>SJYA01001818.1:1304279-1373805 GCA_006410615.1 Neotragus moschatus | reverse complement strand
TGTGAAGAAGGCTGAGCACCGAAGAATTGATGCTTTTGAACTGTGGTGTTGGAGAAGACTCTTGAGAGTCCCTTGGACTGCAAGGAGATCCAACCAGTCCATTCTGAAGGAGATCAGCCCTGGGATCTCTTTGGAAGGAATGATGCTAAAGCTGAAGCTCCAGTACTTTGGCCACCTCATGCAAAGAGTTGACTCACTTGAAAAGACTCTGATGCTGGGAGGGATTGGGGGCAGGAGGAGAAGGGGACAACAGAGGATGAGATGGCTGGATGGCATCACTGACTGGATGGACGTGAGTCTGAGTGAACTCCGGGAGTTGGTGATGGACAGGGAGGCCTGGCGTGCTGTGATTCATGGGGTCTCAAATAATTGGACACGACTGAGCAGCTGAACTGAATTGAACTGATGGTGGCTTCCCAGGTAGCTCAGATGGTAAAGAATCTGCCTGCAATCTGGCAGACCCAGGTTTGATTCCTGAGTTGGGAAGATCTCCTTGAGAAGGAAATGGCAACCCACTCCAGTATTTTTGCCTGGAGAATTCCATGGACAGAAGAGCCTGGTGGGTTATAGTCCACGGGGCCACAAGCAGTCAGCAACTAAAACCACAACATGCCCAATATCTAGTCTTCATGATCCTTTTAAAGCCCAACATCAGGAAAAGAGTATATATTAATCATTGTGTGTAGATGACACATCAATTAATGAATTAGAAAACTAGAAAAAAAATATGATACCTTGGAAGGCTTATGAGGACAGTGAATACATTGGTGAGCAAGCTTCCATTGTATTTCCTCCATGAAACCAGCACCATGCTCTGCGCTATCAGTGAGGGGATACACAAGAGGAGGATTTACCAGGGAGATGAAACTCCATTGTGTGATACTTTCAAGGAGTTTACTATGCTAAGAGTAAGACTAATCTGGGTTTGAGTGAGTTGGATAATTTTTAAGACTTGAAATGGTCTTAAGAATTTTCATCAGAGTCTTCATTCAGAATAGAATGGCAGAACAGAGTAAGCAATGATATGAAGACAAAACAATGAACACGGTTTATCCAAGAANAGAGAGATGAAACTCCATTGTGTAATACTTTCAAGGAGTTTACTATGCTAAGAGTAAGACTAATCTGGGTTTGAGTGAGTTGGATAATTTTTAAGACTTGAAATGGTCTTAAGAATTTTCATCAGAGTCTTCATTCAGAATAGAATGGCAGAACAGAGTAAGCAATGATATGAAGACAAAACAATGAACACGGTTTATCCAAGAAATGATGAGAAAGTCTGTTTAAAAGACTTAAAGGTGAGTGATAAGAAAAAGAGTGCACAATATGTTTAAATCAGTGATTCTGTGGGAGAATAGAAGGTAGGAACTGGATTATATGAGAGCCTTAAGGTTCATATAGAGTGATATTTGATATGCGTAAGAAGTATAGTTCACTTTTGAACAAGGGGGATGGCTTAAAGTAGATTCATTTGGCATTAGTAAAAATAATGAATTAGATAAGTTTGAAACAGAGGTAGGGTGATTATACTGGTAACAGTAAAAATTCTGATATGGGAAAGGAAAGGTCTAGATTAAAATCCTTATTAGTAGAAGCATAAGCTTCTATCTGGAAAACATTTCAAGGCAAGAATCTTGAGCCTTGGTAGATGAAAAGGGATATGTAAGTCATGAGCCACAGTTTCTTAATTATAAATAAAAATCTTACCATACCAATATTGAGAATTAATAAACATAATACATGCTATGCTAGTGTAGATCTTTAAAATTGTAAATCAGTAGAGAGAATTAATTCCCATGGAATGGGATGCATAATGATATATGATGATACTAGACATTGATTTTTTCCTGTAATAGTTCAACACATAGAATAATTCAAGCTCATCATTATTTTAGTGTTGATGATTTGTAAAGATGTGGTTTATGGACTTTGCAAATGATTATAGCAGAATTATTAATGTATGCATAACATTGCAACCCAGGAAAAGGTTTGTAATAATTTGGTAGGACTGACATAAGAAAATACTAATGAGTGGCTTCCACTACAGAAATCTATGTTCTCGTAGTTCTTGGGGCTAGAAGTTCCAAGATTAAAGTGTTAGCAGGTTTAGTTTGAGATCTCTCTTCTTAACTTCAGATGACTTTCTTCTCATTATGTCATGATGACCTTTTTCCTTGCACCTGCACTCCTGTGTTCTCTTCCTCTTCCTACAAGGAAACCAGGTCTATTGGATTAGGGTCCCATACTATTGGCCTCCGTTTTTACTTAATAACCTATTTAAGGACTCTTTCTCCAAATATGGTTAAATTCTGCTATACTAAGGATTGAGACCACAATGTTTGAATTTTTGTTGTTGTTCAGTTGCTCAGTTGTGTCTGACTCTTTTGCAACCCCATGTGCTGTGGTCCACCAGGCTCCTCTGCCCATGGAATTTTCCATGCAAGAATACTGGAGTGGTTTGCCATTTCATTCTCCAGGGTATTTTTCTGACCCAGGGATCAAACCCGCGTCTCTTATGTGTCCTTCATTGGCAGGTGGCTTCACTACCACTGAGGCACCAGGAAAGCCATATGAATTCTAAGGTAACACAGTTAAGCCAATAACATCCTGCCTTTAAAATTCATAATCTTCTCATGTGCAAAAGACATTCACCTGATCCCCGAAGTCTTAACCCATTCCTACATCAACTCCAAGCCTGTATCTCATCTAATTACCACCGAAATCAAGGGTGGTTGGAAATCAAGGAATGATTTATCCTGAGACAGAAATCCTCTCCATCTGTGGATCTGTGAAACTGAAAAAGTCATCTGCTTCCAATAATGGTGGCATTTACATACGATAAGCATTCCCATTCCCAAAGGTAGCAGAGAGGAGAAAGGGGTCATGAGTTCAAGCAAGTCCAAAACCTGGCAGGGCAAACGGCATAAGATTTTAAGGCTTGAGAATAACCTTCTTTGGTGCAATTCTCTGTCCTCTGTGTCCACTGGGGTGACACACCACCTTCTGGGCCCATTTTGGTGGTGTCATTTCCCCTTGTCCTGGGCAGTGGTCTGACCTATTGGAAACAGGGAGGTGGCCCCAAGCTCTGAAACCTAGGAGGAGATGGCTTTGCACATGCCCAGACCTGTGGTGGCAGGGGCAGCTCTGCTGATTTCTGAATCACCTTTGGGATTACTTCTCCCCACCCCTTATTTTTCGGAAGGATACTACTTGTTTGCAGCTGGATAGCCTTAATATCCTGTTATCTAGAATCCAAGATGCCCAGAAGCCTGCCTTCATTCTGTCCCCTCTTTACCCTCTGTGGTCCAAGCTAGTGGTGTTTATGCTGGTCTAACCTCTCTCTGTTCCTGGCTTCTGCTGAGACCACTGTTTAGAATCATGACCCACACTCACAATCTTTTCATGGCGTGATTATCTAGCCATGCCATTCATGATCTCTCTAGAACTTCCTAAACTTTTTGCAATACAGTCAGGGTGAGAATGTTCTGATTCTTTCATTCTTTTTCTTGTCTTTTTCTTTTTAATTGGAAGATCATTGATTTACAAAATTGTGTTGGCCTCTGGCATACATCAACATGAATCAGCCATAGGTTTACACATGTCCCCTCCCTCCTGAACCTCTCTCCCACTTCCCACCCCATCCCTTTCATCTAGGCTGTCACAGAGCCCCCTGTGTCACACAGCAAATTCCCACTTGCCATCTATTTTACATATGGTAATACTATCCTCCTAATTCAAGTTCTGGTTCTTTTTCTTAACAATTCCTCCTTCATTTTCTCTCTCCTTTCACTTTTTACTGTAAGCAGCAAGGAGAAACCAGCTGCACCTTGAATCCTTTGCTTAGAATTCTCTTCAGCTTAATATCTGATCTCATCATTCACAGGCTCTGCCTTCCACAAAACAATAGAATACAATTCAGCCG
The DNA here is from genome assembly GCA_006410615.1 of Neotragus moschatus. Lineage (NCBI taxonomy): Eukaryota > Metazoa > Chordata > Mammalia > Artiodactyla > Bovidae > Neotragus > Neotragus moschatus. Next base: position 1,369,883 of record SJYA01001818.1, on the reverse strand, counting down.
AGTTCTCTGCTGCTTCATAGCAAGGATAATGTCTTCTCCAGTTCCCGATGATACGTTCCTGATTTCTGTCAGAAACCTGATGAGAATCACTCTGCACATCCATATTCCTATCAATGGTCTCTTCAAGGCAATCTGGGCTTTTTCTAACACGCATCTCATTCTTCCAGCCTCTGCCGATTACCCAGTTCCAAAGTCATTTCCACACATTCAGGTTTTTGTTTCATAGCATACCACTTCTCAACACTACAGTTGTGAGTAAATGGGTGTGTTTCCAGTACATGGGTAGCTTAAAGAACAGAAAATTTTTTCACAGGTCTGGAGATTCAAAGTCCTAGATGAGGGTGTTTCAGGTTTGTTTTCTCCTGAGGCCTCTCTCTTTGGCTTCCAGTTGGCCTTCCATCTCCTCACAGAGCACTTTCTGTGAGCACCTACACCCCTGGTATGTCTTACTTTCTCACAAAGACACCGGTCCTATTACATTAGAGCTAACCCCAGTCCCCTCCTTTTAACTTAATAACCTCTTTAGGAATGCAAGAGCTTCTGAAGTCAGAACATGTGTCAAAATCAAAGCCACAATTACAACTACGAATTTTTTGAATCTGCCCTAATCTTTCACTTTTGGACCTCTGATTTTCTTGCAGACTGAGATTGTCTAAGTTTATGATGAACTAGAAAGAAGAAACAGAAAACCAAATATATCAAGTTGTATACATTAAATATCTATCACTTAAAAAAATTAACTAGATGGAAGGAATTCTTGGGGATATATATCATATCATCATTGATATGTATGCATATATCAAAACTCATGATGTATATTTTAAGGATCTCACAGTTTTGTCAATTATACAGCAATAAAGCTGAGAAAGTAATACCTAAAACAAACAAACAAACCAAAAACTTTTCTACAAATGTGGCTGCATTCTGAGGTACTAGGGAATGGGATGTCAGCATATTAATTTTCGGGGAACACAGTACATACCATAATAGGATTTACACTGTATATTTTCAACACAGTAGTCTGTTTCATTTCTCCTTTGATTTCCAGTGTGTACTAAATGCTTTTTCATATGATATAAATGTATTTGCAGAAACCCAAAGGACCTCAAATATATGCCAATGTTACCCAACTAATTGTTCTTTTTCCCTCTCTGTGATCGCTAATTTGAGTCTCCTGAGTTTACACATTTTTTACCTCCATATTAATGCACATTTTATCCTCTTTCTTATAGTAAAAAAAAAAAATCCCAAATTAAGTTTTTTAGATTATGAACATATTCTCTTTAACTATTTATTCTTTTTTAGTGTATCTGTTTTTAATTGAAGGATAATTGCTTTATAATAGTGTATTGGTTTCTGCCATACATCAACATGAATCAGCCATAGGTATATAACCTATGTCCCCTCCCTTTTGAACCTCCCTCCCACCCCATCCCACCCCTCTAGGTTGTCACAGAGCATTATGTTCTGATTTATTTATATTTTTTAAAAAAGACTGTTGATTGTCATGTATGGGCTTGGGCATGTTACTTAATCTCTCTGTACCTCTGCTTTCTGTTCTGTGAGGCAGAATACAATTACTGACCTGTTAATGATGCTAAGAAGACTAAGATACAGTGTGTGAATGTGTATGCAGTGGGTTTGGCTTCTTTCTCACTTTATGCCCCCAACTTTTCTTAAAACCTAAGAACATGAACAGGGCCTGTTCTCAGATCAAAATCCAATAGCATAAGATCCCTGTTGAGAGCAACGATTACTATACTGTAATGGTGATTCCTCATCACTTTTGACGTTGGTAAAACTGTTTGTTGCTGAATTAATTGTCCTAGATCTCTGCAGCCTGTTCACATCTTATATGTGTTTTTAATTTTTCTAGTATTGTTTCTGCCACATCAGTTTACCAGCTGTCACTTTTTATCAAAATCAATAAAACTTGTTCTAGCAACCTCCCACACTTTAATTTGCTGTTTCAAATAACTTGGGAGCTGGAAAATCAGATGAGCAAGCCTACTGGAATTTGGGGAGATGAAGGGGAGCAATCATTATTAAATTCCAACTCCAGATTCAGTGCAATGCTGCATGATTTACCTAAGTACATCATTCAATCATTATAACAACCCAGGGATGAGGAACTATGATTGCTTTTATTTTGTTGATGAGGAAACTGAAACTTTAGGAAGCAATTTGTTCAAAGACATATATGTAGGGGGGAATAGAGTCATTACCTGAGATCAGATCTTGTAATTCCTGTCTCAGTTCATTTACATTAAATACCCTGAAGTGAGATATTCCTGCGGTAGGTTACTAAGGGCCTCAAGCTTATTGCACCATATTTATTTAGTTATGATTCTGTCTCATACCACTTTTCTCAAAGATCATAGGTAACTTTTATGATATTTCACTAAACACCTTAGTAGTTTAGTTCTATGTCAATTTATACTGAGTAAAATTTAATCATGACATATGATTACTCAATGAAATCTTATTCAACAGTAATAATAAAACAGCTGATGTTTATTGAGTAGTTACTCCCTATCAGTTTCCAGTTCTTGTTCTTTACTTTAAATTAAGTTTTATTGGAGTATAGTTGCTTTACAACGTTGTGTTACTTTCTACTGTAGAGCAAATGAATCAGCTATATGTATACATATACTCCCTCTTTCTTGGATTCCCTTCCCATTTAGGTCACCACAGAGAATCGAGTAGAGTTCCCTGTGCTATACAGTATTTCTCATTTTATACTATTTTATATATAGTATGAATAATGTATATATGTCTGAAAGGCTGTTGCTGAACCATGCAAAGACGCCAGAATTCTTGGCCTCTGAAGGAGAAGAATTCAATCTGGAGCCAGAGATGAGGCTTGATCGCTCAGAGCTTTTGTGTAATAAAATATTCTTAAAGTATAAAAGAGATAGAGAAAACTTCTGACATAGGCATCAGAATGGGGTAGAAAGAGTACCTGCTTGCTAGTGTTAGCAATGGAGTTATATACGCTCCGAAGAATCCAAAGAATGTCTGGAGGTTGTAAAGACCTCACCAGACCTACTCCCACACTTTACATTTTAAGATAACAGAATTAGCCAGAAGGTTTAATCCAGAGACTGTCCTCAGGCAGGATACATTNTCCAGTACTTTGGCCACCTCATGCAAAGAGTTGACTCATTGGAAAAGACTCTGATGCTGGGAAGGATTGGGGGAAGAAGAAGAAGGGGACGACAGAGGATGAGATGGCTGGATGGCATCACTGACTCGATGGGTGTGAGCCTGAGTGAACTCTGGGAGTTGGTGATGGAATGGGAGGCCTGGCTTGCTGTGATTCATGGGGTTGCAAAGAGTCGGACACAACTTAATGACTAAACTGAACTGAATTTAGAACAGAAGAATGTTCCAAAAGTGTTGCCAAGTATTCACTAAAGATTCAGGTTCATTGAGAAGAAAATATTGTACCTTGCTGAGCTCAGTCTCAGGAAACCAAGATTAGTGATATAAAGTTGTGGATAGAAACAGAGCACTGGAAAATGGGAACTACATGTTCATTTTAAGATTAATATACAGATTCTCCCCTGAGACTGCTGAATGGTGAGGTTTCTGAATTTTATTTGTAAGTCACCTAAATGCATAGCTTTCTATAGCTTTATATTCTTAACTCCAGAATTGTTAGTGACCTAGATTTTTCTCTGTACTTTCCTTAGGGAAGAAGGATTCTGAGGCTCAGTCTGTCTGATCTGTTTTCTTAACTCTTGGGCTGCTTCCTTCACTAATTCTACCTTTGTTTTGGTAGATGGGCTTCCTATCACCTGTATGCTGCTAAGTCGCTTCAGTAGTGTCCGACTCTGTGCAACCCCATAGACGACAGCCCACCAGGCTCCCCCATCCCTGGGATTCTCCAGGCAAGAACACTGGAGTGGGTTGCTATTTCCTTCTCCAATGCCTGAAAGTGAAAAGTGAAAGTGAAGTCGCTCAGTCATGTCTGACTCTTAGTGACCCCATGGACTGCAGCCTGCCAGACTCCTCTGTCCATGCGATTTTCCAGGCAAGAGTACTGGAGTGGGGTGCCATTGCCTTCTCCAACCACCTGTATAGCTACTCCCTCCCCCCTCCACTTTTTTTTTTTGCTTTCAAGATCCTTACATCTGTGATACCTGGTTCACAGTCATCTTCTCTTTCCTATTTTCTGCCTAAATCTGTGAAGACTCAAGTTCTCCACTGAAGTTGAACAACCCACTCTACAAAGTTGATTGATTTCTTTAATTTTAGCCATCCTTCACTAACCTTGACTAGGACCTTATTATGTGGCACATTCTTAATCCCAAATCTGTAAACATATGAATTATCTTTATAACTTTATTATTACCTTATCTTCACTATATTTGTTCATCTAGCTCAAAAAGCCCAGCTCTTTAATCTTTCCTTTTTCCCCTCATTCCCAAGCCCCAGTCATTCCTTTTAACCTCATACTCCCAGTTCATTTCTCCCTCTTTTTCTTCTCCAGCCAAACAAACCATATATTTCAATTTTTTTTTCACTCTTTAAATATCTTTATCCCACCATTTTACATTACTTACTTTCTGGTCTTATCAATTAAATATGCTTTACAAAACTCCTTATTCTGAATTAACATGAACACCCAACTTCTTTCCTGCATCCTGGCTGCCACCAGAGAAATGCCAAGAGCAGCATGACTGTGTTCAGCTCCCAGTTTATCATCTTCATCCTGAGTCATTGGTAACTAACTTCTCTGATTCTTCACAATAGCTATTTTCTGCTCTTTCCTACTCCCTTTGGCCTATTCCCTCCCTATTCCCTACCTTTGCCCTATTCACTTTCAGTGGTTACACTGCTTTCCTTTCTTAGGAAAAAAAAAAAATAGAAGTTACCAGGTCTGAATAACTCCTTTATCTAAATTTATTTTCTTAAGGTCTCAGAGAAAGGGGTATCCACTCTCAAAATCAGAGTCAGTTCTTCCATCTGTATTGGAGACTCATAGCCCATCTCCATCAGAATCTTACTCCACTGTTAATCTAATTTATCAACTGCATCTCCAAGCTTTTTGTAGAATTCAGGCCATGGTCTGCATAGCATCTGTGTTAGAGTCTCCACCAGCATTTTCCTGCAGATGAAATCTCTTTGGTTTTGTTACTGTCCTGAGCCAAATTTTCCAAACAGGCCAAAACTCCATGATGTCAAAACATGTGTGAGTATTTGTGCAGGCACACACATGCATTTGAGTGTGTGTATATATAACAGAGAGAGAGAGGGAGAGAGGAAAAAAGATGAGGGAGGAAACTGGGGCCATATCTATGTTTTCTGCTAATTCTTTTAAAATTTAAACTCAAGGTCTATTTGCAACTAAAGGCCAAACCCTTGAGTCCAGAGATTTCATTTGCATCAGAAGTATATAAAATAATAAAATTGCTATCAATATATGAGTCCCAAATGTATAGACATTAAACAGATAAACTGACCCAATAATTTTGCCATCAATTATACATGAAAGAATTTAATAAATCTTTTAAATGAAATGGCTTTCTAAATTAAACTTTACAAGTCTGCAACATATCTTTTCATATTTTGTTTTTGATCACAGATGTATCTATAACATAGATATACAGATTTATATCTGTATTAGAAACTGTATTATATCAGTGTATTTTAATATATATCTGTATTATATCAGTAGGGTGAAGGGTTAAATGGTAAAAAAAAAAAAAAAAAAAATCTGGTTATATATTACTATCAGTAAACCTACCCATGAGCACATGTCATTTTTTAATTGAAACTTAAGTACTAATTTTGTTCAGTTGCTAAGTCATGCCTGATTCTTTGTCACCCCATGGACTGCAGCATGTCAGGCTTCCCTGTCCTTCACTATCTCCCAAAATTTGCTCAAATTCATGTCCATTGAGTCAGTGATGCCCTCCAACCATCTCATCCTCTATTGCCCCCTCTTCCTCTTGCCCTCAGTCTTTCCCATCATCGATAGCATTAGGGATATATGTAGTATAATGAGAAATTCCTTGTAAAATATTTAAGAGCTTGTATTGAACTCACCTTAACCTTGTCTACCAAAAAAAGACAAATTTCCTTTCACAGCCATGAGAATGATGACTTGAGGCGAAGTTTCATAATGGAGAACCTCAAATAATTAAACATTAATAAATCCTGAAGGGCAATTCTTTAGGATGGAAATATGTGAGCAAGATAAATACTAGTCTTAGGCAACTCCCCCTCCACCCCAAACACCAATTCCTTGCCCATTTTCACTGGCTTAAGAACAAAATAGAGCCCAGAGGACATTTTTGTTTGGCCTCTATCATGTGAAGTAAATAAAATATAATTATTATGCTTCTGCTGCTGCTGCTAAGTAGCTTCCGTCGTGTCCGACTCTGTGCGACCCTAGAGACGGCAGCCCACCAGGCTCCCCCATCCCTGGGATTCTCCAGGCAAGAACACTGGAGTGGGTTGCCATTTCCTTCTTCAATGCATGAAAATGAAAAGTGAAAGTGAAGTCGCTCAGTCCTGTCCGACTCTTAGTGACCCCATGGACTGCAGCCTACCAGGCTCCTCCCTCCGAGCATCACCCAAAAAAGGAACAGATATTAAGTGGAAAAATAGTCTTATTTTTAGATCAATAAAACAAGGGAGTTTGGAGTCACAGAATAAAATAAAAAAAGAACAACGGTGTGTGTGTGGGTGGTGTTAGGTGGATGTGAAGGGGGGCAGGGCTTCCTTTAATAAGAATAATCTAGAATCATATGGGAGGTAGATTTCCAGCCATGAGATCCCAATAGAGCTGCAACTTGAGGAACAATAGACAGGACTGAATAATCCCCTGAAGATACAGTACAAGTAAAACCATGGCCTGTCCCAGGAGTGAGTTGTGAGTCAATTCAGTCTATGTCACTTTCAAAGCAGTCACCCTATCTACTTGCTTTATGCCCTAAATCCCAGATGCATTCTCCACATCACTAGGAAATCTAAAATCTGTTTTGAGGAAGGAGTATGAAGGAAAGGAAGAACTAGCTGTCAGCCTTAGAGGGTGTATAAAGCATGGACTGGATGATCAGCTCAGGAAGCAGGGAGGGAGGCCCTCTAGAAATTCAGGCCCACTGAGGATGGTGTACACCCACACCCAGGCTGCTCCCGAAGTACTCGTGGTACCAGGAAGAGGATAATGGGCACAAATATTTGGGTCAAGGAATGGAGGAGGGGCAGGGGGACAATTTATCAGGTGGTAAAGTATGATCCTGGACATTTCATCCAAAGATATTTGCAAACACCATAACCTCTCTTCTCCAGATTCTGTTCAAAAAGAAATGCTATACCCCCTTCCCACCAAGTCAATTTGGGAAAAAATGATGGATAATATGTTTTTCATGCTTGCAACTCAATTCTGAGGAATTTTCCATATAAATAGGATTTATTATTATTACAATTATGGTTGCCCAGTTTTCTTAATAAGGTTCAGAAATTGTGCTAGGAGCACTGGGGTAAGGTGGTTATGAAAAGCTTCAGGAATACTGCAGACTGCCTACAGAGTGGGCTTTGGAAAATATTTTCATTTCCCTCAGTCCTTTATTCATTTTCCTGACACAAAAATGAACTTTGAAAATGATGGCATCTGTGGTCCATCCATCAAAAGACCCGGCCTCAGACCATCTGTGAGATTCTTTGTAAAATGAGATTTTGTTTGAAAACTTCTGCTTAGATGCAAAAAAAAAAAAAAAAAAGAGAGAGAGAGAAAAGAAAAAAATCCCTGAAAAGGTTAAAACCATAGTGAGTCACATTTGGTGGCTAAAATTAGGCCTGTTCCTATTAGCAAAGGCCAGATCCCACGATGGGGAAATGGGGAGGCACCTTTGTGAGAAACATCCTAACCTTTTCATCCTGGCTGGATTCCTGAGGAGCAGCAGCCATAACGTGTCCTGCTTTCTGGTAGGCCTTATCTTCTGCGCCATCTTCCTTTAATGTTTGGAAAGGCCATTAAAAACAATAATAAAATAACTGTCTAGCTGAGGTTCTCCACTTAAATATATCCTTTTCATGAGATTTTTAAAACAAAAAATATGATCCTTGGTAGTATTTCATGTCTGTATGTAACTTTTTTCCCCCTGTCATAGCTAGAAATAAAAGTGTGTGGCAACTTCTCTGAGCCATTCCCTTTGAACAACTGAAAACCTGAGGAAAATAACTTCAGTGCCTTCTCACGTTCTTAAGGCTTTGTGTGTGTGTGTTCTCAGACGTGTCAGACAGTTTGCGATCTCATGGAGTGTAGCCACCAGGTTCCTCCGTCTGTGGAATTCTCCAGGCAAGAATACTGGAGTGGATTGCCATGCCTTTCTCCAGAGGATCTTCCTGACCCAAGGATGGAACCTGGGTCTCCTACATTGCCAGGTCTCCTGCATCACTTATGTGATGTTTTGACATATGTATCCATTGGGAAATGATGACCAAAACCAAGGTAATTAACAAATCCGTTACTTCACACAGTTCCTGTGTGTGTGTGCATGTGTGTGTGTATGTGACAAAGACATCTGAGATATATTCTTTTGCAAATTTCGAGTAACTATAGTCACCATGTTATACATTAGGTAGCCAGACCACATTCAACTTAGGTGAAAATTTGTGCCGTTTGACCAGTATCTTCCCATTTTATCCAGGTGCAGTAGTATTTGTTGAAAAATAATTTTCATCAAATTACAGAGAGAATAAAAACAAAAACAAAAAAACCCTTAAGCATACCAGTAGCACATTGCTGCAAGCAGAAAATATTTCCAGGGAAGCAATCAATCTGCAGCTCTGACACAAGAGGAAAGCTAATGGCATTTATTTCATTAAGACATCTTTATAAAAATGGAGAAATTCAGCATGTGAATCACGGCAGCCTCTCCCAAATAATAAAAATATTTGTGAGCCCGAGAGTTAACCAGAGAGGGACTGCTAATCAAACAGCCCTTCTTCTCTTGTGTTCTAAATTGGAGTAAGTTCCAACCACCTGAAATGCTTTTTTTAGCAGTACTCTCTTTTTTTGAGCTATACAATTGCTACCATAGTCTCTTTAGAGAATTAAAATCAGTCTTGGTTTATAGTTTTTGTGGTAATAACAATTAGTTGTAGTTTTAGTTAAATTATCTCAGAGATCATAACATTGAAACCTTTTAACAAAACAAATCAGGATGTTTTGTTTTTTTTCATGTGTTGGATACATGCCCCTGTCTCCTTCTACTCTCTAACATAACAAGGATAACTGGAAACAGAAGTGTGAACTCACACTTCAATAAAATTGGAGACATTGGTAAGCAGTATTATTAATACACTGTATGTAGAAGCACTGCCAAAGGTAGTGAAGGTCAAATGAAGATGAGGGAAGATGCTGAGAAAGCATGCCTGAAGCTCGAATTTCAAGCAATGGGGCAGAACATAGTTCTTCAAAGCAGGTTTTATGAATTTAACCAAGTGATCAGAGTGAATGTCAACCATAATGGTGAAGGTCGACATCATGGGCCTCCTGAGAAAGGCACAACATCACTCATTCCTGTTCTTTCTCCCTAAAAGCCCTGCCTAAAATGAATAATGAGGAAACAATGGCACAACTGAAACCAAGGGTGCTATGGACATCCAAAAGCAATGAAGTGGCCCCTCACCTAAAATTTAGACCCAGCATTGAGACTCAGGATCACACACACACACACACACACACACACACACACAGTGAAAGGGAGAGGCTTATTTCTCACATAATGAAGCTTTCTTGGTTAAGTGGAATAGACTCCAAGATCGCCCAAAAACAGTTTAACAGAGGACAGGAGACTGATTTGGGGATGTTACTGTGATTAGGAGGTGGGGCCAGGGAAGATGGTTCCTCCCCCATATGTGGGTGGTATCTTGCCTGGTTTGAACCTCCATAAGGAGAAATCTAGGTTTTTCTACCAGCTTATCCAGGTGTGAAGCAGAGAGACTAAACAGTTGTCAACAAACACTAAAAAACAGAGTACAAAGTGGTGTTGGCAAAAGAATTGGCCCATGCTCTTCTAAAATGTCAATAAAAAGAGGTAAAAGCATACAAAACTATTTCATGTTAAAGAATAATCATTTTTAGAGGCATGACAACTATATATAACGTGTGATCTTGGATTGGAAACTGGGTTAGAAAAAAATGCCCTAAAATGCATTATTAGGGTGACTGGTAATTTGTGAATGTGAATGATATAGTTATTTTGTATCAAAGTTAATTTCATGAATTTAATGATTGTTATACACAGTTTTCTAATATAATTTATGTTCTTAGGATATACATAAATTATTTGAGTGAAGAATCTTGATGTTTTCACCTGTTCCAATAAATAATATTTATATATTTATACAGTGTGCATTGTAAGTGTGTGTACATTTAAAATATACAGAGAGAGAGAAAGAGAGCGAATGTACCAAATGCTATCAAGCAGTGAATCTAGGTGAAGAGTGTATGCACTTGACCTTCTTATAAATTTTTATTTCTTCAAATTTTTTTCCAAAATGAAAATTGAAGTGAAGGAGGTAGTATGAAACCTCTTTACTTGAAACAAGAAACAGGATTTGTGGGCTAACAGATGGAAGTTCGTTAGGTCCTTTGTGATATTCTTTCCTGATTTAAAAAAAATTGGGTGACTAAAGATCCACACAGGTGACTATCTTTGCAGGACGGATGAGTGAGAGTAAGTTCAGAGCTATGACATCTTGTGGACTGTGGAGAAAACAAAACCACTCATGCTCTCACTCTGGGTTATACCAGAGAACTTTCTTCATACCAGAAAGAAAATCTACTAACCTGGAACTCACTTCATGCAGTCAACACAAAGAAACCAGCATATTACCCATACAAAGACCCAATAAACAATGTTCTGAGGAGTCTCAGTACTGTGGAGTGCAAATCTGAAGAGTTTATTTTTCTTCAATCAACTGCCTTCAGCTCCACTACGTCAAATTCCCTTTCTAGTTCCTTAAGGATACCTTTGGGAGAGTTCATAAATTTTCACTTATAGTTCTAGTCATTAACACTTTAGTCTAATATTATTTCAGGCAGACAGTCACCTTAAAGCTCTCTTTTCCCTCCCACTCAAAGTATACTACATGTAAGCTTCAAGGACCTGCAATGAGAAGGTTAAGAACAAGAGACTCACCACTCCTCTTTCTCTCTTCTGGGTCCAACTATTCCAGTAGTGGGAATAGACAGAAGGGGAGAGGGGAAAGGCACTTAGGCTTTATTTTGTGGACACAGATGTAATCCTCATTTCTTTGCCATGAGTGTTTCTGGGCTCATGCTGAGTTGCTATACATATCTCCTGTGCTTCAGTGGTCTAAGTGCTAGCTCACCCATGATAAGTCACACGAGGCTCATATGCGACTTTGGCTGAACTTCTACTTTCCTTTCCATAACATGATATATTTAGCAGCGTCTTGCTGGCTAGCCCAAAGACAGCCATCTGAGAGGAATGATCCTAGCCACACAATTCAAACTCAGCTACTTCCCAGAGTGCCCTGGATACACTGGATATTTTGCCTCCTTGACACTTCTCGGGGAGATTGAGAGAAAACAGGCAGCTCTACCAATTAATCCCTCCTTCTACTCCTCCATCTTCCTCTGTTGTCTAAGACAAGGGCCAACCAGGAAAGGGAAGGTTAGACTTCCCTAACTTGTTCTCTTTTAACGTTTCCTTAAAACTTGACTTTGAGTTGGATTAGGAAATATAATAACTTCTTACTGCCAGTAGAATCTGGGGACACTCTAGGATGATTTTTCTTTTCAATTCTATCTTCTCCTTCCTCTGATCACAGGGAAAAGACACATAACCTGTGTGTAACTAAAGTGGAGAAAGCAAGAGGAAAAGACTGTGTGAAAGAGGATGTAAGTATTGTGTCTTCCTCATTGTGAAGAAGGTGGGAGCACAAGAATTTCAAGCTGTTAATCAGGAATAAAGATATGAGAAAAAAGAATAGAGAGCTGAGCATATATAAAAGTAAAAATGGCAAATGGCAAGAAAATGGCAAAAAATGTAATACAAAAATAATGCTAAACATTATTTAATGGAAGGAGAGAGAAGAGAAAAAAGCAATTAAAATGTACTTATTTATCAATATTGACAGTGGCTACAAAATTAGAAGTTTAAATACATGAGGTTATAAAGTAGCATCTAAAGTATAATAAAAATATAAACATTCTAAATTACAAGCAGGAATGTAACAGGTAAAGTAAACCACACCATGTGTAATTAAATAAGAAAAGCCAAAAGAAACAGTAAAGACAAATAATTTACCATAATATAAAAAGACTAACTGAAACATAAGTATATCATATCAATTANAAACATTCTAAATTACAAGCAGGAATGTAACAGGTAAAGTAAACCACACCATGTGTAATTAAATAAGAAAAACCAAAAGAAACAGTAAAGACAAATAATTTACCATAATATAAAAAGACTAACTGAAACATAAGTATATCATATCAATTAATGCAAATAGGCTAAAACTTTCCCTGATAAATATTAAAGCACAAACCAATTGTTTTTTTCTGTTTATAGATCATCAGCCTCTAAATCGAAAGAAATCCACAAAAGCTGAAAATAAGAGGATGAGCAAAAAACCAAACCAAAACAGGCAAATATAAGCACAAGTAAAACAAGAATTAAGGTCTTGATGTTAAACAAAATTGATAAAGTCATTTTATAATGACAAAATTAGTCTATAATGAAAATAAAATAATTATAAAACTTTTTTTAAACAGGTTCAGCCATAATTATGAGTACAACATAAAATGCTAGTTATAGTAAACTCTGCTACTCCTTTCTGTATTCATTAAAAGCATTGTTCAAAGAAAAATAGAAAAACTCATAAATACACACGTTAATTCACCAGAAAGAATGAAAATCCGTTAATTCTTGGACCAAAGAAATTCAAAAAAGTCTTTGGGAGTATGAAAGAAAGGTTGAGAAGAGTAGAAGGAAGATTATTAATAACAAAGACAACAAGAGAAATCAATTAATAATCAAGCAGAAAGAAAGGTGCATGCATTTCTGCTAAGTTGCTTCATTCATGTCTGACTGTTTGCGACCTGAAGGGCTGTGTAGTCCACCAGACTCCTCTGTCCATGGAATTCTCCAGGTAAGAACACTTGAGTGGGTTGCAGTGCCCTCCTCCAAGGGCTCTTCCCAAGGATCGAACCTGAGTCTCTTGTGTTTCCTGCACTGGCAGGAAGGGTAAGCAGAAAGAATGATAAAACTACTGAATAAATCAAAGATATGGATATACAGAGGAAGTACAATAAAATGAATAAGGATATACCAAAATTTCTCAGAAAAAGGGTGAGAGAGCTTATATGATAAGTAAGAAATAAGAATGGGGGAAAAATTCACATATAGGTAGAATATTAAAATATTTAAGAGATTGCTTTGTTCAATTATGTGCAAATAAATATGAAAATATACATGAAGCAGACAATTCTCCAGGAAATTATAATCTCCCAAACTTAGACAACTGCCAGAGTTTCCTTCTCAAAACGATGGGCATGCTATTTCAACTGTTCTATTTTATGCTATTTAAACTCTTCTAAGATCATGAGCTCCTTACTGCCAAATTCAGACTTAAATTGAAGAAGGTAGGGAAAACCACTAGACCGTTCAGGTGTGACCTAAATCAAATCCCTTATGATTGTACAGTGGAAGTGAGAAATAGATTTAAGGGCCTAGATCTGATNAGTACTTTGGCCACCTCATGCGAAGAGTTGACTCATTGGAAAGGACTCTGATGCTGGCAGGGATTGAGGGCAGGAGGAGCAGGGGACGACCAAGGATGAGATGGCTGGATAGCATCACTGACTCGATGGGTGTGAGTCTGAGTGAACTCCGGGAGTTGGTGATGGACAGAGAGTCCTGGAGTGCTGCAATTCATGGGGTCGCAAAGAGTCAGACACGACTGAATGACTGAACTGAATTAAACTGAATGAGAAGAAAACCTTTCCAACTGTTATTTAATGACATGAACACAAAAGAGATACTACAACTTGAGAAAGCTGGTCCCGCAAAGAAAGTTATAGACACATCTGAGTCACAAGCAGAATTTAGCCACAAATATCAGCTAATTGAAAAACATCAATTAACTGAAAGAAGTTACACTATGACTGCAAGTAGTTTATGAAATAAATGCAAAGTTATTTTAATACTAGGAAATTTATTGTTATAATTCACTATGTTTATAATATAAAGGAGAGAGAAGTAACTTCTTTATATATTGCCAGAACATTTAGGAAAATTCACCATTCAATATTAAAAAAAAAACTATCAAAAATATCTCTATAAAGTAGAACTGCCTTGTTTTATCTGAAACACAAGGTTTTGTCTTTTATTCTCTCTCCCTCTCCCTCCCTCGCTCCTCCCATAGGAAGACACTAGAAGCTTTTATAGGGTCTTCAGTATATGCTCCAAGAAGGGAATGTAAGGGCAGAAAGAAATGATGAATGGAAAAATGACTTGTGTGTACATGTAACTTTAATGCAAACAATACAAGTTAAATGTTTCATCATGTCCTATCTACAGTTGACTGTGAATTCCATTACGGAAAATAGGTTACAGTAGATTCATACTAAAGTGTAAGTTTTGTATAAGGAAATAGGTAATTAGATGATATGCATGATGAAAACACCTACATCATTTGGAAGAAAACTATGAGATAAAAAAGGTTACAGAGTTCACTTTTTTATGCTGCAGATGGAAGGAAATGATATAGCATGAAATTGCTTAACACATCTGTCAAAAGCGAACTAAAATGATTATATTCTATTTCATGCTGTTTTGAACATTGAGGTTATTTTTTTAAAATCCAGAATCATGCATAATCTTATTGCTATGACAGCATGATACCAAGTTCCACTCTAATATAATGGAACAAATAAAGAATAATAAAAGTGATTTATAAAAAAAATTTGGTTCAAGTAATAAAATGAGTTGAACAAGGATAAAAAGAATAAGACACTGAATAATAAAAATACTATGGACAACTCTCCCATTCTGGTATTATATAGAAACATGCTGTCAGTATGTGAAAATTCTCAGCATCATATAGTCCATTAGAAAGATGTCTTCTCTACACAGATTAACATCAAGGTCACAGCTTAATGGTTTATAGACCTGCAAACACTGTAAGAAATACTTTTTATATAATAATGCAGTTAGCATTTGAACAACATGAATTTTAACTCCAAAGATCTACATAGATTTTTCTTTTTTCAATGAATACATACAATTCAGTTCAGTTGAGTCGCTCAGTTGTGTCCGACTCTTTGAGACCCCATGGACTGTGGCATGCCAGGCCTCCTTGTCCATCACTAATTCCCGGAGCTTACTCAAACTCATGTCCATTGAGTCGGTGATGACATCCAACCATCTCATCCTCTGTCGTTCCCTTCTCCTCCTACCTTCAATCTTCCCCTGCATTAGGGTCTTTTCGTGTGACTCAGTTCTTCACATCAGGTGGCCAAAATATTGGAGTTTCAGCTTTGACATCAGTTCTTCTGATGAATATTCAAGACTGATTTCCTTTAGGATGGACTGGTTGGATCTCCCTGCAGTCCAAGGGACTCTCAAGAGTCTTCTCCAATACCACAGTTCAAAAGCATCAATTCTTTGGCGCTCAGCTTTCTTTATAGTCCAACTTTTACATCCATACATGACTATTGGAAAAACCATAGCTTTGACTAGACTACTTTGTTGATAAAGTAATGTCTCTGCTTTTTAATATGATTTTTAGATTGGTCATAAATTTCCTTCCAAGGAGTAAGCGTCTTTGAATTTCAGGGCTACAGTCACCATCTGCAGTGATTTTAGAGACCCCAATAATAAAGTCAACCACTGTTTCCTTTGCTTCCCCATCTATTTTCCATGAACTGATGGGACTAGATGCCATAATCTTACTTTACTTAATGTTGAAATTTAAGCCAGCTTTTTCACTCTCTTTCACTTTCATCAAGAGGCTCTTTAATTCTTCTTCACTTTCCTGCCATAAGGGTGATATCATCTGCATGACTGAGTTTATTGATATTTCTCCTGGCAATCTTGCTTCCAACTTGTGCTCCTTCCAGCCCAGAATTCCTCAGGAGGTACTCTACATAAAAGTTAAATAAGCAGGGTGGCTATATACAGCCTTGACATACTCCTTTCCCAGTTTGGAACCAGTCTGTTCTATGCCCAGTTTTAACTGTTACTTCTTGACCTGCATACAGATTTCTCAGGAGGCAGGTCAGGTGGCCTGGTATTCCCACCTCTTTAAGAACTTTCCACACTTTGTTGTGACCCACACACTCAAAGGCTTTGGCACAGTCAATAAAGCAGAAGTAGATGTTTTTCTGGAATTCTCTTGCTTTTTTGATGATCCAGTGGATGTTGGCAATATGATCTCTGATTTCTCTGCCTTTTGTAAATCCAGTTTGAACATCTGGAAGTTCACAGTTCATGTACTGTTGAAGCTTTGCTTGGAGAATTTTGAGCATTACTTTACTAGTGTGTGAGATGCGTGCAGTTGTGCAGTAGTTCGAGCATTCTTTGGCATTGCCTTTCTTTGGGATTGGAATGAAAACTGACCTTTTCCAGTCCTGTGGCCACTGCTGAGTTTTCCAACTTTTTTGGCATATTGAGTGCAGCACTTTCATAGCATCATCTTTTAGGATTTGAAATTGTTCAATTGGAATTCCATCACCTCCACTACCCTTGTTCATAGTGATGCTTCCTAAAGCCCACTTGACTTCACATTCCCATGTGTCTGGCTCTAGGTGAGTGATTACACCATTGTGATTATATGGGCCATGAAGATCTTTTTTGTATAGTTCTTCTGTGTATTCTTGTCACCTTTTCTTAATATTTCCTGCTTCTGCTATGTTCATACCATTTCTGTCCTTTATTGTGCCCACTTTGAATGAAATGTTTCCCTTGCTATCTCTAATTTTCTTGCAGAGATCTCAGCGTTTCCTATTCTATTGTTTCCCTCTATTGGTTTACATCGATCACTGAGGAAGCCTTTCTTACTGACTGAGACAGAACTGTGTTTGAGTGTCTCCTGTAGAGGTATGGGTCAGCAGTGCACTGCCACAGGGTCAGGGGTTTTGGGTGCAGCAGACTTGGGTATGGCATAAGCCCTTTTGGAGGACATCACCATTAATCCCATCATAGAGCCACCAGAACTTACACAGGACTGGAGAAACAGACTCTTGGAGGGAACAAATGGAATCTTGTGTGCACCAAGACCCAGGATAAAGGAGCAGTGACCCCATAAGAGATTGACCCAGACTTGCCCATGGGTGTCCAGGAATCTCCAGCAGAGGCCTGAGACAGTGGTGGCCTGCTGCAAGGTTGGGGGCACTGAGTGTAGCAGTGTGTGCATGGGACCTTTTGAAGGAGGTTGCCATTATCTCCATTACCTCCACCATAGTAGATAAGAGGGTCAGGAACATAGCCCCACCCATTAACAGAAAATTGGATTAAAGATTTAATGAGCATGGCCTTGCCCATCAGAACAAGACCCAGTCAGTCTCTCCTATCAGGAAACTTCCAAAACCTCTTATCCTTTTCCATCAGAGGGCAGACAGACCAAAAACCACAATCAGGGAAAACTAACCAATCTGATCACATGAACCACAGCCTTGTCTAACTCAGTGAAACTATGAGCCATGCCATGTAGTGCCACCCAAGACAGATAGGTCATGGTGGAAAGTTCTGACAAAATGTGCTCCACTGGAGAAGGGAAAGGCGAACCACTTCAGTATTCTTGCTTTGAGAACCCCATGAACAGTATGGAAAGGCAAAAAGATAGGACACTAAAAGATGAACTCCCCAGGTCGGTAGGTGCCCAATGTTACTGGAGATCGGTGGAGAAATGACTCCAGAAAGAATGAAGAGACAGAGCCAAAACAACAACAGCAGCCAGTTGTGGTTGTGAATGGTGATGGAAGCAAATTCAAATCCTGTAAAGAGCAACACTGCATAGGACCTGGAATGTTAGGTCCATGTATCAAGACAAATTGGAAGTAGTCAAACAGGAAATGGCAAGAATGAACATTGACATTTTAGGAATCAGCGAACTAAGATGGACTTAATGGGTGAATTTAACTCAGATGACTGTTACATCTACTACTCTGGGCAATAATCCCTTAGAAGAAATTTAGCCCTTATAGTCAACAAAAGAGTCCAAAATGCAGTACTTTGGATGCAATCTCAAAAACAACAGAATGATCTCTTCATTTCCAAGGCAAACCATTCAATATCACGGTAATCCAAGTCTAGGCCCTGACCAGTAATGCTGAAGAAGCTGAAGATGAACGGTGCTATGAAGACCTACAAGACCTTCTAGAACTAACACCCCCAAAAGATGTCCTTTTCATTATAGGGGGCTGGAATGCAAAAATAGGAAGTCAAGAAACACCTGGAGTAACAGGCAAATTTGGCCTTGGAGTACAGAATGAAGCAGGGCAAAGGCTAATAGAGTTCTGCCAAGAGAACGCACTGGTCATAGCAAACACCCTCTTCAAACAACACAAGAGAAGACTCTTCACATGGACATCACCAGATGGTCAATATTGAAATCAGATTGATCATATTCTTTGCAGCCAAAAATAGAGAAGCTCTATACAGTCAGCAAAAACAAGACTGGGAGCTGGCTGTGGCTCAGATCATGAACTCCTTATTGCCAAATTCATACGTAAATTGAAGAAAGTAGGGAAGACCACTAGACCATTCAGGTATGACCTAAATTAAACCCCTTATGATTATACAGTGGAAATGAGAAATAGTTTTAAGGGATTAGATCTGATAGAGTGCCTGAAGAACTATGGATGGAGGTTCATGACATTGTACAGGAGGCAGTGATCAAGACCATCCCCATGAAAAAGATGCAAAAGGCAAAATAGTTGTCTGAGGAAGCCTTACAAACAACTGTGAAAAGAAGATTAGTGAAAGGCAAATGAAAAAAGGAAAGATACACCCATTTGAATGCAGAGTTCCAAAGAATAGCAAGAAGTGATAAGAGAGCTTTCCTCAGTGATCAATGAATACATACAGTACTACATAATTCATTGGACTTCCCTGGTGGCTCAGATGATAAAGAATCTGCCTGTGAAGTAAGAGACCTGGGTTCAATCCCTGGGTTGGGAAGATCACCTGGAGAAGGGAATGGCTACCCATTCCAGTATTCTTGCTTGGAGAATTCCATGAACAGAAGAGTCTGGTAAGCTACAGTCCATGGGGTTGCAAACACTCAGACACGACTGAGCAACTAACACTTTCACTTTCTTTTTCACACAATTCATGGTTAATTAAATCCAAGAATGTGTAATCTCAGATACAGAGGCTGATTATGGGACCTGAGCATCCTCGAATTTTGATATAAATAGGAACTCTTGGAACAAATTTCCTTTGGAAACCAATGGAGGGATACGTACAACTAGAACTTCATATATGTAATATCATTTCTCCTTTAAATTTCTGTAGAACCATCTAATTCTCTCCTAGGAGAAGCTTTCTTCCCAATTTATTTCATCTAGGATTAGTTAACATGAAGATCTGGGGAATCCTATGGGATGGAAATAAACCTCCCAGGGTAGAATGCAGACTTGAAAGGGATGAAAAGTGGATCCAGTGTGGCAAACAACAATATCAGCATACCAGTGATCCATAAAAGCCTTCCAGAATTTACACACACACACACACGTACATATACTATCCCTTTCACTAGATTATTATTCATTCATAATAATACAGTTCTGAATTCTGTATATTAACATAATGAAGTATATTATGTACTTTATGTACTTTACATTATGTTAATTCTGTACTTTAATGAAACAAAATTGCCAAGAGAAATATCAGTAACCTCAGGTACATAGATAACACCACCCTTATGGCAGAAAGTGAAGAACTAGAGAGTCTCTTGATGAAAGTGAAAGAGAGTGAAAAATTTGGCTTAAAACTTAACATTCAGAAAATTAGATCATGGCATCTAGTTCCATCACTTCATGGCAAATAGATGGAGAAGCAAAGGAATAGTGACAGACTTTCTTTTCTTGGGCTCCAAAATCACTGCAGATGGTGACTGCAGCCATGATATTAAAAGACACTTGCTCCTCGGAAGAAAAGCTATGATGAACCTAGACAGCATATTAAAAAGCAGAGACATTACTTTGCCGACTAAGGTCCGTCTAGTCAAGGCTATGGTTTTTCCAGTAGTCATGTATGGATGCGAGAGTTGGACTGTGAAGAAGGCTGAGCACCGAAGAATTGATGCTTTTGAACTATGGTGTTGGAGAAGACTCTTGAGAGTCCCTTGGACTGCAAGGAGATCTGACTAGTCCATCCTAAAGGAAATCAGTCTTGAATATTCATTGGAAAGACTGAGGCTGAAGCTGAAACTCCAGTATTTGACCACCTGATG
This sequence comes from Neotragus moschatus, assembly GCA_006410615.1. Lineage (NCBI taxonomy): Eukaryota > Metazoa > Chordata > Mammalia > Artiodactyla > Bovidae > Neotragus > Neotragus moschatus. The sequence continues at coordinate 1,349,432 of SJYA01001818.1, read as the reverse complement.
CAAAGAACTGAGTCATTGAAAAAAAGACCCTGATGCGGGAAAGGTTGATGGCGGGAGGAGAAAGGGACGACAGAGGATGAGATGGTTGGGTGGCATCGCTGACTCAATGGACATGAGTTTGAGTAAGCTCTGGGAGTTGGTGATGGACAGGGAAGCCTGGCATACTGCAGTCCATGAGGTCACAAAGAGTCAAACGTGACCGTGTGTCTGAACTAAACTGAACTGAACATAATGAAGCCCTCAAGAGAACCTGGGTTTCCCTGGTGGCTCAGATAGTAAAGAATCTGTCTGCAATGTGGGACACCTGGGTTAATCCCTGGGTCAGTAATATCCCCTGGAGAAGGGCATGGCAACCCACTCCAGTATTCTTGCCTAGAGAATCAATATAGACAGAGGAACCTGCAGGCTACAGTGTGTGGGGGTCGCAAGGAGTCGGACGCAACTGAGCAATGAAGTACACAAGAGCACCTGGATTGAAATGGCTCATAGCTTTTGACAAGAAAGGCTGTGAAGTGGAGTTTAAAAAATTAAAAAAATAAACCACTTGTAATTTCAGTTTTATCACCATATGTAGACAAAATTTCTTGCTACAAAAGACTGTATAGGTTGGCTTTTGCAAGTTACGCATATTTTCACTCTTTCTTTCCTTTCTCTGCTATGAAGTCTAGAAACCCCAAGCACTTGCTCATCCAGACTCTCTTGCAACAGGGCATGCCATGTGACCCCATTCTAGTCGGTAAGAGGAAACAATAGTAACTCGGGAAGTAAGGACTGTGGGAAACTTTTTAAATGGAGCAGACAACACTAGTAATATATTCTTTGACTTTTTCCTTTCCCCTTCTTCTTGCTGGCGGGCAGACACAATGCCTGGAGGGAAAGCAGACATATCGTGAGCATTATGTTGAAAACCACCCACTGAGGCTAGCAGAACAGAAAGAATAGAGGAGCCTGTGTTCTGAATGATAGCCTTGAGCAGCTTCACTACACCTAGGCTGCCACATCTTATTCTAAAGGAATAAAAGCCTTTATCTATTTAAGTCTGCAGTAGATCTACCTTCACTCACTTGAAGTATAAATCCTTCCTGGGTGATATGCTCACTAATTTTATTACTTTTAACAAGAACTGTCCATCAGAGAGTTAGGCTGTTGGCAGGTAGCCAGGGGACACGGGACTACATGCTAGATTTTGTTTATTCATCTGATATTTCTTTGGTTCTTCATTCTATATACCCATACTTCAGTACTGTAGGCTGTCTAACATGATATGGATATGGATTATTTTCTTTGGATTCATTTACTGAAATAAAGTTTGGGCTTGGGTCCCAGTGTCTCTGCCTTTTACAGCAACTTACACTGTGGTTATAATGATTAAAATAGGTATCTGAGTTTTCTCTCAAAAGCTATATGTGAAAACAAAAAGTAGTCAACTTTTTAGATAAGTTTTCAGGTGTCTTTTTTTGCCATTACTTTATGCCCTCTTGAATTCTAAGGGTGCTTAGTAATTCTAACAGCACACTTCAGTAACCTAAGACACCGCCATGGGTCCAGTGGAAAATAATTCTAGATCTTTCTATTTCAGTACCTCAAGCCAAAAGTCAGTTGCCATCTGATGAAGTGGTCTCAATGAAGTGGAATGCATTTTACGCTTGCTGCTAAGCTGCTTCAGTCGTGTCCAACTCTGTGCGACCCCATACGCAGCGGCCCACCAGGCTCTGCCATCCCTGGGATTCTGCAGGCAAGAATATTGGAGTGGGTTGCCATTTCCTTCTCCTTTTATGCTTAGTGTATTTAAAAAAATCAAAAATGTGTTTTAGAGTTGCTTAATCCTCAAGACAGGCTTCCTTGGTGGCTCAGGGGTAAAGAACTCACTTACCAATGCAGGAGACACAGGTCTGATCCCTGGGTTGGGAAGATCCTCTAGAGAAAGAAATGGCAACCCAATCCAGTATTATTGTCTGTGAAATCCCATGGACAGAGGAGCCTGGCGGTCTACAGTCCATGAGGTTACAAAAGAGTCAGACAAGACTTAGCAACTGAACAACAACAGTCCTTAAGACTGAATATTTTGTATCATATTCTCACTTTTAGTTGCATTATTATTTTCATCAATTTTCACATATCTGTAATTCCCTTTTAAAATACATTTATTTTTAATCGAAGGATAATTGCTTTAATATTAAAAAGACCCTAATGTTGGGAAAGATTGAAGGCAGGAGGAGAAGGGGATGACAAAGGATGAGATGGTTAGATAGCATCACTGACTCAATCAATGGACATGGGTTTGGGTGGACACTGGGAGTTGGTGATGGACAGGGAAGCCTGGCGTGCTGTGGTTCATGGGGTCGCAAAGAGTCAGACACTACTAAATGACTGAACTGAACTGAACTGCTTCAATATATTGTGTTGGTTCTGCCATACATCAATATGATAAGCCATTGGTATACATATGTCTGCTCCCGCTTGAACCTCCATCTTCCCACCTTCTATAACTCCTTTTTTCAGTCTACTATTGTTTTCTTAAAAACAAAATGGCCTAGAGGAAAATCAGTAAATATAACATCAAACATTTGATTTCTAGACCTAGCTCTTCAATGATCACCTAAGCAGGAGCTCTCCAGGAATGCAACTTAGGAGACTGGTAGGAGCAGCATCCTGCCTGGCAAGGGGGTGGTAAAATAGAGATGTATGGGAACAGTACCCAACAGTGTACATATGTTAGAGACTGGAGGAAGGGCTACAGTTTGCCACTGGCCCTCTGCATCATCATTTCCTCATGTACAAGGCTGAGTTAAACATAAGCATTTTAAATTCTATCTCAGGTGCTCACTTCGGCCACACACATACTAAAATTCTATCTTGGGCTTTGGATTATTTTATTCCCTAACATTCATCATGTCCCCACCACCTATGTACCTGTTGTTCCAATTTTTACTTTCCTCTAGCAAAGGCAGTATCTAGTTTTCCCTCAGGCTGATGACCTATCTGTGGCCTCTCTTTGCTACACCAAAGTCATAAGTTCCTCCAATTTATTTTATCTCACAAGATTACACTAGGCTAATTATATGTATTTTATTTTCCATAATGTTTGATGAGTTCCAGAGTAGTTTGTCACATAAATATAGTGTGCAATGCCTGTGGCATACGAAGGTGACTTGATTTTCAAGAATAAAAAGCACGTTAAAACTGGAACACTACTAAGTAACCCAAATGACTCTTTATTTGGCTTTTTTAAGGACCAGGGACTGTTTGCAGGTGATTTTGCCCATTTATCTAATTTGATGTTTCCATTACAAGTATTCCTAGTTGGTAGATATGATTGCCTTTTTTATAGGTGAGAAGTCTGAGGCTTGGATGGCCTGAATATCTCACCTTGTGTTCTATGCACAATGAACGGATCATTCAGATCCATGATCAGATTTCTTTGACTCTAAAACTCGTCTCTTCCAGTCACAGGATTCTGCTGCACACCACATTATACCACTTTTTAAATGAATGAAATCATCTTTGCTTACTTTTCTCCTTGCTGGATCAAAACTCCAGACAGACACAGCTTGAACCATCTGTAATTTATTACTCATGTAATTTATTACTCAACTGTGTCAGTCACGGCTGACTCTGCAATCCCATGGACTGTAGCCCGCCAGGATCCTCTGTGAGCCACCGGGCAAGAATACTGGGGTGGGTTGCCATTTTTCCTCCTCCACAAGATTTCATGCCCCAGGGATCGAGTCCAGGTCTCCTGCACTGCAGGCAGATTCTTCACCATCTGAGCCATGAGAGAAGCCCTATTACCAATTACCAGACAGCAGACCACTTTCAAGAACATTAGAGACCAAGTGACCATTTCACGCAAAGATGGGCTCAGTAAAGGACAGAAATGGTATAGACCTAACAGCAGCAGAAAATATTAAGAAAAGGTGGCTAGACTACAGAGAAGAACTATACAAAAAAGATCTTCACAACACAGATAATCACGATGGTGTGATCACTCACCTAGAGCCAGACATCCTGAAATGCCAAGTCAAATGGGCCTTAGGAAGCATCTCTATAAACAAAGATAGTGGAGATGATGGAATTCCACTTGAGCTATTTCAAATTCTAAAAGATGATGCTCTTAAAGTGCTGCCCTCAATATGCCAGCAAATTTGGAAAACTCAGCAGTGGCCACAGGACTGGAAAAGGTCGTTTTCATTCCAATTCCTAAGAAAGGTAACGCCAAAGAATGCTCAAACTACCGCACAATTGCACTCATCTCACATGCTAGCAAAGTAGTGCTCAAAATTCTCCAAGTTAGGCTTCAACAATATGTGAATCGTGAAATTCCAGATGTTCAAGCTGGTTTTAGAAAAGGCAGAGGAACCAGAGATTAAGTTGCCAACATCCACTGGATCATCAAAAAAGCAAGAGAGTTCCAGAAAAACATCTATTTCTGGCTTATTGACTATGCCAAAGCCTTTGACTGTGTGGATCACAATAAACTGTGGACAATTCTGAAAGAGATAGGAATACCAGACCATCTGACATACCTCTTGAGAAACCTGTATGCAGGTCAGGAAGCAACTGTTAGAACTTGACATGGAACATCAGACTGGTTCCAAATAGGAAAAGGAGTACGTCAAGGCTGTATATTGTCACCCTGCTTATTTAACTTATATGCAGAGTATATCATGAGAAATACTGGGCTGGATGAAGCGCAACCTGAAATCAAGATTACCAGGAGAAATATTGATAACTTCAGATATGCAGATGACACCACCCTTATGGCAAAAAGTGAAGAAGAACTAAATAGCCTCTTGATAAAAGTGAAAAAGGAGAGTGGAAAAGTTGGCTTAAAGCTCAACATTCAGAAAATTAAGATCCTGGCATTTTGTCCCATCATTTCATAGCAAATAGATTGTGTAACAGTGGAAACTGGTTGACTTTCTTTTCTGGGCTCCAAAATCACTGCAAATTTGACTGCAGCCATGAAATTAAAAGATGCTTACTCCTTGGAAGGAAAGTTATGATCAACCTAGACAGCATATTAAAGAGCAGAGACATTACTTTACCAACAAAGGTCCATCTAGTCAAGGCTATGGTTTTTCCAATAGTCATGTATAGATGTTAGAGTTGGACTATAAAGAAAGCTGAGCGCCAACGAATTGATGCTTTTGAACTGCGGTGCTGTGGAAGACACTTGAGAGTCCCTTGGACTGAAGGAGATCCAACCAGTCCATCCTAAAGGAAATCAGGCCTGAATATTCATTTGTAGTACTGATGCTGAAGCTTAAATTCCAATACTTTGGTCACTTGATGTGAAGAACTAAGTCATTGGAAGATACCCTAATGCTGGGAAAGACTGAAGGTGGGAGGAGAAGGGGACAGCAGAGGATGAAATGGTTGGATGGCATCATCAGTTCAATGGACAGGAGTTTGAGTAAACACCAGGAGTTGGTGATGGACAGGGAGGCCTAGCGTGCTGCAATCCATGGGGTTGTAAAGAGTTAGACCCGACTGAGTGACTGAACTGAACTGATACCACTTTCAAGACTAATTCTTCAATCCACAGCCAAATAAAAGGTTTCAAAAAACCAAGGAGACAAGGCCAGTGTCTAGCCAGATTCCTAATCTGACTGTGCTATGGTGTAGAGTTCAGGGCCAAGGAGCATTGCTGATTTTAACAGTGGTCACAGAGGCCTTGAAAGAGAAGGCAGTTTTTCTATTAGATAGCTGGTATGGAAAGATGGATTTTAACCTGCATACTTCTTTTAAGTGACTTAAGGTGATTTTAAGTAAAAAAGAATATATGCAATAAATCTCAGGAAATATGTGATAAAACATGCTAATTGTTAAAAAATAATATGATGGATGTCACATAACAAGGGAAATAAGAAAGAGAAAAGGTGTATGAGATCATATGGGGGCTTTCCTGGTGGCTCAGGTGGTATGAAATCTGTCTGCAATGTGGGAGACCCAGGTTCGATCCCAGGGTCAGGAAGATCCCCTGGAGAAGGAAATGGCAACCCACTCCAGCATTCTCGCCTGGGAAATCCCATGGACAGAGGCGCCTGGTGGGCTACAGTCCATGGGGTCACAAAGAGTCAGACACAACTGAGCAACTGACCCCATCCCATGATACTACAGCTTAGTTCAGACTTATCTGCAAGCCTAGCTGGATAGGGAAACACAATGAGGCTACATACAGGAGCACTTCTCAGACTTGAACATGCAGATGAATCTGCTGGAAATCTGTTTCCAATAGGGATTCTGATTTAGTAGGACTAAGGTGGGGCCAGGGCTTCCCAGGTGGCGCTACTGGTAAAGAACACACCTGCCAGTTCAGGAGACATAAGAAATGCGTGTTCGATCCCCAGTTCTGNTGCTGCCCTCAATATGCCAGCAAATTTGGAAAACTCAGCAGTGGCCACAGGACTGGAAAAGGTCGTTTTCATTCCAATTCCTAAGAAAGGTAACGCCAAAGAATGCTCAAACTACCGCACAATTGCACTCATCTCACATGCTAGCAAAGTAGTGCTCAAAATTCTCCAAGTTAGGCTTCAACAATATGTGAATCGTGAAATTCCAGATGTTCAAGCTGGTTTTAGAAAAGGCAGAGGAACCAGAGATTAAGTTGCCAACATCCACTGGATCATCAAAAAAGCAAGAGAGTTCCAGAAAAACATCTATTTCTGGCTTATTGACTATGCCAAAGCCTTTGACTGTGTGGATCACAATAAACTGTGGACAATTCTGAAAGAGATAGGAATACCAGACCATCTGACATACCTCTTGAGAAACCTGTATGCAGGTCAGGAAGCAACTGTTAGAACTTGACATGGAACATCAGACTGGTTCCAAATAGGAAAAGGAGTACGTCAAGGCTGTATATTGTCACCCTGCTTATTTAACTTATATGCAGAGTATATCATGAGAAATACTGGGCTGGATGAAGCGCAACCTGAAATCAAGATTACCAGGAGAAATATTGATAACTTCAGATATGCAGATGACACCACCCTTATGGCAAAAAGTGAAGAAGAACTAAATAGCCTCTTGATAAAAGTGAAAAAGGAGAGTGGAAAAGTTGGCTTAAAGCTCAACATTCAGAAAATTAAGATCCTGGCATTTTGTCCCATCATTTCATAGCAAATAGATTGTGTAACAGTGGAAACTGGTTGACTTTCTTTTCTGGGCTCCAAAATCACTGCAAATTTGACTGCAGCCATGAAATTAAAAGATGCTTACTCCTTGGAAGGAAAGTTATGATCAACCTAGACAGCATATTAAAGAGCAGAGACATTACTTTACCAACAAAGGTCCATCTAGTCAAGGCTATGGTTTTTCCAATAGTCATGTATAGATGTTAGAGTTGGACTATAAAGAAAGCTGAGCGCCAACGAATTGATGCTTTTGAACTGCGGTGCTGTGGAAGACACTTGAGAGTCCCTTGGACTGAAGGAGATCCAACCAGTCCATCCTAAAGGAAATCAGGCCTGAATATTCATTTGTAGTACTGATGCTGAAGCTTAAATTCCAATACTTTGGTCACTTGATGTGAAGAACTAAGTCATTGGAAGATACCCTAATGCTGGGAAAGACTGAAGGTGGGAGGAGAAGGGGACAGCAGAGGATGAAATGGTTGGATGGCATCATCAGTTCAATGGACAGGAGTTTGAGTAAACACCAGGAGTTGGTGATGGACAGGGAGGCCTACCGTGCTGCAATCCATGGGGTTGTAAAGAGTTAGACCCGACTGAGTGACTGAACTGAACTGATACCACTTTCAAGACTAATTCTTCAATCCACAGCCAAATAAAAGGTTTCAAAAAACCAAGGAGACAAGGCCAGTGTCTAGCCAGATTCCTAATCTGACTGTGCTATGGTGTAGAGTTCAGGGCCAAGGAGCATTGCTGATTTTAACAGTGGTCACAGAGGCCTTGAAAGAGAAGGCAGTTTTTCTATTAGATAGCTGGTATGGAAAGATGGATTTTAACCTGCATACTTCTTTTAAGTGACTTAAGGTGATTTTAAGTAAAAAAGAATATATGCAATAAATCTCAGGAAATATGTGATAAAACATGCTAATTGTTAAAAAATAATATGATGGATGTCACATAACAAGGGAAATAAGAAAGAGAAAAGGTGTATGAGATCATATGGGGGCTTTCCTGGTGGCTCAGGTGGTATGAAATCTGTCTGCAATGTGGGAGACCCAGGTTCGATCCCAGGGTCAGGAAGATCCCCTGGAGAAGGAAATGGCAACCCACTCCAGCATTCTCGCCTGGGAAATCCCATGGACAGAGGCGCCTGGTGGGCTACAGTCCATGGGGTCACAAAGAGTCAGACACAACTGAGCAACTGACCCCATCCCATGATACTACAGCTTAGTTCAGACTTATCTGCAAGCCTAGCTGGATAGGGAAACACAATGAGGCTACATACAGGAGCACTTCTCAGACTTGAACATGCAGATGAATCTGCTGGAAATCTGTTTCCAATAGGGATTCTGATTTAGTAGGACTAAGGTGGGGCCAGGGCTTCCCAGGTGGCGCTACTGGTAAAGAACACACCTGCCAGTTCAGGAGACATAAGAAATGCGTGTTCGATCCCCAGTTCTGAAAGATCGCCTAGAGGAGGGCATGGCAACCCATCCAGTAGTCTTGTCTGAAGAATCCCATGGACAGAGGAGCCTGATGGGCTACAGTCCATTGGGACAAAAAGAGATGAACACGGCTGAAGCATCTCAGCATGTACACACACAAGGCAGGGCCAGCAACTGCACATTTAAGAAGTTCCTGGATGATACAAATGTCAACTAAAAATTGGCACTTGCTATGGTCACTTGCCATCTGCCTCTGTAAGAATTTAATCATTGCTGCTACAGCTGCTAGATTTCAACACCCCCTGAAAGAAGTTCAGTGTGGAGAGCAGAAATGAGGCATTCTGTGCTCTGGGAAGAGCTGGCAGAACAGGTCTCCAGAGAGTTAGATATTTTCAGAAGCTGACGCCATGAACTCAATTCTACATCTCCTCATAACTAGAAAAGCAGTAAAATCCTTCATGGTGGTGTCCGCTCCTTGTGACTAGCAGTAATTCTCACGAGACTAGCAAAAACCTTTGGAAAAAGGACATGGGCCTGGTTGCATATATTACTCCTTCAACAAAATCACATATATACCGACCTTCCCTCCTGCGTCTTTGGAACAGTTTCTTAGAGCTATCTGAAATGCAGTCCTCATTTTGCCTCAAATAAAACTTAACTCATAACTCTCACATTGTGCATTTGTTTCAGTCAACATAGACTACTCTTCAAATGAAAAAGGCCAACATTCACAGTCCAATAACTGAAACTTACCATGACCCCTAAAAAGGCTTAATTTTTTTTTTTTTTAATCTCTGAGTGATATGAATTGAAATTTGCCCTCATTTCAAATTCATATGCTAAGGTCCTAGCCTCAAGTACTTCAGAATGTGACCTTATTTCAAAGTAAGGTCATTGCAGATGTAATTAGTTCAAATTAGGTCATTTGGGTGGGCCCTAATCCAGTATGACTGGTGTTCTTCTAAAAGGGGGAAATTTGGGTACAGAACTACACATGCGTGACAAATACCATGAAGATGAAGACAAAGATAGAGGTGATGTTTCTACAAGGCAAAGATTCAAAAGTTTTTCAGAGAATCCACAGTTTGTTTCAGTTTGTATCAGCAGCCCTAGCAAACTGATAAGGAAAGAAAACATGTCCCTGTAGAAGGAATATTGCACCACAGGTCATCTTTGACCCTGATCTAATGAGAGGTTCTTAAAGTGTCCCTTAGCTCTGAGTGTTTTTCCCTTCCTCCCCAGACATAGCTTTCTTTTATCAACATTAGCATGCTTTTGTGAGCTAGTGTCTGGCATATCCAGTCATCTGGGCATCAAGAAAGATCAATGGATGGTATTCTGTTCTTTCCAACTTGAATAGACCCACTGTTGTGACTTTCTGGACCTCAACAAGAAAATGAAGCTGGGGGAAAAAAGGAAACCTTGTATCCCACTGTTACTTTTCCCAACAATTTTAAACTGTTCAAAAGCTCACAAATGTTGTCATGCTCTAGATATGTATATGGATTTGGAACAAGTCCTAAGGGCTTTGCTTTATTTCTTATTTGTATCCCCTTTCTCTGATCAGAGAAGCAGACTAGGGAACTGATACTTCTGCAGTTGTCACTGACATTTTAATGCCATTGTAGTTTCTTTGTCACTCTTGTCCAGTTACTTAGCATGATCTCTGGCTATGACCCATGACACTGAAGCCCTCTCCATCATCTAGCCTACAGTAACATATAGCTAGCATGTATTAGAGTAACATATAGTTAGTGTATTTTACTATAACATATAGTGTATATTACTGTAATATATTTAGCATACACATTTCTCTTTTAGATAGATGACACATATAATTACCTGTTCTCTCAGAAAGAGACACTAAGATTTATAGGAAATCTGCGTTCTTATTTGAAAACAGATGAAATACACTTGAATACCACATGAATGACTGTTATTATAAGATATCCAGAACTTTGTGTCAGAGCAAACATTGCAATAAGCAAGGTTAAATACTTTGGCCACCTCATGTGAAGAGTTGACTCATTGGAAAAGACTCTAATGCTGGGAGGGATTGGGGGCAGGAAGAGAAGGGGACGACAGAGTATGAGATGGCTGGATGGCATCACCGACTCGATGGACATGAGTTTGAGTGAACTCTGGGAGTTGGTGATGGACAGGGAGGCCTGCTGCTGCTGCTAAGTCACTTCAGTCGTGTCCAACTCTATGTGACCCCATAGATGGCAGCCCACCAGGCTCCCCCGTCCCTGGGATTCTCCAGACAAGAACACTGGAGTGGGTTGCCATTTCCTTCTCCAGTGTGTGAAAGTGAAAAGTAAAAGTGAAGTCACTCAGTTGTGTCCGACTCTTCGCGACCCCATGGCCTGCAGCCTTCCAGGCTCCTCCACCCATGGGATTTTCCAGAAAATAGTACTGGAGTGGGGTGCCATTGCCTTCTCCCCAGGGAGGCCTGGTGTGCTGCAATTCATGGGGTCATAAACAGTCAGTCACGACTGAGCAACTGAACTGAACTGAAACTGAAACAGTCACGGGAGATTTTGTTGAAGGTTACTACAACAGAGGAGAGAGACCAGAACTCAGCTCCATTGAAACAAAAAGCTGGAGAGTTTTTAAGACCTGGGGAAGAGGAGGGGAAGATAGGACTCCTGTGCTTAGTAATTATCCTTTCCAAGAGGAAAACTAAACTTTTTTATACCTTCATGATGGAAGTAGCACCAAGGTATCCTCAGAAGTTAGGTGCATACCCTCCCTAAGAAAATAGGAATCCTATTTCTTAAAGATTATATGTCAAAAGGATGACTCTCATGTCCTTGAGAAATACAGTTCAGTTGTAATACTGGCAAGAAGCTATTTATAGGATTTACATCTCAGATAGAAAAACCATTTACAATTACAAGTTTTCTAACACAGATGAAGAGCTTCTCTGGTGGCTCAGATGGTAAAGAATCTGCCTGCAATGAAGGAGACTTGGGTTGGATTATAAAGAAAGCTGAGTGCCAAAGAAATGATGCTTTTGAACTGTGGTTTTGGAGAAGACTCTTGACTTGGAGAAGACTTTTGTTGAAGTCCCTTGGACTGCAAGGAGATCAAACCAATCAATCCTAAAGGAGATCAACCCTGAATATTCATTGGAAGGACTGATGCTGAAGCTGAAACTCTAATACTTTGGTCATCTGATGATAAGAGTTGACTCATTAGGAAAGACTCTGATGCTGGGAAAGACTGAAGGCTGGAGAAGAGCATGACAGAGGTTGAGATACTTGGATGGCATCACCAACTCATCGCCAACTCTCCTGAGAAAGCTCCAGGAGATGGTGAAGAACAGGGAACCCTGGCACGCTGCAGTCCATGGGGTTGCAAAGAATCAGACATGACTAAGTCTGAACAGCATGACTGAACAGCAACAACAGTACAGATGATCTAAGGAAAGTAACATCAGGGACCGAGAGGGAAGGAGGAGCCTGTCTGAAGTTAGGGAAGTTGAAGGAAATGGTAATGATGTTCTGGCCACCTGAGATGCATGTGGGTGGACTTCACAGCACAGGTTTATAACGATAAATTTGGAAATGACCAGGAGGCATTGGAGACCACAAATGTAGTGTTCCTGAAATTAATGTGTTTGTTTCAAGGGCTTCCTAGGTGATGCTAGTAGTAAAGAACCTGCCTGCCAGTGCAGGAGACATAAAAGACATGAGTTTGATCCCTGGTCCAGGAAGATCTCCTGGAGTAGGGCATGGCAGTCCACTCCAGTATTCCTGACTAGAGAATCCCATGGACAGAGGAGTCTGGAGGATTTCAGTCCGTAGGGTCACAAACAGTCACACACAACTGAAGTGACTAAGTACATATGCCAGTGTATGTTTCAAGTGTTCTTCAGGCCTCAGAATTCTGAGGTAGAGAGGACTGCTTCAGCTAATTTTCTGGACAACCTGGAGTTCTAACTGTGCCTCCCACCAGTACATTCAATCCTTTAGATCTAAAATAAATACATCTTCACAAGACAAAATTCTAAGTACCCTAGAAACAACTGCTGGTGTTTTTGCTATTAAGCATCTAGGAACAGTTTACCTAGATGTAATTAATCTATTTGTAGATTAATTTTAATTTGTAGATTAATCTAGATGTAATCTAGATTAATTAATACATTGAAGTTTCTACAGTGGTTTTTTTTTTTTTTTCAATCTTTCATGGACTACGTGTATTCAACTATCAATACACTGACAGCAAGAACACTTTATGAAAAATTTTATCTATNTAACAAATCTCCTGTATGGATCAGTAAAACCCAAATTGGGTTAATCATCAAGATCAGTTGAGGATTTCTTAAATTACAAATTCCCAGACTTTATCCCTGGATATTCTGCTTCCATAAGTTTGAGTTTCACTCGTTTTCTTATAAAATACCTCAAGTTACAAGTAATTAGACATGGTAGGGAACTAGTAGTTGAAATTAGCATTGTGGGGACAATATGTCTCATGAGACAATTGTCAGATATGATACACAATTTGTTCCCATACATTGAAGTTTCTACAGTGGTTTTTTTTTTTTTTTTTCAATCTTTCATGGACTACGTGTATTCAACTATCAATACACTGACAGCAAGAACACTTTATGAAAAATTTTATCTATAGTCATTCTTAATGGCTTTTGGTTTTACAACCTAATATCCCAAAATAGAATGTATCAAGTGAACAGGAAAATTCATCTATTGACTTTGTTGTACATTTACTGATATATTTTTAAATATTTACTTATTTATTTAATAAATAAATAATTCCCTGGTGGCTCAGACAGTAAAGCATCTGCCTATAATGCGGGAGACCTGGGTTCAATCCCTGGGTCAGGCCAATCTCCTGGAGAAGGAAATGGCAGCCTACTCTAGTATTCCTGCCTGGAAAATCCCATGGGCAGAGGAGCCTGGTAGGCTACAGTCCATGGGGTCACAAACAGTCAGACACGACTGAACGACTTCACTTTCACTATTTATTTATTTGGTTGTATCAGGTCTTAGTTGTGACATGCAGGATCTCTGTTGCATCACATGGGGTCTTTCGTTGTGGCACATGGGCTCTCTAGTTGTGGTGCATGTGTTTAGTTATCCTTACAGCACGTGGAATCTTAGTCCCTTGAACAGGAATCAGACCTGTGCCCTTTGCATTACAAGGCGGATGCTTAACCATTGGAATACCAGTGGAAGGGAAGCCCCTATTAATATCTTTTCAAGCAGAAAGAATGAATGACTTTGACATGTGTTTCCAAGCCACCCAACCTGGGCCCTTTTATTTGGTGAACAAACCCAGAGAGGCAGCTTCAGAGAAGTGTCAGGTTTCCAACTCTTCCCCACAGCTTCAATTCCATCAGTTTGAGACCTTGCAACTACATCTGTTTTTCCTTATGAAATTAAAACAATTGCCTAACCTCTTGGCTCTTAAGTAAAATGTTCAAGGGCTCACATTTGTTGTATAAATACAACACTTTGTTGTATAAACGAATGAATCTGTTGCAATTATATAATCTGTTGTGTATAATTAAATTTAAACTGTTTTTGCAAAAAGAGGAAAGAGATAAAACAAATAAAAGCCTATAAAACATCTGGTTAGGATCTGCAGAAGGTTATGTGTTTTCTGTGTCTCCAAATGTTTGTTCCATCTATCACTCATTGCTTTGCTTGAGTTTCTTCAGGCAACAAAATTATAGAGAAGTCCTGTGGATAAAAATAGTGTCTGGGGCCTTCTATGCCTTCCTGTTTGTCTGGAACTGAGCTTAGTCCATGGACAGGCAGAGAGCAGCTATATAAGAATGTGTTTAGAATAGGGTCACTTGATAGACACAAAGGAAAATCACAGGTCCCTGCAACATATCTCTATTGAAATATTGCACAATGTGCAAGTTTATTTGTCCAAGATTCAATTGTAGAAGTATAGCAGGTTATATAAACAAGAGAGGGAAGAGAAAGATAAGGTGAGAGGATTCAAGGAAAAAAAATCAGTGCTTTATAGTTTGCTCAGTTGTAACTAATTATGTGCCAGAAGCTCTTGTTTTAATGTAGTGTGTGTGTGTGTGTGTGTGTGTGTGTGTGTGTGTGTAGATACAATGCAGGTCTTTGCAACCAAGGTGAACAGGAGACTAAGAATTTAAAGGATGAAAAAATTTCAACCACTTAAAACTGAGAAACCTACATTTCTGAAGCATCAAATTTTAAAATTAATTACATGAAAATAAATATTGATTGTTGCTGCTACTGCTAAGTCGCTTCAGTCGTGTTTGACTCTGTTTAACCCTATAGATGGCAGCTCACCAGGTTCCAGTGTCCCTGGGATTCTCCAGGCAAGAACACTTGAGTGGTTTGCCATTTCCTTCTCCAATGCATGAAAGTGAAGTTGCTCATTCGTGTCCGGCTCTTCGAGACTCCATGGCCTGCAGCCTACCAGGCTCCACCGTCCATGGGATTTTTCAGGCAAGAATACTGGAGTGGGTTGCCATTGCCTTCTCCAAATATTGATTAGTTTCATCTTATAGACAATTCTTTTACATTTGTCAACATACAGAGAGAAATGTATAGTTAAGATATTTTAAAATAGTCAACATTGGGACTTCCCTGGCAGTCCAGTGGTTAAGACTTCAACTTCCAAAGCAAGGGGTGTGGATTTGATACCCAGTCAGGGAGTTAAGATGTCACATGCCTCGGGGTCAAAAAAACAAACATAAAAAACAGAATTAAGCAGGATTTCACAGGAGGCCCTAAATGGAACAATAATAATATCAGCTTCAATTCAAAGGTCATAAATATACTTTTGAAATTTGTTTTCTAAGTCTGTATGTTCTTAACTAATGTATATTGAACATCTTTTATAAGTCATACATGAGTGCTAAGTTGCTTCAGTTGTGTCCAACTTTTTGTGACCCTATGGACTGTAACCCACCAGTCTCCTCTGTCCGTGGGATTTCATAGGCAAGAATCCTGGAGTCAGTACTGGGAACATACTTTGAGAAAACCATACCTGAAAAAAGATGCATGTTCCCCAATGTTCATTGTAGCACTTTTTTACAGTAGCAAGGACATGGGAGTAGCCTAGATGTCCATTGGCAGATGAATCATAAGAACTTGTGGTATGTATGTTGCTACTGCTACTGCTAAGTCACCTCAGTCGTGTCTGACTCTGTGCAACCCCAGAGATGGCAGCCCACCAGGCTCCCCCGTCCCTGGGATTCTACAGGCAAGAACACTGGAATGGGTTGCCATTTCCTTCCCCAGTGCATGAAAGTGAAAAGTAAAAGTGAAGTCGCTCAGTCGTGTCCAACTCCTAGCGACCTCATGGACTGCAGCCTACCAGGCTCCTCTGTCCGTGGGATTTTCCAGGCGAGAGTACTGGAGTGGGGTGCCATTGCCTTTGGAATGTTACTCAGCTTTGAAAAAGCAATCACTTGAGTCACTCCTAATGAGGTGGATGAACCAAGAACCTGTTGTGCAGAGTGAAATAATTTGGAAACAGAAAGACAAATGTTGTATATTAACATGTGTGTATGGGATCTAGAAAGATAGTCCCAAAGAACCTGCAGGGAAGCAGTGGAGATGCAGACACAGAGAATAGACTTGTGAATGCAGTGTGGGAAGGAAAAAGTGGGACAAACTGAGAGTAGCATGGAAACATAGACACTACCGTATGTACAATAGAGAGCCAGTGGGCATTTGCTGTGTGGCACGGGGAGCTCAGCCCAGGGCTCTGTGACCACCTAGAAGGGTGGGATGGTGGGAAATGGGAGGGAGGTTCATGAGGTATTTATGTATACCTGTGGCTGATTCATACTGATGTATTGCAGAAACCAACATGATATTGTAAAACAAATATCTTGCAGTAAAATATATTTTAGAAAAGTATACTGGAGTGGGTTGCCATTTCCTTCTCCAGGGGAACTTCTCAATCTAGGGATCAAACCCATGTCTCTTATGTCTCCAGCATTGACAGGTGTGTTCTTCACCACTGAACTACCTGGGAAGCCTGTTAATAATATTCACACACTGTGCTATTTTGCAACTGTGATCAGAAGTGGGATGTCATGAAATAGCCTAAATGTTTTATGTGCATTAACCAATTAAACTCTCATTGCGTGGTATTATAACAGGATTATTGTACCCATTTTACAAATAAGGAGATCAAGGCTCAGCATAATTAACACTTTGCCTACATGCTTATTTGCCTTTGACTCTTTGAGACTCCATGGACTGTAGCCTGCCAGGTTCCTCTGTCCATGGGATTTTTCCAGGCAAGAGTACTGAAGTGGGTTACCATGTCCTCCTCCAGGGGATCTTTTTGACCCAGGGATCAAACCCCCATCTCCTGCATCTCCTGTATTGCAGACAGATTTTACCTCTGAGCTACTGGGGAAGCCTGATTAATACTTGCACAAAGTCAAAAGCTTGTAACTGACAGAGCTGGATTCACTCTTTAAGCCTTTCACCCCTTTTTGTCCCTGACTTCAGTGTCTGAATTTTGTGACTCCATCCCTTCATTTTAAGTACTTAAACCCAGTCTGTTCAGCTGAAAGACAAAAACATGCTTACTGTACTTTATGCTCAGAGCAAATCGATACTGCTTTGATATTTTTCTGCCCACCTTGTGTCTATGAATATTGATAGAACATGGATTACAATTTTAAAAACTCACATATTTTTATATGACAAAAGTTTTCTATGGAAAGTTGTCAGGGAATAGATTTAATTATTTAGTGAGTGAATAATTCACATGGGAGTAGTCTAAATTATTACTTTCTAGATTAAATGAAAAGTGACATTGATGCTTAGCATGTCAAAATTTCAAAACAAGAAAGGGAAAAAATGTTAGTGGATAGACATTTCACTAAGTTATTTGAGTTGACTGGCTTTGCACGGAGTTGCCATGTTGATTTATTATTTGTGCTGATATGATATAAACACAGGGTGAGTGAAGGTATATAATAAAAGCTAAAATTTAATATAGTTTTAAATGTGTATTACTATAGCAATATAAAGACAATATGGTCCTCATCAATCAGTGAACCCCACTCAATACAGGAACCCCTCTATAATGATTTGTGGTCTAATTGTTCCATTATACACACAAGGAAACTGAGGGTAAGCTCAGTTAAGTGATTTAAGGTTAGAAAGGCGTTAGGCCTCAGACTTCCCAATTGTCAGCCCATTGTTCTTACTTCCTCAGCTTTACTCAATTAGTGTCTTATACAATCAGCTACAGAATGGAAAGCATGTTTGCATGGCTGACTCTTTGTGACCCTTTAGACTGTAACCCACCAGTCTCCTCTCTGTGGGATTTTTCAGGCAAGATTTCTGGAATAATTTGCCATTTTCTCCTCCAGGGGATCTTCCTGACCCAGGGGTTGAACCCATGTCTCCTGAGTCTCCTGCACGGCAGATCGATTCTTTACTGCTGAGCCATCAGGGAAGCCTACCAATATTGAAAGCCAAAATATCTATATATCAAACAAGATGGCAAGGTGGATGCCAAGGGACATCTCTGTGGTGTTAGTGAGTACTCAGTTTGAATTTGAGGTTTTTTAAGATTTTACAACATTTCCCTCCTGCCAAGAAACATGACACCCCATGAGTGCTCACAACACACAAATCACAAAATTAATCTCCCATCAATCTGCTTTTGGCTCCCAACCTCTTTATGTAATCCCCATTGCTTCTTCCATAGGCATAGTGATGTTTTTCCAAGATCTCTGAATCCATATTTTCTTCCTGGTCATAAGTTACAGTAGCTATTGGAGTAAGGATAGTAGCAGACCATTCACTCCATAAGACCTGTGACAGAAAATATTGAGGTTGACCAGATTCATGGCCAATATGAGTCATGCCTATCAGCTGTGCAAGTAGTGAGGACAGGCCCCAGAACATAAAGCTTAGAACCTCCCAAAAATTCTGCATCCCTCATTCCTTCCCTCCAAACTCCATCCTGCTAAGGCTGTTAACAATTTGCTAAAACTTAATTTTATTCAAGATTCAAGTAATAAAAGTGATTTAATAAAAAAAATAAAAATTTCCTTACCCCCAAGTCCCTATCATTATTAGATTCGCCTTAAAATTGATGGCTTTGAACTTTTGTGATGCAGAACTACCCTTGTGAGAGTAAAGGCTTAAACTGAGCTTGATGACACATAGTTTTTCTTTATAGTAAAAGATGTTGCTGATGCTGGCATTGTTTCCTGCATGTTGCCTCTTAGCATTAGCTGTGTTTACACATGACCTGTTTTTAACAGAACTTGGATGTAATTTCCAGTACTGTTTGCATTAACTTGTTACACTGGGAATTAATGACAACTAGTAAATGTCAGTCTCTAGAGAAAGACATTTTAAGGCAATCATAGCTTCTAAGGCTATATTTTTGGTAGAGTTTGTGTCACGGTGC
Source organism: Neotragus moschatus (assembly GCA_006410615.1). Classification (NCBI taxonomy): domain Eukaryota; kingdom Metazoa; phylum Chordata; class Mammalia; order Artiodactyla; family Bovidae; genus Neotragus; species Neotragus moschatus. Next base: position 1,330,441 of record SJYA01001818.1, on the reverse strand, counting down.
AGATGTCATTAAGGACATCATTTATAGCCACAGGAAAGTTCATTAGCAGAGTTTGGACTTCCAGGTACTGTTGGGTGCCTTTCTGTTCTCTGAATATTCAGCCTCTTCTTTGGGAATCAAGTCCACATCAAGTCGGTGAGGCTATTATTTCTTTGTGTCCTAAGCTACTGTATCAGCAAGGTGCTATCTGAGGAAGGTAGTTACCATTATGATTTCAACTTTATGGTGAGGAAATCAAGTGTAAAAGGAGTGAAAGGACTTGCTTACATTCATAACACAAAAAACTGAGCCTTCTGATTTTATTTCCATGTTCTCTTGAGGTCTGGCTCAAGTAAGCAACTAATAAGTGTTGATTGAATAGCCACATCTTTTCATTTTTAAAAAAATAATTGTTAGAAAAAATTCAAACAAACACAAAAGCAGATTGAAAAATATCCTATGATCTAATGATCCCACTCCTAGATATATATCTAGAAAGAAGTGAAAAGTGAAGAAAGCTATAATTCAAAAAGATACATGCGCTTCAATGTTCATAGCAGCACTGTTTATAATAACCAAGACACAGAAGCAACCTAAATGTCCATCAACAGATAAATGGTTAAAGAAGATGTGGTATATATACACAATGCAATATTACTCATCCATAAAAAGAATAAAATAATGCTTGCAGCAATATGAATGGACCTAGAGAATATTATACTAAGTCAAGTAAATCAGATAGAGAAAGATAAACATCATATGATATGTGGAATCTAAAAAAATGATACAAATGAACTTATTTACAAAACATAAATAGACTCACAGATATAGAGAAAAAACTTGAGGTTACCAAAGGGGAAAGGATGAGGGAGGAATAAAGTAAGAGTTTGGGATTAAAATATACACACTGTTATAAATAATATGGATAACCAGTAAGGACCTACTGTATACCACAGGGAATTATACTCAATAACATAATAACCTATAATGGAAAAGAATTTAAAAGGAAATATATATTGATATATATCTATAACATATCTATATATACATATATATGTATCAATATAACTGAGTCACTTTGCTGTACACTTGAAACTAACACAGCATTGTAAATCAACTATATTTCAATAACATTTTTTATAAAAGAAAAGTGAGTCCCCACATATCTCTTACCCAACTTCAACAATTTTTAATATTTTTCTAATCATTTCTGTATGTTGCCCTATCTGTTTTTATTTAGATTGTTTAAAGAAATTCTCAGATATCGCTCATTTTGCTTATAAATACTTGGATATGCACAATAATTTTTAAGGAATGTTTTTATTATAATCACCATTCCTGATCTTTGCGCAAAAAATTTTTTTTAATTCCTTATTGGCATTTAAATTTTCCTGAGTTATCTCAATACTATCTTTTTTCAGTTTATTTGTTTAAAATGAGATTCAAAAANATCTCTTACCCAACTTCAACAATTTTTAATATTTTTCTAATCATTTCTGTATATTGCCCTATCTGTTTTTATTTAGATTGTTTAAAGAAATTCTCAGATATTGCTCATTTTGCTTATAAATACTTGGATATGCACAATAATTTTTAAGGAATGTTTTTACTATAATCACCATTCCTGATCTTTGCGCAAAAAATTTTTTTAAATTCCTTATTGGTATTTAAATTTTCCTGAGTTATCTCAATACTATCTTTTTTCAGTTTATTTGTTTAAAATGAGATTCAAACAAGGTCCCTGCACTGTACTTGCTTTTCATATCTCTTATGGATCTTTTGTTCTCTAACAAGCCTCTTCCCTTTTGATTTCATGCCATTGGCTTATGAGAGGTATTTTAATTTTTATGTCATAGGGAATGGTCCATATCCTGAAGTTAGCTTGGTGACATTCACTTGTTTTTCTATTGACTCAAATTTACCATTAACCAGAGTTTAGATTCTTCATTAGACTCTAATTTGGATTTTCAGGTAAAAATATCTCATAATTATGAGAATGAACTATTTTAACTTCCATCATCCCCTCTCCACATACTTCTCTTCTTGATTTGATGTTTTCATCCCTTATTTTGTTCTGCCTTCATCTGCTGATGGCTTTACCCTTTGCCAGAACATGACATTTCTTCTCCACTTCTCCAGTATTGGCCTTAATATTGCCCGTCCCCACTACAGTTTTGGCTTTCCCTGGCTCTGTGTTGTGTAGCTTATGTCACATCTTTTGTTCCCTGAAGCATCCTGGAGAATCTTCTGAAGGATTTTTTCCAGAGTCTTAATTTTAATGGAACATACACAGATGCCTGAATGTTCAGACTATATATTTATAATGTGTTCCTCAGGGAGATATCAATTTGTATTTTATCTGCATTTGTCTCTCAAACATTGCTCTCTGTGGAATTCCAGAAATTTCTTCATGTCACCCTCTCCTGTGCAGTAGTCTGCCCGGAAAACTCTATCTGCCTTTGTCTCTTTGAACTCCCAGCTCTATCTCTTCAGTTCACTGTGTCCACCAGGCTCTGTATGAATTTCCCTTTCCTGCACCATGGCCTGAAAACTCTTTCCAGGCAGTAAGCTGGATGCAATTGTAGAGCTCATCAAAATTTTCTCCCATCTTTAAGGAATTTTTATCCTTCCTTGTCAGTGATATTCAGTGTCTTGAAAATCAATGAGTTATTTGTTCTGTTTGTCCCTTGGTTATTTCAAATGTGTGAGTAAATCTAGTCCCTGTTAACCCAGATTTAAAGCAAAAGTCTATCATCTACTACATGAAGATTCTTGAATCAAACTTTGAGGTAGTAAGGGGATCTAAATCAATAAAGAAGATGTTACTTTGTTGCATTTTAAACCATGGGAACAGGACAGCAAGGATAAGATTGTATAGCTGAATGAAGCACTAGAATTTTCCTTTCCTATTTTGATAAGGTTATGGTTGTTTTCCTTGTGTGCTGCCTGTTTCAGGTTCATGATGGAATTAAGCACAGTGTGAAGGATGTACTACTGCTTGCAAGTAGTCAGTTGTTACATTCAACTGACTACTTGCAAGCTGACAACAGTGAAGACCTGGGAGATACTGAATACCGAGACAGGAAGCTAACTATGGGCCACAACACAGGTTCTGGAGACTCTAATGCAGGGCTCCACGTCTTATCACCAAAGGAATGATGAAATGATATTCCAAATCATAGCTGTTTCTTCTCTACAGCCCTAATATTTGCTTGTTTTTTTTCTACACAGTGAAAAATATGTACATGTTACAAATCAGTAGTTACATAGATCATGAAACATGGCAATGATTTTATTTGTTCTGTGATAGTGCAAAACAGACAATCTTTTTTGCATCAGAAGATAAAATAAAATCACAAAAAGCAACAACAAAAATGAACGACACAATTTTCAATGGTGTTTTAATTGCACCATCTTATCCACATAAACCTGTTTATTCATTTCAACATGATATGTCTCAGAAACACTTTATTTTTGCTTTCCTCTGTCTTTCAATATTTAGGCATTTTTCCCAGCTTATTTGTAACTATATATTTTTTAAATAGCTATAATTACTTGGAAGCAAAATTAGAAGCTTCTAATGAAAAAGAATACCTAGACAACTAGAACACATGAAAAAGAAATGTATATTCGAAGTGACTGATTTTGGAGTCAAAGTGATGAAACTTCTCCAGATAAATGATTTGCTCACAAAAGCATATTGAAGGAAATGGAAGAAACCTGAAATTCAGAGTTGAAAATATTTTTTGTTGTTGTTGGAAAATAGTGTTTACTGTTAAGAAAGTAAGTCTGCTTCATTTGCAAAGAAAAGCAATTTTCTGTTGAAAATTAGAAAGGTATGAAAGAAATGTTTTATATATGAGCTCACAGACTGATCTTAACAGTTCTGTAGGCAGAAAAACAATAATATCCAAAATGATGAATGTATGAATGCATTGTTTCCACTAACTCAATAGAGTGTCAAACAACAAACAATGAAGCAAAAGCGATATGGCTGTCAATTCATGTAAAATGCTCTTAAAGAGCATCAGAGATTCTCTTTAAAAAGGGAGCATTTTTATTTTCATTACATTGGAAAGATGACTGGGACTAATCTAAATAGAGTTATAAAAATTTATCTGAAGTAAATCAGAGTTAATTTTAACTTAATTGAGCGGGCAGAAATACAATAGTGCTGATAACATGGGTGGATTGTTTAATAGTTTTTTCAAATTTTAGGAAGAAAAAGAGAAGACCTTTTTGTATGCACTGTCGTGATCACCATTTAGTGTTAATTTGGAGGAAATTCTATCAACAAGCAGAACTCTAAAACTCTGTAAATGTTAATAACTCTTTGAAAAACAGTATCAGGCATCTGTGAAAAATTACAGCATTTCAATATACTATAAGCTAAACAAATATAATATATTGAGAAAACTGTGTGGTTTATAAATTAGATTTAACTATTAACAGATACCTGAGCCTGTCTAAAAGTGTTTATAGGATATTGAAATATTGGAAGTTATATCAAATGAATAATATTACAAACACACAAGAGGTTGATAAATCGATTGGTTTGCTGAATTTGATTTCCAAATTGGAGATTATTCTTTTTTTAAAAAAATTTACCACATGTTTAAGTATAAATATTAGGAAAATTCTTTCTGAAGAACTTCAAAATAAACTATATATTTTTCTTTAAAACTGAAATAATTCTGTACAGTTTATCATCTTAGAAAAATGGTGACTATTTCAAAACAATCTGTGGCTGGACAGAGTAGGGATTATACTTTTTGATTTCCCTTTCTAAATCTAAATTACTTAAGACTTAGAAGAAAAAGAAATTTCAAAAAGAAGATTTCTAAATTATTTCACACAGTTGTTTCTTACTTCATCAGAATATTGCACAACTCATATTCAGATTTCTGAATGCTTTAAGTGGAATGAAAATGTAGTTCAAACAATAATTTGATGTGACTAAAAATTTTATAGACTATGCAAATAAGGTCACATATCTTTGATTCTTATAGGTATTATGCCAAGTTGGCCTCATCCTTGAACTTGACCTTAGCGCTCTTTGCTTCTGATAGCAATCGTGTGTTTTGTTGTCTTAACCAATCTCTACATTGCAGAATGTTCATTTTCTACTCTGTGTTGCCATTCACTACCATAAAGGCAGAAGAAAGAGTCAGTGATCTGGAATTGAGAATTATCAAGTAGAAACTGGAAAACAGTTTATTTAGCCTGAAAGTCTCTCCATTCCTAGAGAAAAAAAAAAAAAATTGCAAAATCAGTTTGAACAGGGAATATACAGTATTTTTCAAAACGTAATCAAAAACTTTTGCACCACATGCTTCATATATTGCCCTGTTGAAATTTCCAACTGTTAATTATGAGTTTAAAATCTTCTGCTTTGTTTTTGGTTTTATGCAATGATGGCTCTTTTGGGGACTATGTACTGGAATTAACACGTTATTTTATGAAAACAATGCTTTATTATTCCAGATAATCAATTTAAAAATTTTAGCAAGAAATTGTTCACAAAGCTCCTTGCTTATTAGTAGTCATTCATGGAGAAATATATCTCTCCCTGTCTATATAACCAGCAGTTCCTATTACCATTTCAATAATATTAGGCTTTTTGTCCTACAATTAAAATATTGGCAGCAGAAGCATCTTCAACTTCCATATGCCATTTGTTATGTTATGGACTGAATTATGTTCCTGGACAATTTATATGTTAAAGTCTTAACTCCCAATGGAGCTATATTTGAAGATAAGTGTCTTTAAAGACAGAATTAAGATTAAATAGTGTAATGAGGGGGGCAAAATCTGATGGGACTGGTGTCCTTATAAGAAAAGAGATACTAAGGGTATGAGTGAGTACATGGAGAAAAGACCACATGAGGGCACAGAGAGAAGGCAGTCTCCTATCAGCCAAAGAAGGGAGGCCTCAGGAGAAACCAAACATGCTAATACCTTCACCTTTGACTTCTAACCTATAGAACTGAGAGAAATTAAATTTCTATAGTTTAAGCATCTTTGTTGTTTAGTTGCTAAGTTGTGTTCAACTCTTTGTGACCCCATGGCCCACCAGGCTCCTCAGAGAGCCTGTCCATGGGATTTTCCAGGCAAGAATACTGGAGTGGGTTACCATTTTCTTCTCCAGGGGATCTTCTTGACCCAGGGATTGAACTCTGGTCTCCCACATTGCAGGTAGATTCTTTTCCACTGAGTCACTGGGGAAGCCCTAGTCTGTGTTATTTTGTCATGGTAGCCCTAGCAGACTAATACATGTCTCCCAACAACTGCTACCATATTTTCTGTTAACTGGACTTCTTTCTATCATATCTTATTGATTCACTTTGCTGTACAGCAAAAATGAACTAATGCAACGTTGTAAAGCAATTATATTCTTATAATAAGTTTTTTACAGGAGTAGAAGGAGCATACCTCAACATAATAAAAGCTATCTATGACAAACCCTCAGCAAAGATTATCCTCAATGGTGAAAAATTGAAAGCATTTCCCCTAAAGTCAGGAACAAGACAAGGGTGGCCACACTCGCCACTACTATTCAACATAGTTTTGGAAGTTTTGACCACNATTATCTGGGTCACGAAGACCTTTTTTGTACAGCTCTTCTGTGTATTCTTGCCACCTCTTCTTAATATCTTCTGCTTCTGTTAGGTCCATACCATTTCTATTCTTTATTGAGCCCATCTTCGCCTTACCCTCCAATATAATCTTGTTCTAGAGCATGGGGGGAATACATCAAGGCTGTATATTGTAACCTTGCTTATTTAACATATATGCAGAATTGTTGTTGTTGTTCAGTTGCTCAGTCATGTCCTACTCTTTGTGATCCCATAAACTGTAGCACACCAGGCTTCTGTGTTCTTCACCATATCCTTGAGCTTGCACAAACTCATGTCCATTGAGTCCATGATGCAATCCAAACCATCTCATCCTCTGTCATCCCTTTCTCCTCCTGCCTTCAATCTTTCCCATCATCAGAATCTTTTCTGTTGAGTTGACTCTATTCAGCAGGTGGCCAAAGTATTGGAGCTTTAGCATCAGCCTTCCCAACGAATGTTCAGGATTGATTTCCTTTAAGATTTACTGGTTTGATCTCCTTGCAGTCCAAAGGAGTTTCAAGCAACTCCTCCAGCACCATGGTTCAAAAGCATCAATTCTTTGGTGCTCAGCCTTCTTTAAGGTTAAACTCTCATATTCATACATGGTTACTGAAAAATCCATAGCTATGACTATATGGACCTTTGTAGGAAAGTAATGTCTCTGCTTTTTAATATGCTGTCTAACTTTGTCATAGCATATGCAGAGTACATCATTTGAAATGCCATGCTGGATGACTTACAAGCTGCAATTAAGATTGCTGAGAGAAATATCAATAACCTCAGATATGCAAATGATACCATTTTAAGGGCACAAAGTGCACAGGAACTAAAGAGCCTTTTCATGAGGTTTAAAGAGGAGAGTGAAAAGCCTGGCTTAGAACTCAACTTTCAGAAAACTAAGGTCATGGCATCTGATCCCATCACTTCAAGGAAAGTATATGGAAAAAACATGGAAACAGTGACAGATTTTATTTTCTTGGGATTCAAAACCACTGCGACGGTGACTGCAGCAATGATATTAGAAGATGCTTGCTCTTGGAAGAAAAGCTATGACAAACCCAATTAGCATATTAAAAGCAGAGACATCACTTTGCTAACAAAGGTCCATGTGGATGTGAGTTGAACCAGAAAGACTGACTACAAAAGAACTGATGGCTTCCAACTGTGATGCCGGAGAAGATTCTTGAGAGTCCCTTGGACAGCAAGGCGATCAAAGCAGTCAATCCTAAAGGAAATCAACCCTGAATATTCATTGGAAGGACTGATGCTGAAGCTGAAGCTCCTCTATTTTGGCCACCTGATGCAATGAGCTGACTCACTGAAAAAAAAAAACCCTGATGTTGGGGAAGATTGAGTGCAGAAGAAGGAAGTGGCAGAAGATGAGATGGTTGGATGGCATCACCAACTCAAATAACATGAGTGTGAACAAATTCCAGGAGACAGTGAAGGACAGGGAAGCCTGGCATATTGCTGTCCATGGGATCACAAAGAGTTGGAGATGACTTAGGGACTGAATAACAGGAACAACTAGAGCAGGAGTTGACAAACTGCCATGCAACCCATATCTATCCTGCTGTCTGTTTTCTTAAAGAGAGTTTACTTGGATCACAACCGGGCCATTCCTTTTTGTTTTGCATATGACTGCTTTCTCAGTATAACAGCAGAGTTGAGTAAATACAACAGAGACGTGGGTCCCACAAAGCCTAAAATAGGTACTCTATGGCCCTCAAATAAGTTTGCAGCCCCCTGTCCAATGGTAAGTATAAGGATTAGAAAAGAACTGGATAAACAGGATTGAGTCTCAGGTCATCATTCAAGAAAAAAGGCTAGACATTTGCAGATAACTTCTATAGCATGCTACTAGACCGCATCTGAGTATGCAAGGCCTGCTTCTCCTTGGCCTTTTTATGCCAATATTCTCATATTAGACATAGAGGTTTAGTTCCTTAGAACACCCAGTCTGCAGAGAGGGCTTTAATTTTAATTTTTATTAGCTTAAGGATTTAGTCTCATGAGAGAGTAAGATATCATTAATAACCTGCCATTAAAATAATTTGAGCTCTTATTGAAAGTGCTTTTTAGCTCAAATCTGAGTCTAATACAGACAGCATGAGTATCCAAACCTAAACAAGCATGATTCTAATTTTTTTTCCTTCACAAAATTATAGGATCATAACAGCATATTTTGAAAAATTCATCTTTTTACCTAGGCTAACACTTGCTCTCACTTTGTTACCCTGCTAGGGACACATAGTCAAAGGAAATTTTAAGAAGCTCCTTAGAAACCTACTAAATAAACTGAATATAGGAGAGTGGTTAGTAGGCCGGGAAGGAAGCCAAGACTTTCTGATATAAGACGAATTAAGCCGTATTCAAATGAGCTTGAGCTGTATGCATTTTTTCCTACTACCTGCAACGCCAGCCTCCTTTTCATGTCTGAAACATTAATTTTGCATACCATAAAATTTAGGAAAAAAAATCTACATAAAGTGAAGGGCACTGAGCATGAATTCATAAAATAATATGAAAATCTCCTATCCTTACCAAGGGCAAAAATCTATAGTAGTCATGCCGAGCTAATTAATGAGCTACAAATTGGCAATCCAAACTGTTAACTCAGTCTACCAAAACTGACTTAACTCTGGAGTTTGTTTTGTAGTATCTTTTGGTGTGATTGTTTTTTGCCTGCTTAAACTTAAATGTGAGTTCATGCTCAGTTGTTGTGGCCAACTTTTTGTGACCCTCTGGACTGTAGCCTGCGAGGCTCCTTTGGCCATGGGATTTTCAAGGCAAGAATATTGGAGCAGGTTGCTATTTCCTTATCCAAGGGATCTTTTCAACCCAGGGATTGAACCCATGTCTCCTGCATCACTTGTATTAGCAGGTAGATTCTTTACCACCGAGCCATCTGAGAAGGCCCTAAACTTAAACACTTACTAATAAATCTGGAGTAATTGAAGGATAGGAGTAGTGGTGGCATAATTTCTAAATCTATATAAATTGTAACAAAAAAAACCTGACAGCCATTAGGATGACAAAATTGAAAACCTAGAGTCAACACATACAACAAAGTTAAGCAAATGTATGACTGCAAACTCCAAATCTGATTGGATGGAAATGAACTTTTGACAGTAACAAAACTCACAAGGAATCAGAAAGTGAGAGGACAATTCAAAGAAAAAGCAACATAATTACAGCCACTGTGAAACCAAAGGTGCTCTTTTCATAAAAACTACACACTGGAAGCTTTAATGGGCCAATCAGAGAAGAGTAACAGACAGAGAGCAGTGGACAGCCATGAGTTCAGAGGTCAGATAGCACTGAAGTTATCTGAGCTCCTGAAACACAGGAAACAAACTCAAGCTCTCATTTGGGATAAATCCCAATGGAAAGAAACGGCCAACAGGATAATTTCTACTCTGCAGTAATTGCAAAAAGTCTACCAGAGGAATATCAAGGAAAAACAAGTGGTTTTACCTAAAATTTGGAGGGGAGAAAGCCAGCATAGTTCAGAAATTATAGAGTCATAACTTTATTGCCTGTGATTATATCAGAAGAGAAATCTTAAAGTTGTAAGGCTAGGAAAACTTCATTTTCCTCCTAAAATTACCCAGAATAATTATGTCAACTAAAAAGAACAAAGGCAAATATTCCTTCTGAGTCCCATACAATATTACATTGGGAAAAAAGAAATTAAGAAGCAGAATAGTCATACTATAGAAATGAAGGCAATCCAGAAGGCAATCCAAAAAGAATACCCACTAGCTGGTGAAAACAATAATTGAATATTGAACAAAGCATTAAAAGCAAGTTAAAAATAATAAGAATATATAGTAGAATAACATAACATAAAGAATAACATAAACTAGAAATAAACTCAAATATTTAAGGTAAAGAAAGAAAAGGAAGATTTGAAAAGAGAAGGTTACCTGAAGATAGGGCCTAAGACAGAGATCTTAATGTATGTGATTCTATTACCAGTGTGTTCTTCAGAAGAAATAAAATTTTTGAGGGAGTGAGGGGAGCTGGGTAGGAAAGGAGACAAATCTGAGAGAGGATGTGGTCTCAGGTCAGACCTTGGTCTGGTCCAAGGTGTGCAAATGATGAGAACCAAGGAGGATGTATGCACAGTAGAGTTGTTTCTACCAGTAGGCAAGAAGTCTAGTCTTTCATGCCCCACATCAGACAGTCATGAGTTGTTGGCCATTTTCCAAGAAGAATGTGATCTCCCAGCAAGATGGGCCTATCAGCTATGAGCACTTCTGGAGAAAATAACACTTGGTGAGTTTTCAGTAGCCAATGTTCACAGCAGCAAAGGAATGGGTGCATCAGCTTCTTAAAGACATCTCCTGTCTCCCTTAAAGTTAGTTTTAAGGAAAGAATATCACATTTATTATTTTTTGACAGCAAAATTTTATTCCAGAAGACAATGGAAGGACATATTTAAGATATTCCAAAGGAAGAAAATAAATTTTATAGCCAGACAAAATGTTCTTCAAGTTCAAAGACTCCTAAGAAACTATGATGAGCATAAAGAAATTTAGAGACTATTGTTCCAATGGGTATTTCCTAGTATATCTACTCGAGCATGAATTCTACTAAACCCAAATGATTGGAGAATTATCAATATTATACACATATGGCAAGATCAAAAGATGGTGACAAGGGAAGAAGTATTACAGATAATAGTATGATGCAAAATTGGAGAAGGCAATGGCACCTCACTCCAGTACTCTTGCCTGGAGAATCCCAGGGACGGGGGAGCCTGGTGGGCTGCTGTCTGTGGGGTCGCACAGAGTCAATGCAAAACAAATCCCTGGTGTGTGTGTATGTGCTCAGTCATTTCTGTCTCTTTCAGACCCCATGGATTGTAGCCTGACTGCCAGGCTCCTCTGCCCATGGAATTTTCCAGACAGGAATACTGGAGTGGGTTGCTATTTCCTACTCCAGGAGATCTTCCTCACCTAGGGATCAAACACATGTCTCCTGCAGTGGTAGGCAGATTCTTTATTACCATGCCAACTGGGAAGATGTACAGTAAAACAGTCTGGAATGAAGAGAATGTATGGAAAACACAATGGCACAAATTAGGATTCTTAAACATATTATTTTAAAGCAGATAGGTTGAGGAAATAAAACATTACTTACTAATAAAAATGGAATTTCCCAGGTGGCACTGGTGGTAAAGTACCGGCCTGCCTAGGCAGGGGGCATAAGAGATGCGGGTTCGACCTCTGGGTCGGGAAGATCCCCTGATGGAGGGCACGGCAATCCACTCCAGTATCCTTGCCTGGAGAATTCCATGGACAGAGGAGCCTGGTGAGCTATAGTCTATCCTTCCTTCTGAATATTTGGAATTTGTCTTTCTTGCAGCTTTTGGCTGCTAATGCCTCTACACAGCTTTGAAATATTATTTATATTTTCAGATCTGATAACCAGATCAAATTTCTGTCTGAATAAACAAATGGTCAGTCAAAGGACTGGGCCAGTTTTACATTTCAACACCTTGTATGCCTGAGCCTTTCACTCCTTGTCGATCAATTTGGAGGAATCTGCTATGTACATTAAACTTCTTACCCAGTTTTTAAATCTGCCTTGCCTTTTATTTTTCCATGACCTTTCTAGGCTCTCCTGCATGTATGTGTATAGTTTTCCCATCCATCAGGGATGTATGAAGAGCCTGTCTAAGCACTTTCATTGCGCCCTCATTTTCATGATATCTTGGGACCATGACAACAACTAGCGAAGCTGTAAGTTTCCCCCATGTATTTCATAACAAATCCACCATATTTAGTTGTCAAAGCCTGGGCTCCAAATATAGCCTCTTCTCTCTGGCACCAAATTTGTTGCTTTTCATGGCCACACTCATATTGCAAAGCTACAGTTCCCACAAACCAGTACTAAGCTGGTTTTCTCATCTCTTACAGAGATGAGAGCAGCTGCAGGCAAGAACACACACTCCTGCTGTTCTTCTGTAAAGCCTTAGCAGTTATTAAAGACTGAATGCCTCTCAGTTTGTTATCTGCATTTCATTTATTCCCACAGCTTCAAATTCTTGCTTTTGAAAACTTATTCAATTTTATACTATTTTTTGTTTATTTTTCAAAAATGATTTGCCAATCCTTTTATTCTGCCATAATCAGAATTCCTCAGTTTTTTTAAATTTATTTTTATGTGTGGGCATGATTTTAAAGTCTTTATCTGCATAAGACAAATATTGAAATTTTATGATAAAATTATATGATGCTAAAATTTGCTTTAAAATAATTTGTATCTCAAAGAATAGCTGGAAAAACAGAAGAAATAAGACTGGATGTGAGCTAATAAATATAGAAGCAGGGTAACAAGTAACTGGAGATTCATCACAGTTTTCTCTAGTTTTGTGTATATTTGAACTTATTCAGAAAAATTCTTTAATTAGAGAAAATAATTAAACACTTGAAATCCTATTAGTTATGTGAAGCATCAGGAATAGAACCAGAATATACCGTGTTCTGTTGCAGTGTGTTATAATGAATAATTTCTCTTCTCGGATTAATTCCTTTTATTTTATTTTTTTTAAATTTACATTTTATTTATTTTTTTTGATAATACATAAATAATTTAATTAAAAAATATAAGACTTACAGNAATCCCATGGACGGAGGAGCCTGGTAGGCTGCAGTCCATGGGGTTGCTAAGAGTCGGACATGACTGAGAGACTTCACTTTCACTTTTCACTTTCATGCCATGGAGAAGGAAATGGCAACCCACTCCAGTGTTCTTGCTGGAGAATCCCAGGGACAGAGGAGCCTGGTGGGCTGCCGTCTATGGAGTTGCAAAGAGTCAAACACAACTGAAGTGATTTAGCAGCAGCAGCAGCAGCAACCAAAAGTCAATGCTTGGTGTTCAATATTCTGATAGAAGTTTGGCTACTTCCTGCTCTTCTGTCTCATGAAGTTTAGAGGGGAAAAAAGGTAGCAGAAAAATAAAAATAATAAATTTGATCAAAATTGTGAAGAAAGGGTGCAAGCATAGCCCAACATCACTGCTGTGTTCCCAAGAAGAATCTTGCGCTTTGTATGGAAAGTGGTGGTAAACTCACAGGTGACATAGAATACAGAGAGCCACAGCGCAGGCAGCGCACGCATGCCTTTGTATTGCGTGCATGCTTAGTTGCTCAGTTGACTTGACAGACCCCATGGATTGTAGCCCACCAGGCTCCTCTGTCTGTGGGATTTTCCAGGCAAGAATGCTGGAGCAGGTTGTCATTTCCTCCTACAAGGGATCTTCCCACTCAGAGATCAAACCTTGTCTCCTGTGTTGGCAGGTGGGTTCTTTACCACTGAGCCACTTGGGAAGCACAGGCCTCAGTATTAGGCATATGTAAACTGTTCTTAAAATGGCTGAGCTATGCATGCCTCAGTGACCATGAGGCAGGCCACCAATTTTCTGTGTTCAGACCCCACAGGGCAAGAGCTAGAGTCTAAGTGGGATTCATGGAGCCATGCTGTCTGCATGGCAGGGAAATGGATCCATTAACCATGGGGATCTATTGCATTGCAAGGGGTTGATTCTGTATATGCTCTTTCTTCTGGTTATGAGTAAATACTGTACTATTTCAGTTTGCTGTACATGTTTTCTGTTCTTAGCAACCCTGCCTCATGCACTGGTGTCTTCCCTGGGTGGTATTTACCTGCCTTTTGATCCTGGCCTCACTCATGTCATAGTCTATTCTGTGATACAGTCTGATTACCTAGTGAAACAATAATCTTACACTATATCTTTGGTATCAGTTAAGGATGCATTGGAAAAGTTTGAACTGCTATAGACTGAGAGAGGTGAATAAGGTAAAGAAAATATTCTAATATCACTAGAGTAGAAGTCCAGGGTTTGTTGCAACTTCTTAGGAGTCCTTCTTTCTGGATTTAGGGGACTCTTCCAAAATGCTTCCCTCATAGCTCAGTTGGTAAAGAATCCTCCTGCAATGCAGGAGACCCTGGTTCGATTCCTGGGTTGGGAAGATTCCCTCAAGAAGGGAAAGGCTACACAATCCAGTATTCTTGGACTTCCTTTGTGGCTCAGCTGGTAAAGAATCTGCCTGCAATGTGGGAGACCTGGGTTTGATCCCTGGGTTGGGAAGATCCCCTGGAGAAGGGAAAGGCTACCCACTTCAGTATCCTGGCCTGAAGAATTCCATGGACTGTATAGTCCATGGGGTCGCAAAGAGTCGGACGACTGAGCAACTTTTACTTTCACTTTCCAGAATGCAATCAGGGCCCTAGAAAAATATTACAGATAAATACAGGTCCTCAGGGCTTTCCAGGTAGTGCTAGTGGTAAAGGACCCATCAGTGCAGGATACTCAAGAGATGTGGATTTGATCACTGGGTTGGGAAGATCCCCCAGAGGAAGACTTGGCAACCCATTCCAGTATTCTTGCCTGGGAAATCCTGTGGACAGAGGAGCCTGGTGGGCTGCAGTCCATAGAGTCGCTCAGTGTTGGACACAACTGAAGTGACTTAGCATGCATGCATTCATAGGTCCTCAAGGTCTAACTTGGGCTCACTCTACATATATAGCTTAATCTTGAGAAATTTCTCTGGAAATACAAGTCATGTTATCCTGGGTATGATGTAGGCATTGTTTGTCAAGGAAACAATGAGGTTGATAGCTGGGCACTGGGCTTTTAGCACCTACATTGGGATAGCGAGAGAAAGAGGGGATTAGCTCTTATGACCGTTGATTCAGTTTTCACATTTATCAGAAAGGATTCTGCTCTATCAAAGTTCTAAACTTCTTACAGTGGCTTTGGAAATAGACATCTTTGAAAACCGCTTTCTCTGCTGACACAGATCATGAGTCATCAGTCTATATAAGGACATATTGTCATCTTCATGTGAATATTTTGACTTGACTTACAATTTGACAGCTAATGTATTATGAAGTCACTTCAACATTATTATTCTGCTCATACAGACCTTGAAACTTGTCCACAAAGTACTCAGTTGGGTAAGGATACTCCCCTGTTACCTTCTTGTAACCCAAGAAGGTCCTTCTAAAATATCATGTCTGAAAGCATGCTGTGAATAGACAAATGAGGCAGGAAAAGGACTACACTCATTTGATCAGGGACACTAGAAATCAAATCTTTTCCCCGTAAGATGACTGCTTTTGTCATATTTCACAGAATGAACAGATATTTTCCGATAGCCTTGAAAATTGATCATGTGAATTCTGGACTTCAGATGAGAAACACAGAGGGAAGCAAATGGAAATCAGACCCACTAAAATTCCCCAATAAATACACAACCTTCTGCATTTATTAACCTGGCCACCTGACCCACTGAAATCTTATTATCATTTTTCTTTTCTTTAGTGGTAGAAGAGGATTTATTTAAATCCTTTAAATTATATCCTTATTACCTAACCTTCTGAATTTGAGATTTAGTAATCTTTACTCTTTGGAAAGGAGATCATTTTGTTTTTGCTTGTATAATCATCCCAACTCTTGCATCATTGACTAAGACCAGCTAAAAAGTTTGGTGTTAGGTCTCATTTTTTGGTGTACATTTTGGATTAGCAGATGTTGTTTGAGAGAAATGAAAGGGGTCATAGCAACGTGAAACCATTTTCTTTGCATACTGCCAAATAGTTATCATTACTTAAAAGATTCAAGAAGGCTGGATGGAGTGAAGTAAGCCAAAAAGAAAAACACCAATACAATATACTCATGCATATATATGGAATTTTAAAAGATGGTAATGATAACCCTGTATACGAGACAGCAAAAGAGACACAGATATATAGAACAGTCTTTTGGACTCTGTGGGAGAGGGAGAGGGTGGGATGATTTGGGAGAATGGCATTGAAACATGTATAATATCATATGTGAAATGAATCACCAGACCAGGCTCGATGCATGATACAGAATGCTCGGGGCTGGTGCACTCGGATGAGCCAGAGGGATGGGATGGGGAGGGAGATGGAAAGGGAGTTCAGGATGGGGAACACGTGTACATTGCTGGTGGATTCATGTTGATGTATGGCAAAACCAACACAATATTGTAAAGTAATTAGCCTCCAATTAAAATAAATAAATTTATATTAAAAAAAAGGCTGGATGATGGAAAGTAATTACTTTGCTTTTTAAGCTCTGCTATTTTCATAATAGTAGCATAAGAATTTCATTTGGAAATAAAAGGATCTGCTGGTACAAGTATACCACGTATTACCTTCAGAGTTTACTTTGAGCTATTTGACTTAATGCACCAAATTTTTTCTTTCTTTCTTTTTTTTTTTTTTTTGCATCTTTGCTGAAGCAACACATCCATGAGGCTACTTGATATACCTGATCCCGCTACTCTGGTATCATTATTTTCCCACAGCATTTATTGCCTTTTAAAAACTGTGTAGTTTACACTGATTTTCGTGTTAATGTTTGTCATTTATTTTCTGCTACTCTGCCAGAATGTAAATGTCATATGGGCAAGGATATTTGTGTGTTTTGCTGTCTGATATACCGTAANTTTGCATCTTTGCTGAAGCAACACATCCATGAGGCTACTTGATATACCTGATCCCGCTACTCTGGTATCATTATTTTCCCACAGCATTTATTGCCTTTTAAAAACTGTGTAGTTTACACTGATTTTCGTGTTAATGTTTGTCATTTATTTTCTGCTACTCTGCCAGAATGTAAATGTCATATGGGCAAGGATATTTGTGTGTTTTGCTGTCTGATATACCGTAAATCCACAAAAAACAAGTCAGGCACGTAGTTGGTATTCAAAAATAATTTTTTAATTATTGAAAGCATCCATGACACTAACAGCACAAAGGTGACTTTCTATTGCTCCAGAGTTGATTGGTTTTACACAATAAATATCTAAAAGCCACCAAATTTTGAAGTCTAGTTAGTCTAATTTCCTTAGTCCTTCTAAATAATGCTAACTTATTCAGAGCATGTGTAATTAATATGGCTTATATACTAGATAAATTTTGCTTCTGGGACTCCTTAACTTGTCCTTTCTTTAGTAACTTAACTATTTTTAATTCTTTTTCAAGTTCAGGAAAAAAATTTCTAAATGAGAATCATTTATGAATTTTTCCTAATTTTATATTCTGTTACATCTGAGAACTTTTAAAAATTATATTCATGTTTTTGTGTCTGTGTGTTTTACAATATAACCTCTGATAGGAATAAGAGTTCCTTATTAGAAGAAATACTAAGTATTAGATGTTTTATATTAAGTATGAAAAGAAAGTGAAACTTGCTCAGTCCTGTACAACTCTTTGAAACCCATTGACGACACATTCCATGGAATTCTCCAGGCCAAAATACTGGAGTGGGTAGCANATTTTCTGCTACTCTGCCAGAATGTAAATGTCATATGGGCAAGGATATTTGTGTGTTTTGCTGTCTGATATACCGTAAATCCACAAAAAACAAGTCAGGCACGTAGTTGGTATTCAAAAATAATTTTTTAATTATTGAAAGCATCCATGACACTAACAGCACAAAGGTGACTTTCTATTGCTCCAGAGTTGATTGGTTTTACACAATAAATATCTAAAAGCCACCAAATTTTGAAGTCTAGTTAGTCTAATTTCCTTAGTCCTTCTAAATAATGCTAACTTATTCAGAGCATGTGTAATTAATATGGCTTATATACTAGATAAATTTTGCTTCTGGGACTCCTTAACTTGTCCTTTCTTTAGTAACTTAACTATTTTTAATTCTTTTTCAAGTTCAGGAAAAAAATTTCTAAATGAGAATCATTTATGAATTTTTCCTAATTTTATATTCTGTTACATCTGAGAACTTTTAAAAATTATATTCATATTTTTGTGTCTGTGTGTTTTACAATATAACCTCTGATAGGAATAAGAGTTCCTTATTAGAAGAAATACTAAGTATTAGATGTTTTATATTAAGTATGAAAAGAAAGTGAAACTTGCTCAGTCCTGTACAACTCTTTGAAACCCATTGACGACACATTCCATGGAATTCTCCAGGCCAAAATACTGGAGTGGGTAGCACTCTCTTATCCAGGGAATCTTTCCAACCCAGGGATCAAACCCAGGTCTCACATATTGCAGGCAGATTCTTTACCAGCTGAGCCACCAGAGAAGCCATACATTAGTTATATAAACACTGTATCATTCTGTTTTCCTGGTAAGATCTGGTTGTCTTTCTCGGCACTTTAGAGGCTGATTCAGGAAACAGAGTGGTAGCCTTGAACTACTCTATAAACTCATCCTGGTTTGCTTTAAATTCTCTAAGTCTCTAATATCAGTCTGTAATGGCTTCTTTTTCCCCAAAATAATTTAGACTCTATCTTCAAAACTGTCTCAGTAATGTTGGGATATCCACAGTATCCTGGTACACATGTGCTTGCAAACAAATCTACCCTTGTTCACTGACTATGACCTATTGGTTAAGATACCTTGTCACTGTTTCCTGGTGAAGCTTGCCTACTAGGCATCCCTAAGCTGTGTCATAGTATATAGGGACCAAGAGAGTGAATGGCTCTTTTGAAAAACAAGGTGAAATTTTACTTGGTCCCAAAGCCTCCAGAAGCTTTAACAAACACAGCTGGTTTAAAAAGCAATCCATCATGTTAGTGTGGGATTACAGGGTAGCAGCAAGTCTCACTGAGTCACCTCCATCTTTCTCATCTATCTTTTGTACTCTTTCTTATACCTGAAGTTGCTAAATTTTGTATTTTATTTTTTTAGGAAAGAGCAAAACCCCCATATATATTTTTTGAGTCACCATTTTGTAGCAGTTGCAAAAGCAGCCATCTAACTTGAGCTTAATTAAGACACTAGAGGCCTTCCTGGGTGGTGCTAGTGGTAAAGAACCCTCCTGTCAGTGCAGGAGACATCAGAAAGGTGGGTTCCATCCCTGGGTAGGAAGATCCCCTGGAGGAGGGCATGGCTACCCACTTTAGTATTCTTGTCTGGAGAAGCCCATGGACAGAGGAGTCTGGTGGGCTACAGTCCATGAGGTCACAAAGAGCTGGACATGACTGAAGCGACTGAGCACACACACAGGACACTATAAATTCTGTGATGGGCATTCCTGCTATAAAGGGAAAGTTTAGTCTGGATGCAGACAATTTACAGAGGATGAAGAACTGCATTAGTTAAGGCTACTGTAGCAGAACACCACAGCTGGTTGATTTAAAAAACAAACATTTATTTCTCTCAGTTTTGGAGGTTAGAAGTCTAAGACCAAGATGGCTAAAGACCCAGGGTCTGGTTAGAGAACTCTTCCTAGCTTGCATATGGCCACCCTCTCACTGTATGGCAGAGAAGAGACAGGGGTGATGCAAGCTCTCTCATGATTTTGAAGGACAATCAGCAGCTACAGAGTCAGGCAGAAAATGTCAGGCCAATGTGTGACATACTGATATGTGACAGGCTGAATAAGCCCTCAGTATTTCTTGAGGATTTCACCCTCATGACCTAATTACTGACCAAAGGCCCCATCTCCTATCACCATCATCCTGAGGGTTAATATTTCAACATATGGATTTTGGGGAGACACAATCATTACGCTCATGGTAAGGGGTGAAAGAAAATGAAAGTGAAAATTGCTCAGTCATGTCCAACTCTTTGTGACCCCATAGAATTGTCCATGGAATTCTCCAGGCCAGAATACTGGAGTGGGTAGCCGTTGCCTCTCCAGGGAATCTTCCCAACCCAGGGACCAAACCCAGTTCTCTTGTATTGGAGGCAGATTCTTTACCAGCTGAGCCACAGGGAAATCCAAGAACACTTGAGGGGGTAACCTATCCCTTCTCCAGCGGCTCTTCCAGGCTCAGAAGTTGAACCGGGTTCTCCTGCATTGCAGGTGGATTTTTACCTGCTGAGCAATCAGAGAAGAGGTGCCAATCAACTAATCCAAGCGAGATGAAGAGCCAAAATATTACTTTTAAAGCCATCTTTTCTTTCTTCAATTTTTCAATAGAAATTTACAGTTGTGAGTATGACAAGCAATGATAACTTCTAGCCAAATTTACTGAGTTAGTTATGGGTATGCCACTATACGGGGCTCCCTCGGTGGCTCAGCTCTAAAGAATCTGCCTCTAAAGCAGGAGCTGTAGGAAATACAGTTTCAATCCCTGGGTCAGGACAATCCCCTGAACAAGGGCATGGCAACTCACAACAGTATTCTTGCCTGGAGAATCCCATGAACAGAGGAACCTGGTGGGCTACAGTCCATCGGGTCGCAAAGAGTCAGACACAACTGAAGTGGCTTGGCACGCACACACACACATGTTGCTATATAAATGCGAGATAATACTAACATGAACTCAAAGTAACAAAACCTTGAGATTATGACCAAGTTAAGATCAAAATATGGCATTTGTTTATTCAATACATACTCACTGAGTGCTTAATGTATGACTAGGTAGCAGATGACTTACAAAACTCGCTATCCTTGTCTTCACAGATCTAAGTATAGAGGAAACTATGTGACTGTCAAGTACTGATTACCAGCTGACCACTGTATTTGTGGCTTGCACAGATAATGCCCACAACAATAGTCCTGAACACCAATAAATACATATTTGGCCACCTATTACTTGACAGGCATCGTGCTAGATGTTTAGTGTACAAGACATGGATTAGCCATGGTCATTGTTCATGAAGATGGTGTGATGTAAAATAAAAGAATGAGTAGTTACTAATGAGGCTGAATGCACATCAGGTTTCTTAATTGAAGCCAGGCAAGTAGTGGACAGGCCTTTAAAAACAAAATAAATGAAAGGGAAAGAAATATAATTCTTAAAACCTAAGAACTTTTTCAATTTTTTTCTAAGTGGTTTCAAAGGAAAATCAGAAGCTACAGAGTAAGGCAAAAAATGTCAGGTCAACATGTGACAAGCTGGAAAAATCTTCAATGTTTTCACAATCGGTCACTGAAAACATGAAGTAGCATGAGACCATCTTTTAAAGCAGCAATAATTTAACTGAAATTGATCACTTAGGGAAGATAAAGTATTACTGAGCTCAAGTGTGTCTATCCACACTCGCTGAACTATCTCTAAATAAAATCCACAGAGACAAAGGATGAAACTGAATTGATATATACACAGCCCACAATCACATGAATCTTCAGTCAATTCAGAGACAAAGAACAGACAATTTCACAGTTCTCAAGGTTATTTAAATATTAATCTGGAAAAGAAGTAAAAGACTGACAATGTTTTTTATGTATAAAAACAATTATTGAAGAAAGAAAAATTTTTAAGTATTGTGAAATTAATATTAGCCTTAAAAACACTCAGTTAAAATGTCACTGCAGGTTGATTAATGAAAACATATGAAAAGGGCATGGAATTAATATAAAGAAGCTGCATTTGGGAAGGTGACATTACTCTCATTGTGACTGCTATTGTTTATTCATCAGAATACAGTTAATTAAAAAAATATCTTCAAAATGTGGTAGCGAAGGCATTTTTAAGACTTGAAAAAGTACAGAATTATGCAATATGTCTTAAAAATAAAAACCATTCAATATTAATTATCTTTCAAACCACAAAGAGCAGTAAATAACAGTCAACATTGATAGATCAATGTAGAAATTATTCTCATGGCGCAGGCATGACTGATATTTCTTCAGAATTCTCAGGTATGTTACAGAAAGGAGCTCTGATGGGTAGAATGAGCTTTAAGTCAAGAAATAAACATACTCCAGAACTATCACTGATGTTCCAAAATTAAATACGAAAAGTGTGCAGATTGTTCAACTGACAAAACTCAAACATAAAATGACAATGGAAGATGCCTAACTAAAACCAAAAATCACCTGACCAGCATGGGGCTGCAAGAGTTATATCATTTTTATCTCTCTTTCACAATTGTTATTTGTAGTTCTAAGGCAGAGACATTAATTAATTTAAGCAGAGACATTACTTTGCCAACAAAGGTCCATCTAGTCAAGGCTGTAGTTTTTCNAAGATGCCTAACTAAAACCAAAAATCACCTGACCAGCATGGGGCTGCAAGAGTTATATCATTTTTATCTCTCTTTCACAATTGTTATTTGTAGTTCTAAGGCAGAGACATTAATTAATTTAAGCAGAGACATTACTTTGCCAACAAAGGTCCATCTAGTCAAGGCTGTAGTTTTTCCAGTAGTTATGTATGGATGTGAGAGTTGGACTGTGAAGAAAGCTGAGTGCTGAAGAATTGATACTTTTGAACTGTGGTGTTGGAGAAGACTCTTGAGAGTCCTTTGGACTGCAAGGGGATCCAACCAGTCCATTCAAAAGGAGATCAGCCCTGGGATTTCTTTGGAAGGAATGATGCTAAAGTTGAAACTCCAATACTTTGACCACCTCATGCAAAGAGTTGACTCATTCGGAAAGAGTCTGATGCTGGGAGGGATTAGGGGCAGGAGGAGAAGGGGATGACAGAGGATGAGATGGTGGCATGGCATTACCAACTCGATGGACGTGAGTTTGAGTGAACTCTGGGAGTTGGTTATGGACAGGGAGGCCTGGCGTGCTGCAGTTCACGGGGTCGCAAAGAGTCAGACACGACTGAGCGACTGAACTGAACTGAACTGCAGGCAAAGTCAGGTTTTAGAGTACTTGGAAAAAACTTCAGAGCCACCTCCACAGTGATTTGGGAGGAACTAACTGTAGAGCTGTGCACAGATGAATCAGAGGCTCCACCTGGCTCCCCTTGTCCTTGAGTCCTGCCGCCATCATCTGAAGCAATCGGTTGGTGGAGGAAAGTTTGTTGTTGGTGGAAAAAGTCCTGTGAATTACATTTAGGAGAAACAACAGCAGCAGCATTACTCATCAGCCTTGAGAAATAGGTTAGCATGGCTGGTATATAAGTAGCAGTGTATATGCAGTTCGTTATAAACCGTGGAGGAAAATGAATTTCTCATCCAAAGGTAAAACAACCAGTGTTTATTACTCCGCTGAATAAATTTTGTGCAAACCACTTCCTATACCATATCACATTGATTTAAATCAAAAAGCCTTGTCTCTTTGCAATTCTACATTAAAATAACCCCTATTCTTTTCAGTTTCACCATGGCAAATGCCTGATTCATGGTTGGATGCTATACAGTTTAATATTCTCTAAAAAGACTAAAAGGATTTTATGACCTGTCTAGAAGGATGAATTAGACAACTCTCAACCATCTCTTTGGATAGCCAATGGAATTTTAATATTTTACAAAAACAAGTTGTACTTTTTAACAAAAGGAGGCCTTAAAAACTAAAAATCAGTCAGAATTCTAGAACAGCCTCAATGACATGGAAAGTCTTCAAAATCATAATATCTCCCTCGTTAGCTGTCAGAACATCACCAGATGTCATTTGTGAGTCTCTTCTCCTTTTAAAAAAGAATAATGTATAAAACAGCATCATTAGGAAGGGTTCAGTAAGATTACTTTTTCTAAAATTTTATATCATGAAAGAGAATTATTCATCTCACCAAAAGAAGAAAAATCAGTATTATTTTTAAAGCTGTGAACTGTAGAGGGAACATCTGCAACAGGTGAAGAGGAGGAAACAAAGAACAATGTTGTCTGGCTTCATTACCTGTCTAAAGAAGCACAGTAACAATCGATCAAAGGGAATAAAAAATATTGCATGGATGCTCCTAGGATATCTCTCAAAAAAGTTGCCTATGATATATGGAAGGCTTCCCTGGTGTCTCAGTGGTAAAGATTATGCTTGCCAATGCAGGAGCCATAGGAAACACTGGTTTGATCCCCAAGTTGGGAAGATCCCCTGGAGAAGGGAAATGGCAACCAACTCTAGTATTCTTGCCTGGGAAATTTCATGGATAGAGAAACCTGGAAGGTTATAGTCTATGGGCTCACAAAAGAGTTGGACATGACTTAGTGGCCCAACTACTACAAATGATATATGGACAACAGGGAATAAGATATCACTGAACAATGCTGCACAGTCAAAATTTGTATATACATCTGTATATACAACCTTTCTTAATGGAAGAGAATATGTATTTAGAGCTTTACGGTGAAGGAAGGTATCTAAACCTGCATCTTGTTAATAGGGATATATGAGCAACTATTAATTCCTTTGGACATTTGGCCTTTATCAATTGGGATAGTGGAAGATTCCATGCATAACACAGCCATCCATGTAGTCAGCTGCCAGCCTGGGGTGGGTAATGACTGGACAAAGCAATGGGGAAAGCCATTCTAGAAAAAAAATCAGAAATAAATCTTGATTTGAAGCTGAGCTATAAATATCTGGGAACTGAGCACAGAGATCAAAGTTGAAGATGTGTTTGTGGAGTTCATGAAACTATCCTTGCTGTGCCACAAAATGGAACTGGGCTGATGAAAATGTATATTAACTTTGCTCAAGTGCATCTTAAAAAACACATTGGCCTGTTAAGAAAACTGTGGTAAGGCCATTTTTTCATCTTCTGATAAAAGCAGTTATGACACATTCTATCAGGTTATCTATATTTCTTGAATGTACATGCATCATTCATGAAAAAAATCATTTTCAAAGTCTGTAACTCCTAAAGGAAGATTATCTCCCTTTATGTGGGGAAAAAAAGATGTATATATCCTTCACATTTTCTTTTGTGCTTGTTCAGTTCAGTTCAGTTCATTCTCTCAGGAGTGTCCGACTCTTTAAGACCCCATGGACGGCAGCATGCCAGGCTTCCCTGTGCATCACCAACTCCCAGAGCTTACTCAAACTCAAGATCATTGAATAGGTGATGCCATCCAACCAACTCACCCTCTACTGTCCCCACCTCCTCCTGCCATCAATCTTTTGATCAGTGTCTTTTCAGATGAGTCAGGTCTTTGGATCAGGTGGCCAAAGTATTAGAGTTTCAGCTTCAGCATCAGTTCTTCCAATGAATATTCAGGACTGATTTCTTTTAGGATGGACTGGTTAGGTCTCCTTGCTATCCAAGGGAATCTCAGGAGTCTTCTCCAACACCACATTTCAAAAGCATCAATTCTTCGGCACCTAGCTTTCTTTATAGTCCAACTCTCACATCCATATGTCACTACTAGAAAAACAACAGCCTTGACTAGATGGACCTTTGCTGGCAAAGTAATGTCTCTGCATTTTAATATGCTGTCTATGTTGGTCATAACTTTTCTTCCAAGGAGCAAACATCTTTTAATTTCATGGCTGCAGTCACGATCTACAGTGATTTTGGGCCCCAAAATAAAATATGTCACTGTTTACATTATTTCCCCATTTATTTTCCATGAAGTGATGGGGTCAGATGCCATGATCTTAGTTTTCTGAATGCTGAGCTTTAAGCCAACTTTGCTTTTTCACTTTCATCAAGAGGCTTTTTAGTTCTTTGCTTTCTGCCATAAGTATGGTGTCATCTGCACATGTGAGGTAATTGATACTTCTCCCAGCAATCTTGATTCCAGTTTATGCTTCCTCCAGCCCAGTATTTCTCATTATCTACTCTACATATAAGTTAAATAAGCAGGGTGACAATATACAGCCTTGACATACTCCTTTTCCTATTTGGAACCAGTCTGTTGTTCCATGTCCAGTTCTAACTGTGGCTTCTTGACCTGCATACAGATTTCTCAGGAG
>SJYA01001818.1:1229869-1293916 GCA_006410615.1 Neotragus moschatus | reverse complement strand
AAAGTGAAAGAGGAGAGTGAAACAGCTGGCTTAAAGCTCAACATTCAGAAAACTAAGATCATGGCATTTGGCCCCATCACTTCCTGGCAGATAGATGGGGAAACAGTAGAAACAGTGGCTGGCTTTATTTTTCTGGGCTCCCAAATCACTGAGGATGGTGATTGCAGCCATGAAATTAAAAGATGCTTATTCCTTGAAAGGAAAGTTATGACCAACCTAGACAGCATATTCAAAAGCAGAGACATTACTTTGCCAACAAAGGTCTGTCTAGTCAAGGCTATGGTTTTTTCAGTAGTCGTATATGGATGTGAGAGTTGGATTATAAAGAAAGCTGAATGCAGAAGAATTGATGCTTTTGAACTGAAGTGTTGCAGAAGACTCTTGAGAGTCCCTTGGACTGCAAGGAGATCCAACCAGTCCATCCTAAAGGAGATCAGTCCTGGGTGTTCATTGGAGGGCCGGATGTTGAAGCTGAAACTCCAATACTTTGACCACCTGATGCGAAGAGCTGATTCATTGGAAAAGACCCTGATGCTGGGAAAGATTGAGGGCAGAAGGAGAAGGGGATGACAGAGGATGAGATGGTTCGATGGCATCACTGACAGGATGGACATGGGTTTGGGTGGACTCCAGAAGTTGGTGGTGGACAGGGAGGTCTGGCATGCTGCAGTTTGTGGGGTCACAAAGAGTCAGACATGACTGAGCAACTGAACTGAACTGAGCGGAGAGAGACAGGAAAGGTATCGAGGAAAAATTTAAAAGGAGAGATACAAGTGTATAGGATGGATAAACACAAGGTCCTACTGTATAGCATAGGGAACTGTATTCAGTATGTTGCAAAAATGATAATTGAAAAGATTATGAAAAAGACCATAACTGAGTCACCTTGCTGTATAACAGAAATAAACACACATTGTAAATTAACTATGCCTCAGTAGAACTTTAAAAAATTAAAGGAGAGATACAAGCATTTTTGCTTGTAAAAGTTCTGTATAGAGGGGTGGGCTTCCCTGGTTTCAATAGTAAAGAATCTGCCTGCCAGTGCAGGAGTTGCAGGAAATGTGGGTTTGATCCCTGGATCAGGAAGGTCCCCTGAAAGAGGAAATGGCAACCCACTCCAGTATTCTTGCCTGGAAGAATCCCATGGACAGAGGAGCCAGGCGAGTTACAGTCCATGAGGTTGCAGAGTCAGACACGACTGAGCACGCATGCACCAAATGGAGAGGTAAAGGAACTAGGAATATTAAGCTTGTAACAAAACGATAATGTGTGCTGTCAAGCATCTATGATACTATTAGAGGACTGCATTCCCTTTATCTAAAAAATACACTTGCAGTGGTGTATGCAGAAGAAAGCGCGGGGGCCAATGTACTGACTTCAATTTGCCTAGACTTCTTTTACAAACAAGAATAGTTGTGTTTCTCTTTTAAACATTTACAACTTTCTTTTCCACCTAAAAACTTTTAGCCATCTATTTTAACACGTGTTTTAAGTTGAGCGTCAAAATCACGAGGTTTTCTATGACCTTCTGAGGCCAGGGGCAGTATCCCACTGCAAGAGCACAATTGTGAAACAGTGCTTTCAGATTTATCTTAAAATCATTTATATAATGGGGGAGCCTGGTGGGCTGCCGTCTATGGGGTCACACAAAGTCGGACACGACTGAAGTGACTTAGCAGCAGCAGCATATAACACTTGGGAGTGGGCTGAAGAGAGTCAACTTCAAATGTAGATTACATCCATTTCTATCTTGATGACTTTCCACAAATTACTTAACTTCTCTGTGCTTTCATTTTGTCATCTGAAAATGTGGCTAGCCATAATACTTATCTCAAAAGGTTTTCTGAAGGAAAGATAAAGGAATACGTAGAAAATACGTGCTTGCTTGCTGGGGTGTGCGGTATCAGATAGAATGCAGGTTAAACTTCTAGAGGAAAAAAGATCTTGAGAAAGGCTATGACATTTTAATCTATTCAAACACTTTCATTAAGACAGAGCAACTAGGAAGCAACATGTTAAGCAAAGTTAGATGAAAAATGTCTTTCCAATACCAGAGTACAAATTGTTGGGAGAAAATTACCTGAGTGGTTTAGCCTCCAACAGAGGAGGAAACGGACTATTATTGTATTTTTTGTTTGTTTGTTTTTAATCTCAAGAGTTTGGGAACTCAGAAATGGCCAACACGTACCCCCAAGTGAATCAGAGCCTCTGTAAGGGCAATTCTTAGCAGTGGATCAAGCAAACTGAAAACTGGAAAGTAAAGAAGCTTTGAAAGAATAATAACCACAAAATAAAATCTTGGAAATGAAATTATCAAACAGCAAGAAAAGCATATGGAAAGTTGGCAGCAGTGAGTATAGAGCTGCAAAAACAATCAAACCATTAGAAATAATCGGTTTTATTTCCTTCTGGTGGGAAATCTAGAGGCAAGGCTGGTATCGAACTTCCATTATAAAAACAGAAATCTAGGCTATTTTATTTTTCTATTCCTCTGGGCTTGATGGGGACTTGTTATTACAAATCAAGTTCATTCAGTTGCATGGTTACTAATGCTTCGGCCCTTGTATCTTTGTTTCAGCCTGAATCCTTTGTTCAGTGGCTAAAGAAAGTGAAAGTGAAGTCACTCAGTCGTGTCCGACTTTTTGCGACCCCATGCATAGTAGCCTACCGGGCTCCATGGTCCATGGGATTTTCCAGGCAAGAATACTGGAGTGAGCTGCCATTTCCTTCTCCAGGAGATCTTCCCAGCCAAGGGGTCGAACCTGGGTCTCCTGCATTGCAGACTGGCACTTTACCGTCTGAGCCACTAGAGAAGCCCAGTGGCTCAGCCTGCTAAGCCACTGAGAAGACTCAGTGGCTAAGTCCTGTCCTATTCTTTGCGCCCCCATGAACTGTAGCTTGCCAGTTTCCTCTGTCCATGGGAGAATACTGGAGTGGGTTGCCATTTCCTTCTCCGAGGGATTGATGTAGAGCCTGAATCTCTTGCATTGCAGGCAGATTCTTTACCACTGAGCTACCAGGGAAGCCAAGAGGAAGTCTTTCCCTAAAGACCAAGTGAACTTTTACTTGCTTCTCATTGATCAGATGTTGCTTATTTAACCATCGTATCTAGAAGGGGACCTGGGGATGTCATGGGTCTTTTTTTTTTTTTTTTAATTGAGCATATTTCTGTCTTCACTCAACAAATCAGAGTCCTATTGGTAAAAATGAATTAGCAAAAGAACAAACAACTAGCAGTGTGTTCAGTTCTCAGTAAAAGCCAACTTCCTTCTCAGGTAAGAATTAGAACGCATGGCAGAGCAGCAGGTAGCAGATCCAGAAATCCATTTATTTTTGAACTTTTATTGTAAACCATGAGTAAACTACAAATTTTCCAACCTGATAAAGTAGCACTTGAGCTGAGTGGGGAAGTGAATGTGCAAGTGAACTTACCTGCTACTGCTGCTGCTGTTAAGTCGCTTCAGTCGTGTCCTGCTCTGTGCGACCCCATAGACGACAGCCCACCAGGCTCCTCTGTCTCCGGGATTCTCCAGACAAAAATACTGGAGTGGGTTGCCATTTCCTTCTCCAATGTATGCATGCATACTAAATCGCTTTAACTATGTCCGACTCTGTGCGACCCCATGGACAGCAGCCCATCAGGCTCCTCTGTCCTGGGGGTTCTCTAGGCAAGAATACTGAAGTGGTTTGCCATTTCCTTCTCCAAAAGTGAATTTAGACTTAGATGCTAAACCGGTCAGCTTTGTTCTGTGGTCCGTCTATGTTCATTTTCTCTCATCCAAAGCTCCCCCATTATTCACAGACCCCAAATATGATAATTTGCCTAAATGCTAAAATTTATTTGTTACCCTAAAATCAATACCATGGTGCTGAAAATTTCAGTTGCTGACTTGCCTGTTCTGACCTGATTTTGAACAAGAAACACTCTTCCTTCCCATTTCAACTCTCACACTATAAACAAATGTCCTTTACACAATTTATTGCTACTTTCCCCTCCTCATTTTTGTTGGTGATTTTGCCTTTTTAAAATGACCCAAGAGTAATGCTGAGTTGCCGTCTAAGTGTTTCTAATTTGGAGTGTACCTTAGGAAGGAAATGTATGCTAGTTAAACAAGCTTTGCTCAGTCATGAATTACAATGCTGTTGGTCATGAGTTCAATGTTAACAAAGTGTCTTTAAACAGTCACACATTTAAAACAAGGTTATGGATTGCTCAGTTGATGAAACTAATGTTATCAGAGACTTCAGTTCAGTTCAGTTCAGTTCAGTCGCTCAGTCGTGTCCGACTCTTTGCAACCCCATGAATCGCAGCATGCCAGGCCTCCCTGTCCAACTTCCAGAGTTCACTCAGACTCACACCCATCGAGTCAGTGATGCCATCCAGCCATCTCATCCTCTGTCGTCCCCTTCTCCTCCTGCCCCCAATCCCTCCCAGCATCAGACTCTTTTCCAAGGAGTCAACTCTTCCCATGAGGTGGCCAAAGTACTGGAGTTTCAGCTTCAGCATCATTCCCTCCAAAGAAATCCCAGGGCTGATCTACTTCAGAATGGACTGGTTGGATCTCCTTGCAGTCCAAAGGACTCTCAAGAGTCTTGCAGGGACCTAATCCTGTATGTTCTGGTTCAGTATTCACTAATTTAGTGTTTTCAGCAACTTCATAGAGCGTTAGCTGCCAGGAATGTGTATGTACACACGTGCTCTGTTATGTCTGACTCTGTGACTCCATGGACTGGAGCTCACCAGGCTCTTCTGTCCATGGAACTTTCCAGGCAGGAATACTNGAACCTAATCCTGTATGTTCTGGTTCAGTATTCACTAATTTAGTGTTTTCAGCAACTTCATAGAGCGTTAGCTGCCAGGAATGTGTATGTACACACGTGCTCTGTTATGTCTGACTCTGTGACTCCATGGACTGGAGCTCACCAGGCTCTTCTGTCCATGGAACTTTCCAGGCAGGAATACTGGAATGGGTTGCCACTTCCTTCTCCAGGGGATCTTCCTGACCCAGAGAGTAAACCCACAGCATCTCTTGCTACCGAGAATGATGAGAATCACCTATTCTCTCTACTTCTTTACACTGTAACTTTACAGACTGAAGTCCAAAGAAACATCTTGAGCCAGTTAGTAGACTGGGTAGCAGAGTATTACACAAAAGACACGATGAAGGACCTTATCATACACAAATGCAAAGAACTGTGGGGACACAAGATGCCCAAAACCCATCCTTTGCCCTTTAGTTTACTGAGACATAGACAGTTTAATGCAAAGTAGACTGTGATAAATGCTTTGTCTTGAATGCAATAAACTTTTGCCTTTTAATCAATAGACAAAAGTGGGACTGATGCCGTTCTTCCCATTTTTCATTTAAAAATAAATATTTAAAGGTCTTATTGGATTTCTTTAACAAAAAGTTTTTCTACAAGATTCATATTACCAATATTTATCCTTACAAGTAACAATGGGCTCATTGTTTAGGAAATATAAATCAAGTGATATATTTGTTTCTTAAAATACTTGTGTAGGTGTATTTCAACAAAAGTAAGATCTTTTCTCTTTCATCAAGCTAAATTTTGATCTGGTATTGTCTTTGATTTGTTCAAAATCTCCTGCATATTACATTTTACATCATTTCTAACTCCTGAACATTTTCCTTCTTTCAGTAATTTAATTCTTATTTTTGACTTCCATTTGTCCCTGCTTCCTTCTTATCCATAATCAGTATAACTTCTCCAACTCCAGATGCTTGTATCACCTCATGATATGAATCCAGCTACTCTCAAATAATTTCAGACAGTTTCCCTTGTCAACTTAATCTTTTACATAATAGGCAAAATATCAAAAGCCATCCTTGACTATGTGTCATAACGAAGGACCTTAAATAGGACTCTGTAAATAATATTCAGAATCAATCTCAATTTATTTGCTGAATATCTTATAATGGATATGTTTTTAGCAGAACAACTGAACTAAAATATTTTTCCACATTTCTTTAGTGATATTTTAAATTGCAATGAATCATTCTTTTCCCCATTATAATGGGAAGAAAATCTCAAGTAAGGAATGATACACTATAGTTATGTTTTAAACATTAATTGGAAGGTGATACAAATTGTCTCCCAAAGTATAAATTTTGTTTTCAGAGATATGGTCTTTTTTGTGTCTTCTAAACACATGAATGCCTAGCTAAGGAAGGCATTTATCCACCAATAACAGGGTTTTCTATTTCACCAAGAGCATAGTCAGCCCTAAATAGGAATGACATCAGTGTAGAGAGGATATAAATTGTGACCAAATTAAATGTCTTATTTTGCCTTAACTGTTAGAGACACAAACCATATGGCCTCCATTTGAATGTCTAGATTGATAAAATAGAAGATTACGGAGGCCTCATACTATGCCCTGTTGACACACAGACATATGAAAGAGCTCCCAGAGCTTTCAGCAGAAACACAAACACAAAGGATTCTAACATCGAATTCTCCCTGAGCTAACAAGAACTGGTATTGAAGGATAAATCCAAAATGAACATCCTTCCAACTGAATCCTAACAATTGGATCTCTGTTTCTAAAAGAATGTATCAATAATAATGCCTCAATTGTTAAGCATTATCTGAGCCACAGATTTCTTCTGTCTCTGTCTCTTCTTAAGTGTGCAAGTTTCTTGACACTGTTGCCTCTTCCGTGAGTTAGTTCACACAAGTGAATTCTCTAAATTATACATTTAAACATTTTTGCTACAAAAGATAAAATACATTTTACTTTTCACTACTTTTTAAGCAGAACATTGGGAATATCCTTGGGTCTTTGTGAATATGAGTATTGTGCAGCTCTGAAAGGTAGAGATAACCCTAGCTTTCAACACACTAATAATGTGTTTGGTGTACCTACCCCCCTTTTGCATTTGAGGCTGAGAAACTTAGATGGTGCAGAGAAATGGAAGGCCCATTATATAGAACTCACAGAAAGTTTATCTTCATATGAATGTCCGTTAATCAGTCCAACTATTTGAAAAACACTTTTTCAAGTATTCATCCAAGAAAGTTGGGGTGTGGGGGGGTCGCTTCCTCGATAGTCTAGTGGTTTAGAATCCATCTTGCAATTCTGGGGACACCAGTTTGATCCCAGATCAGGGAGGATTCCACATACCATGGAGCAGCTGAGCCTGTGAACTACAACTATTGAGCCTGCACTTTAGAGCCCAAGAGCTGCAACTACTGAGCCCAAGTGTTGCAGCTACTGAGGCCTATGTACCCTAGAGCCTGTGCTCTGTGACAAGAGAAGCCACTGCAAAGAGAAGTTGGTGCTCTGCAACAAGAGAAAGCCTATACACCGCAGCAAAGACCCAGCATCGCCAAAAAATAAATACATAAAATATCTTTCAGAAAAGAAAAAAAAAAAAATAGGAGGCAAGGAGTGTAAGTTACAAAGAAGGAAAAGACATGATCCTTGCTCTTAGAAAAATGAAGCATATGGTAGGAAAATCAGATATGTACAAAGATGTGAAACAAGTTAGGAAAAAAAGGTAATGTCAAAATAAAGTTGCAATATAGAACCGTAGAAAGAAACAGTTTTGGTTTTTTGTTGTTGTTTTTTGGACTTTATTTTTTAATTGGGGTATAGCCAATTAAAAATGTTGTGATAACTTCAGGTGAACAACAAAAAGACTTAGCTATACATATACATATGTTCATTCTCCCCCAAACCTCTCTCCCATCCAGGCTGCCACATAACATTGACCAGAGTTCCATGTGCTATGTAGTAGGTCCTTGTTGGTTATCCATTTTAAATATAGCAGTGTGTGCATGATCATGCCAAACTCCCTAACTATCCCTTCCTCACAGCAACCATAAGTTCGTTTTCTAAGTCTGTAAGAGACGTGGATTTAAATCCCATCCTAGTGGCACTCAGGGGAGAAGGGCAGGCAAGGATGGAAGAGATGGGAAGTTGGCAGGAGTCAGTCAGTCCTGTGTTTCCTCGGTCTCTATACTGTTTTCAGTTTCTGAGTTTTCAGCCCCCACTGCCTCTTCTACTGCTTCCTCTTGTTTTCCCATTTTCATTTATTTTTACCTCATTAGTCTCCTTTGTCTATTTTCCTTTTCTTGTAGCTCTTCCTATACAAGGAGAATCTTAATTTGCCAGAACCCTTGGAGGCCAAGAGAGGAACACATTTCTTTCCATTGTATAGCAGCAAGCATACTCTTAAGAGTATTGTGTTATTGCTTCATAACCAGAGTTTTATTTGCTTTCTGATATCTAACAGAAAATGTCTAGTTTTAGCATTCTTTGCATGTTTGACTTTGCAAAGTGTAGATTACTGATGACTTTCTATTTTTAAGGAAGGCAAGAAAGAGAAGAAAAGATGTATTTTGAACTTGAGTAAAGTTAGTTGTGCTTCAAAATTTAAGGGAAGTTATTTTCACAGTTAAAACTTAGCATTTTTTTACCTACGAAATAAAAATTTACCTTTTCTGAAGATTAAAATTGCATGTGTCCTTTACAAATACTTTAATGACAATGGAATAAAGAAACTTCCCTCAGGAAAAATTAAGCATATTTTTATTTCAGTCTTGTTTTGACTGATTATCTGTGGTTAGCCTGTATGACATTTTTATATAAATAGAATTAAACTATGATCATTTTATATTTTGCTCCTTTAAACAGCTTCATTAAGTACATAGTATAAATTTGCTATAAAATACATGTTAGAGGTGTACAAGTTGAAATATTTTGGCAGATAAATACATTGGCAAACTGTCACTACAATCAAGATAATTAATATATGAATATCACTTCCTTCCAATTCTTCACATTCCTTTGCTATCTTTTTGCCTAAAACTCCCACCCTCCCTATCACTAGTGATCTGCTCTCTGTCACTATGGTTTATCATATATTTTCTAGATTTTAATATAAATAGAATTATGCACAATGTGTTCTTTTTTGGAAGCAAGGGTTATTGTTCTGGCTCTTTTGCTCAGACTTTCTAGCCAATGCATGGTAGTATCTTACAGTGGTTTACATTTGAATTTTCCTAATGGCCAAAGATATTGAGCATGTGCTTTTATTGTCATTGGTATATCTGTGTGGGTAAAGTGTCTATATGTAAACTGTCCATTTTGTAATTGGGTTGTAGTAAGTTTTGAAAGTTCTTTTTATATTTTGGATGTAAACCCTTGTATAGACATGTAATTTGCAAATATCTTCTCCAAGTATGAAATATATCTTTTCAATCTCTGAATAGAGTATTAAAAAGAGTGGAGTTCTTAATTTTCATGATGTCTAATTTAGCGGTTTGTTTTTAATTTATAGATTGTGCTTTTGGTGTTGTTTGCTTAAGACAAGGTAAGAAAGTCTCCCCTGTTTTCTTCAAAAAGTTTTACAAAATTAGATTTTCAGTACATGACCCATTGACCTTTGTTTTAGTGTACAGCACAAGATATAAGTTAACTTACTTTTTTTTTTGCATATGGATATACAGTTGTTTTATTCCATTTGTTGAAAGACTATCCTTTCTTTCACTGTATTTCCTTTGTATCCTTGCTCAAAATCAACTGTCCATAAATATGTGACTCTATTTCTCCATTTTCTGTACTATCTAATTGATCCGTTTCCTTGTTCTGACACCATGTATGTGTGTGCCCATTTGCTCATTCATG
This sequence comes from Neotragus moschatus, assembly GCA_006410615.1. Taxonomy (NCBI): domain Eukaryota; kingdom Metazoa; phylum Chordata; class Mammalia; order Artiodactyla; family Bovidae; genus Neotragus; species Neotragus moschatus. The sequence goes on along the minus strand of SJYA01001818.1, from coordinate 1,284,261 downwards.
TTCAACTTTGCAAACCAGGCTCCTCTGTCCATGGAATTTTCCAGGCAAGAGTACTGGAGCGGTTTACCGTTTTCTTGCTCGAGGGGATCAACCCAGGGATCTCACCCACCTCTCCCGCGTCACCTCCACTGGCAGGCAGATTCTTTACCACCATACTACTTTTACTTTTTGCGTAGATCCTTCTTTCTATCTGGTGTAATTTTTCCTTTGCTGTGAAAGACTTCCTTTAGCATTTCTTGTATCACATTTCTGCTGGTGATGAATTCTTCCAGCATTTGTGTGTTTCAACAAGTATTTTGCCTTGGTTTCTGAAAAATCTTTATTCTAGGTATGGAATTTCATGTTTCCAGGGATTTTGTATACAATAAAGCATATTACCTCTCCATTTCCAAAACAAAAATTTGCTGTTACCATATTTTACCTACTGTACCTACTATTTATTCTCTGTCACTGTTTTCAAATTTTTCCTCTTCATCACTGGTCTTAAGCAACTTGATAATGGTGTACCTTGGTATATAGTTTCTTCATATTTCCTGTGCTAGAGCTTCATAGGGATTCTTGGATCTACATATTTACAGGTTTAATTGAATTTAGAAGACATTTATATCTTTATTTCTTTGGCTAATTTTTCTCCTCCATTCTTTCTCTTCTCCTTTTGAGACTCTAGGTGCATATGTATTTAAATTCTGGAATTTATTCCACATTTTATTGATTTTTTATTGATTTTTTTTTTAGCTTTTCCTCACTGGGTTTCATTTTAGATAGTTTCTATTGCTATGTTTTTAAGCTCATTAATAATTTTTTCTGCAATTCTAATGTTTCGTTCATCTTACCCAGTGAAGTTTCCATGTCAGACACTGCCATTTTCATCTCTGCAAGTTTAATTTTTTGTTTGTTGTTTAGTCACTAAGTCAGGTCTGACTCTTTTGTGACCCCGTGGACTGTAGCCCACCAGGCTTCTCAGTCCATGGGATTTCCCAGGCAAGGATACTGAAATAGGTTGCCATTTCCTCCTCCAGAGGATCTTCCTGACCCAGGGATCAAACTGCGCTTTTCTGCTAGGCAGGTGAATTCTTTACCACTGATTCCTCTGGGAAGCCCTATAAGTTAAATTTGGGTCATATTAAAAATATACATATATATCTATCATGTTTCTGCAAAACAAGTTCAATATTCCAGATTCTTGAACATACGGAACATAGTCATAAATTGTTTTAATGCCTTTATTTACTAATTTCCCCATGTGTCATCTCAGGGTCAGTTTCAAAAGATTGATTTTTCTTCTTACTATGGTTTTATTTTTTGCTTATTTGAATGCCCAGTAATTTCTGATTAAATATGAGACATTGTGATTTACTTTTCTTGAATGATTTTTAAAAATATTTCCAGCAATATTTATGAGCTTTATTTTAGGATACCGTTGAGTTAGTTAGACACAGTTTGATCCTTTCAGGTCTTTCTCTTAAGCTCTGTTATGTAGGCCAGTATTTAATTTAGTTGAACTTTTTTTTTCCCCACTACTAAAACGAGATATTTCTTTGTATTCTAGCTGATGATCCATGAATTCAAAATGTATACCTATGGCTGATTCATGCTGAGGTTTGACAGAAAACAACAAAATTCTGTAAAGCTGTTATTCTTCAATTAAAAAATAAATAAATATATATATTTAAAAAAACTCATTGATAACAGGTTGAATCCTATTATTGTCCAGTCTGAGTACTATTTTTTTCAAGCTCTTTTACGGGACTCTTTTTTCTAGCTACTGGAAGTTTCTTCACAGGTATGGCCTAATCAGTACTCCACTAAACACTACGGAGAGAACTGTCTCTAAGTCTCAGAGTTGACTCTCTGTGTTGCTTTCTCTATGATGCTTCGTACTGGATTTCCCTCAATTTTGAAATCTACTCTTTAAAAACAAAACACTTAGATATGCTACTATTTATTGTTTTTATTAATGAAAATAATAATGGTCTATATGAAAACAGAAGCAACTTAATTCAGATTTGGAGATATGGAAAAGGTTATCTCAATAAGTGAACTTTAAGCTAATGAGTACTTCAGAAGCTTTAAAATATATTTATAGCACTTTTTCATGCCCCTTCTCTGAAGTCTTTAGTGTCACTCTGGGCTTGCTCTGGATTGGATACTTGCTTTCCTTTTCAGTTGTTGGCCTTTCTTTTTAAATGAACCTTTCTTTAGCTTATTTGTCTCTTTTCAAACCTGCTTTTACAGGCTAATGTTTTAGTAGCATTGTCCCTTTTCTAAAAGGAAATGAACTTTATCAGCAAATGAAGTATGTATGCCTCTCCTAAATTGAAGTGAACTCTATTAACAAGTGTTATTTTGAATAGTATTTGTCTTAATGTCTTTAAAATATTAGCAAACAAAAGAAGTCAGATTAATTCAAATAACTGCATATGCATTGACTATTCCCATTCATATTTCTAGAACTGAACTGATCAGGGTATGGGTATAACTTGAACTAGAACTTATAAATAGCTGAAAAATTTTGCACAATATTTACATAAATTTCTGCTGAAGAAAGCCACAAAGAAGTCATTTACATAGAGATTTGTAACTAGATATCAGTGAAAGTGTCAATTCTGGTACTGGAGCAAGGAAGATAAGAGATGGGGATGAGAAAATTGCAACTGCTTCTTCTTACAATAATTGTTGTTGTAGTAATGCTCATCTCATCCTATTACTGAGTTTGGGAAAACTGGCTTACCATGGTAACCAAAAATAATTTGGATATGTTTGTTCAACAATACTTCACAATTACTCTATTGTAGAGTGTTAGGAATTGCTAGCTATTAAATACATCATGTTTAAAATAGAGCCTGGGTCTCCTAGAATTTTAAAATCTATTCAATAGGCAAGTATGAGCAAAGTAAACAAACAAACTTAAATATGCTATTAATTATTAATGAATTATAATGGTACTATATGAAAACAGAAACAATTTAATTCAAATTGGAAGATATGATAAAGATTTTCACAAGAAGTGAACTGGAAGCTAATACCTGAGGAATAAGAAAGAATTTGCCAGGAGCAAGTGGAAGGAAAGATATTTCATATAGAGGAAATAAGGCATGGAGACACTGATGCATGAAAGAGCTTGACACACTTGAAAAGACAACATGACTGGAATATAATAATCAAAAGTAATGAGATTAAGCTGGAGACCAAGGTGGGCATATGATTGTGTAGGACATTGCTAAAGCATGCTTATAATTTGAGATCTTATCCTAAATATAAAGGGTAGTAATTTTAAAGTGTATAAAATAAGTGTGAGACAAGATTAACTGAATGATCATGAGAGAATGGATGATGAAAAACAAAAGAGGAAGCAGATAAGATGAAAGAGTAGCAGCAGTTCAAGTGGGGGAAAGTATACAGATGCCACATATTTTTGAGGAGGAGCAGTGGAACCAGAAGGAAAATAGAGTTGATGCATCAAATGAAGAGAGGCAAAAGAAGATCCCAAAGAGCTTCCTCTCCTCTGGATTAAATAACTGGGTATTATGATATGAGTTACTTAAAATTGGAGGACAGAGGAGATTGGAGGGCTACAGTCCAAAGGGTCACAAAGAGTCAGACATAACTGAGTAACGAGGCACACAAGAGGATCAGAGAAATGTTGCATAACTCTAAGATGAAGAGTTTATTTTTAGATAGGTGGCACTAGTGATAAAGAGCTGGCCACCAAACTGGAATCAAGATTGCCAGGAGAAATATCAATAACCTCAGATATGCAGATGATACCACCCTTATGGCAGAAAGCAAATAGGAACTAAAGAGCCCCTTGATGAAAGTGAAAGAAGAGAGTGAAAAAGCTGGCTTAAAACTCAACATTCAAAAAACTAAGATCCTGGCATCTGGTCTCATCACTTCATGGCAAATAGATGAGGAAGCAGTGGAAACAGTGACAGACTCTATTTTCTTGGGCTCCAAAATCAATGCAGATAGTGATTGCAGCCATGAAATTAAAAGATGGTTGCTCCTTGGAAGAAAAGCTATGAACAACTTAGACAGTATATTAAAAAACAGAGACATTACTTTGCCAACAAACATCTGTCTAGTCAAGGCTATTGTTTTCCAGTAGTTGTGTATGGATGTGAGAGTTGAACCATAAAGAAAGCTGAGCGTCAAAGAATTGATGTTTTGAACTGTGGTGTTGGAGAAGACTCTTGAAAGTCCCTTGGACTGAAGGAGATCCAACCAGTCCATCATAAAGGAATTCAGTCCTGAATACTCATTGGAAGGACTGATGTTGAAGCTGAAACTCCAATACTTTGGCCACGTGATACGAAGAACTGACTCACTGGAAAAGACTTTGATGCTGGGAAAGACTGAGTGCAGGAGGAGAAAGAGATGACAGAGAATGAGGTGGTTTGATGGCATCACTGACTCAATGGACATGAGTTTGAGCAAGCTCCAGGAGTTGGTGATGGACAGGGAAGCCTGGTGTGCTGCAGTCCATGGGGTCACAGAGTCAGACATGACTGAGAAACTGAACTGAACTGAACTGCCGGTGCAGGAGATCTAAGAGATACAGGTTCGAACCCTAAGTTGGGAAGTTACCCTGGAGAAGGACATGGCAACCGCTCCAGTTGCTGGAAAATCCCCCTTAGCTAGAAAATCCCACAGATGGAGAAGCCTGGCATGCTACAGTCTGTGGGGTTGCAAAGAGTTGGACATGACTGAAGCAACTTACCATGCATCCAAGCATGTTAAGGAATCAGTGGCTTGTTTGGTAACTCTGAGATGAGCACAAGAGTTGACTATAAAAGTCTAGCTCACAAGAGTGGCTTGAGCTAGGAGCACAAATTTGAGAGTTACCAGCATGGTCATGTCCAACTCTTTGCCACCCCATGGACTGTAGTCTGTCTTGCTTCTCTGTTTGTGGAATTCTCCAGGCAAGAATATGGGAGTTGGTAGACATTCCGTTCTCTGGGGAACTTTCCAACCCAAGAATCGAACCTGGGTCTCCCTCATTGCAGGCAGACTATTTATCATCTAAGCCAGCAGAGAAATCCTTGTATAAATGTCACCAAACAGCAAAGACAGATACTATGACCCAGTGAGAAAATCTAAGATGAAAACTGAAGACAGTTTAAGGCCAAACTTTGTAGAACTCCCAGATCCAAGCAATTGCTTAGAAAAGGAAGTATAAGTTAGCAGAACTAGGAGGAGAACTTAGAGATCAGAAGACAAAAATGGACAAGGAAGTATGGTGTCTGAAAGATCATTGTTGTTGTTTAGTTGCTAAGTCATGTCCAACTCTTTGTGACCATCTGGATTGCAGCAACCCAGGCTTCCCTATCCTTAACCATTTCCCAGAGTTTGCTCAAACTCATGTCCATTGAGTCCGTGATCCATCCAACTATCTCATTCTCTGTTGTCCCCTTCTCCTCCTGCCCTCAATCTTTCCCAGCATCATACTCTTTTCCAATGAGTTGGCTCTTTGCTTCAGGTAACCAAAGCATTGGGGCATTAACTTCAGCATTAGTCCTTCCAATGAATATTCAAGATAGATTTCCTTTAGAATGGACTCGTTTGATCTTCTTGCTGTCCAAGGGATTCTCAAGGGTCTGAAAGATAAAAAGAGAGAGATCTAGTCACTAAGGGCTAAGAGGTCCATTGCATTTTTTTGGTTATGGAGAAGATTCCATGGCTTTAACAAGAGCTGTTTCTTTGAAAAAGTGAGGTTAGAATTGCAAATAATGTGAATAAAAGAAAGAAAGATAGTTAAGAAGGTAGAAACACGACAACAGATGATGCTCATGGGATTCATGGTGATACAGAGACAGAAAAACACAGTAGGGCTAAAAAAGGGATATAAAATCAAAGAAAGCTTTGGCATTTGTCTTTTTTAAAGACATGAATTATCAGAACTTGTTTGCAAGTTGTTGGGGTAGATCCTGTTTAGTGAAATAGACTGGATTGCAAGAAGAGAGGGGATAACTAAGGAAGAGAAGTTAGAGAATAAGAGCTATTTGATTTTGACAGAAGTAGAGCTTTCCCTTTATCATTAGAAAGAAGATGGAAATGGTCCAGACAGGTGAAAGGTGGTACAGGATGATAAGATTAGTATGAAAAGAATGAAGACCAAAGATTATCTAATTCTTTTCAGTAACTGTGATGTGATTGTACTAATTATAAAATATTTTAAACTATACATTATATATTTCACATATATAAGTATATATTATATTTTCAATAAAATAAAATGTAAAAAAAGACACAATAAATACAGTTAAATATACAACAAATTTAGCAATGGAATTTTCCCCTTTTACACCTTGTCTTATAAAGCAATCAGTAGGTCTTATTGTATAATAGCAAATGACAATCTTGTCATAAATTTTAAGGACAAACATAAAAAGCCAACTTATATGAATGTCTGAGAGTACATTTGATGAAACATCTTGCTAGAAACCATCAAAAGTTGAAAGGCTTATGCCACTAATATAAAGCTTGTTTCACTCCATCTGCAGAAATCTGGCAATACACGCAATAAAATATAAAAGCCCCAATAAAGGATGTTGTTTTCCATTGCTTTCCTCCCCCACATCTTATATTTGCAGATTTCTGTCTGATCTCTCTGTTTAGTAAAATACATAGGTTCTTTGCCAATTTATTACATAATATTTATCATGATAAGCCAGAAAAGTAGCTTCTTTCTCCTTTGTTCATTTTAGGGGTTTATTTTATCCTTTTCATCCGCAGATTCTGACTGAAAAACTCTAAAATTCAGTTGTAGTTCCATCACGAACCAAATGACTCATTAGGATTTGTTGTTGTTGTTTAGCTGTGTCTGACTTTCTTGTGACCCCATGGACTGTAGCTCACCAGGCTCCTCTGTCCATGGAATTCTCCAGGCAAGAATACCGGAATGGGTTACTGTTTCCCTCTCCAGGGGATCTTCCTGATCCAGGGATCAAACCTACAGCTCCTGCATTGACAGGTGGATTCTTCACCGCTCAGCCACCTGGGAAGCCTCCTCCTTAGTTTTAGGTGTTGTGACAAGAGATTTCCTTCCTCCCTCCCACACTTCTCTTCTTTCTTTCTTCTTGTCCTTCTTCCTCTTTCCTGCTCTCCTTTTCTTTCTTTTCCCCTTCATTTCTCTTTTTGACCTTTCTGCCAGCCTGCCTGAAGATTTGAAGATGAAAAGAGTTTTATTCAAAAATACTGTTCAGAAAACTTTTATTACTGAATATTGGCTCCCTAAAAAAATGAGCATGAATATCCTCCAAGGTCACTGTTAATTCTCTGATTCAGCATCATTCTAAAATGACCACTCTTCTGTTAAATAAGTTTGAAGCCAGGAAAAAGAGAAAACTTGTCAGCAACTGTGTGTATAATACAATTAGCAAAGGCAACCATGTTACCTTCCAGCTGAAGTTACTGTCTGGCATTTGTTTACAATGCCCATCCACTAGCTTTATTTTGGAGTTGCCCTTGGAAAATTGCCCAGAGTAAAAATCCTAATGATAGATCCAGTGGCAGTGGTAACATCAGGAAATGGCAGTATGGTTTTCAGGACAGGAGACACATTAGGCCTGTAATGTGTTTACTTGTTTGGGGCTTTGGGAGAAATTTAAAAAATAAGTAATCTTTGAATTATAGAAAGGAAAGCTAATTTTTTCCAATTCATTTCATTAAACTTTAATCATTGCCAACTTACACCACAATGAATTTTAAATCATCTCTTTCTTATTTTAAACATATTCACTAAACTATGTGCTTCTATGCAATTGGCAAGTATGCTCTTATATTATCAATATTCTTAAATGTCTTCAGAAGTGGTAAGCATGCAATTTCTTTCTTGGCTGCTCCAGAGATTTCACAGGTAAGGTGTTCTACTTATATTTATCAAGGATTTTCTTGTTACAACTTAAATTAACTCCTTGTTTTGACTTTAATGAAGTTTATATTTCTTAAAAATTATGGCCTCTTATAAAAATCTCACCAGAACAAATATAAAACCAACTCAAATGAGAATAGTCAACATATTTCTATAGAGGTGCAAAGGAAAGCTTTTCTCTGCTTTTATAAAAAATTGAGTTTTCAATAGCTGTCAACATTGGTAAGGAGGAAATTATTACAGTTATGTATACTTTATGATTTATCTGAAATGAAATAATCTCAGACTTGAATATTCTTCTTGTCAATTGATAACTTGGCATCAAGATTAAATACTGGGATAAATTATACTTTTAGAGAAGCCAGAGCTTCGGGAAGGAAAGATTCTTGAGCTAGCTTTCAAAGAATGAAAAAGGTTCAGAAAGCAGAAATTCTGAATGCCATTCACAGCTGAAGGAACAATGATGATTTAGGGTCATAGTGAATATTTCTTAAAAACCCATCATCACAAGTCCATTTTCTACATCTGTGTCTCTATTCCTTCCCTACGAAATGGTTTATTAGTTCCATTTTTCAAAGATCCATATGCGTGCACTAATATATGATATTCGTTTTTCTCTTTCTGACTTACTTCACTCTGTCAACTCTAGGTTCATCCACACAACTACAAATAACCCAATTTTGTTCCTTTTTATAGCTGAGTGTTCCATTGTATATATGTGCCACATCTCCTTTATCCATTCATCTGTTGATGGAAATACAGGTTGCTTCCACGTCCCGGCTATTGTAAATGGTGCTGCAATGAACACTGGGACTCATGGACACAGGCAAGGAAGGAGAGGGTGGGATCAATTGAGACAGGAGCATTGACATATATACACTACCATGTGTCAAATGGCTTCCCTGGTGGCTCAGTGATAAAGAATCTGCCTGCCAGTGCAGGAGAGGTGGGTTTGATCCTTTGGTTGAGAAGAAGCCCTGGAGAAGGAAATGACAATATACTCCAGTATCCTTGCCTAGGAAATCCCATGGACAGAGTAGCCTGGTGAGGCTACAGCCCATGGGGTTGCAAAAGAGTTAGATACAACTTAATGACTAAACAACAGCAAAAAGAACAAACAGCAACAATATGTGTCAAATAGATAGTGGGAAGCTGCTATATACCACAGGGAGTTAAGCTCGTTCTCTGTAATGACCTAGAGGGGTGGGAGGTGTGTGCAAGGAAGAAAATATCTTTTATACAAAAATAATTATACAGCTTATATAATTAATTATTTATGTGTATACGATTATGTATAGACTATGGCACACATATACAGATATTTTAAATGATAGCCTAAACATTTTCAGAATACAAATAAGTTAGGACCTTTTCCTAAGTTAAACACAAAAAAGGAATTTTCTTCTTCACTCTAAGCAGAAAGGATTTCACAACATCCCAGGAGACAGTCTTGGCAATGACAAGCCAAATCTAAGTCCACCGCACATGAGGATACAATTGTCATCAAGCTGACTTGTGACCATTTGTATCATATTGTAAATAAAACAGCTTCTTGACTGGCTTCCTGAGATGAAAATCAGCTGTGTTGTGGTTGGTTACTCATAGCATTTTAATTATTACTTGCTATCCATAGAGAGGATTAAAATTGTTGTACATGTGTGCTAACAACCTAAAAAACAGAAAAAACATCTTATTCCTGGAAGTGTTTTTGACAGAGTGCGTGTTGACATCAGAGAGAAAAAGTTCCATATGACAATGTCCTTGGGCTATTGTCTATTAAATCTCAATTAACAATGTAAAAAAGGAAACTCTCAGTTTAAATTACAGGGTTACGTTCTTCATTTCCAGCAAGTCCTGAATTTTACAGCTTACAGATTCCTGATTCACATCTCCGGAAAAAAAAAAAAAAACAGTCAAATAGTTTAAACCATTTCACTGAGGAATTAAAATTATTTCACTGAGGAATTAAAATTAGGCTTTTGTGTAAAAGGAGCAACTAAATTGAAATTTTAGGAGCCTAATATGTATATTAAAGGCAGTGATACATCCTATTATGAACGATTTTGCATTGCAGAAATTGAGGAGCAGCCCAAATCTATTTCTATTTCATTTATCAGGGCTATCACATAAAAATCTGATAGTTCTGAACAATTAACTGTTACACACATTTGAAAGATATGTTTTCCCTTTTATTTTTCAAACAGTGAGATAACTTGAAAAATGGCTTTGTTAAGAAAACACACTGAGTTTAAAGGGAAATGAATTAAAGTTCAAGAAGCCTGAATATGCCTCCTAGCCTTTCCTTGACTTTGCTCTGGATCACATGGAATAGGCTTTACATGATTTGCATTTAGATGATTTCTCAGTGAAAGGCCAGATATGCTCTGTCCTAGTTTAAAGAAATATTTTGGATCTTTAGGTCTAATTTAACTTGGGTGGAATAAGTAAACCTTTTCCTAATTAGAAACAGCATTAAAGTTAACTTCTCAACATTTGTGTTTATGTTTTTATTATTCATGTATAGTGTCTTTATATTTGTATTGCCATAGGGTTTCCTTATATTTGGAAAGGTCCTAACATTTTCCTCCCATTTTTTATATAATGTTTGTAACATCAAATGGTGATATGTATATATGGATGGCTACAGTCTCTATTAGCAGAGACGCAACTTGATGTTTTGTTCATTTTCGCTTTGCTTAAAAAGAAAAAGAGAATCAGGACCCTCATATAGTAATAATGATTTAGTTCACTTTCCAAATGAGAAAATACACTCGGGAGATTTGATTGGCTTATCCAAGGAGATGCAGAAGGATGGTGAGTAGCTGGCATATGGCTGAAGACAAGGGCCAGTGGGGTTTGCACTGTCCTACAGCATCATTCTCTTGAAAGAGATCTTTGCTGAAAGATCTTGGTCCCAAAATGACCAGTCACATTATTTTACTGAAGCGATGAAATCCTGTGAAAGTTGTAATACATGAATATTTGGACACATCTTTCTATGAAGTTTAGCTTCATGACAAGACTATAACCACCTGGAGTCAACCCAAAGGAGCGGCAGAAACAATGATTTTCATTACAATTCCCAGAATTACCTCATAAAGTCACTGGCTCAGATAGCAGTCAGTTAATAGCTATGATACAATGTCACAACTTTGAGGAGTGAGACCTTCCCTTACCTCCAGCCAGCTCTTATCACAAAAGATCAAACCTAAACCTGCAGACATATGAAGGGTGACCTTTGATGAAGGCCAGATTTTTTTTTTTAATTTTTATGTTTTAGTTTGTTTTGCTTTACAATACTGTATTCATTTTGCTATACATTGACATGAATCANAGGGAGAGGGTAGTTAGAGGTGACTGGAATGAGATGAGGTGGTATCAAAAGAAGAGAGAGTAAGCTAGCCAGTAATCACTTCCTTATGTGCGCTCCTCAGTCTGGACCACTCAGAGATGATCACGGAGTTATACAGGGAAGAGGAGAGGGAGGAAGTAGTCAGAGGTGGTGTAGGCCAGATTTTAAACTGTCACTGATGTATGGCAAAGACCTGATTCTGGAAATATTGAAGACAGGAGGAGAGAGGGACAACCGAGGACAAAATGGTTAGATGGCATCACTGACTCCTTGGACATGAGTTTGAGCAGACTCCAGGGTATGGTGAAGGACAGGGAAGCCTCCTGTGCTGCAAAGAGTCACACACAACTGAGCAACAACAACAAATTAATGAATTAGATATTCAGTTCTAAAAGATTTTAGTAAAGTGGCAACACTATGTATTTTATTCAAGACATGACTAAGTTCTAACAAAATATAGAGAATATCTAGAGAAATATTAGAAAATGAAACATTATTCTGGAATATGTTATTCAAAGGTATTTTTTAACGTATAACTGTCCCATCAGAGAGTTGAAAGTAATAACAATAATAAGCTTATGCTCTTTAATATTTTATCATGTATCATGATTTTATCATGCTAGAGAATTCTATCTTCCAATTTATCAATTGATAAAAAGTTATATTCAAAGACACAGTTGTGTTATACTATTCATTTCTTGTGAGAAGATTTAGCCATTCAATTTCCATTTAATAGCTTACATTTTTCCAAATCATGACAATGATACTTAGATCTACTTGTTAAATAAGCCAGTCTCCCTGTTTTGATTTGAGTTTGAAAATACTGCTCTTGCTTCTTCTCTTGTTTCTTTATCAAGGATGAATGATCAAATAATTCATACAAACGACTTTGATTTCCCTCATTAGTATTTGTTCATGGTTGAAAATATTAGAATTTCAATGATTAATAGTGAATTATTTCTGCTTAATGTTTAGGATGTGGACATGTACTTGGAGTTCTATATATGACATTCAAATACATTTTAAAAATCTCTTTTAAATGGTTCATGTAAATTTAAACCTTAATTTTGTGTCATTTAATATTTATTAATTATTTCTAATTTAGACCCTGAGTACTTCCAGAAATGATGGAAGACACCTCATAATGGAAAATATATATTAAAATATAAAAATTAAAGTAATACAATGCCAGAATGAATAAGTTAAATGTTAAGCACAATCTGGGGGGAAACGTGGCCAAAAAACTGTTCCAATTGAATACTAAGTTTGGTTTTGATTTCTACTATAGGCAAAGTGAAAGATTTTTGTGTAAAGCAATACCATATTGAGGCTTCTCTCACTGGCATCCTCAGAAATGTACACAATTGGATACTTTTCCAATCATAAGTATGAAGTAATTGCCAGGGCACATTGTGCTTAGTCACTTAGTCATGTCCCAGTCTTTGTAACCCTACAGACCGTAGCCTGCTAGGCTCCTCTGTCCATTGGGATTCTCCAGTCAAGCATACTAGAGTGGGTTGCCACTCCCCCCTCCAGGGGATCTTCCCAACATAGGAAGGAACCCAGGTCTCCCACACTGCAGGCAGATTCTTTACTGTCTAAGCAGCCAGGGAAGCCCAGGAATACTGGAGTGAGTACCCTATCCCTTCTTCAGGGGAACTTCCCAACCCGGGAATCAAACTGGGGTCTCCTGCATTGCAGGAGGATTTTTTTTACCAGCTGAGCTACCAGAGAAACCCAGGGCACATTAAATCAAAAGAAACCCCAGGCTAGAAATATCCAGGGTCAGGTTCTCCTGCTTCAATAGGAGCAACAGGCCTGAAAACTATGACTCTGGATGGAGTTTGGTTAAAAGGTAACTGTATCATCCATAGCACAGTGAGGTAGCATTGCTCCAAGCCTGCATTAACAATATTAAAAAAAAAAAAAAAGAAGGGGGAATCAAAGACAGAAAAACCAGTTGTTGGCTTCAAGCATATTTATGTTGCCTTCAGGTTAAATGAAACTTATAATTCAGAGACCTGATTGATTTTCTTTTATGTCCATATTTGCATGAAACTCTGGTTTAGTTGCATTTGCATATACATGAATAAGCATAGATAAGCTACAGAAAATATCTCTTTGAAAATATTACAATTTTAAGATGTCTCAAAAGCCATTGGTTACTGTGAAATAATAAAAAGCAGTCTTATCTTACAGCATAGTTAAAAATCAACTCAAAATGGATGAAAGACATAAACATAAGACATGAAATGGTAAAACTCCTAGAAGAAAATGTAGGGAAAAGCTCTTTGACTGATTTTAGCAATGGTTTCTTGAAATTTACACCAAAAGCACAAGCAACAAAAGGAAAAATAAATGTGTGGGACTACATTAAACTAAAAAGTCTCTGCACAGCAAAGGAAACAGTAAAAAACCTGAGAAGGAAACCTATGAAATGGTAGAAAATATTTGCAAGCCACCTATCTCACATGAGTTAATATACAAAACATACAAGGAAGTCATAAACTCAGGAGGAAAAAAAAGAATAATTCAGTTAAAAGTTGGCAAAGAATCTGAACAGATGATTTTCCAAAGACATACAAATGGCCAACAGGTATATGAAAAGAGTGCAAACATCACTAACCACCAGGAAAATACAAATCAAAACTAAAATGAGATACTACATGCTTGCTAGAATGGCTATTACACAAAGTCAGAAGTCAACATGTACTAAGGATGTTGTGAGAAAGAACTGTGTTTGAGTGTCTCCAGTGGAGGTACAGAGCACCAGTGGACTGCCACGGGGACAGGGGCTCTGGGTGCATCAGACTTGGGTACGGTATAAGCCTTCTTGGAGAAGATCACCATTAATCCCACCATAGAGCTGCCAGAACTTACACAGGACTGGGAAATAGACTGTCAGAGGGCACACACAGAACCTTGTGCATACCAGGACTCAGGAGAAAAGAGCAGGGACCCTACAGGAGACTGACCCAGACTTGCTCAAGAGTGTCCAGGAGTGCCCATCAGAGGCGTGGGTTGGTGGTCTGCTGCAGGATTGGGAGCAGTGAGTGTAGCAGTACATGCATGGCATTTTCTGAAAGAGGTTACCTTTATCTTCTCCAGGGGACAACATTTNCAGGGACCCTACAGGAGACTGACCCAGACTTGCTCAAGAGTGTCCAGGAGTGCCCATCAGAGGCGTGGGTTGGTGGTCTGCTGCAGGATTGGGAGCAGTGAGTGTAGCAGTACATGCATGGCATTTTCTGAAAGAGGTTACCTTTATCTTCTCCAGGGGACAACATTTTGTCAGACCTCTCCACCATGACCTGCCCGTCTTGGGTGGCCCCACATGGCATGGCTTAGTTTCATTGAGTTAGACAAAGCTGTGGTCCGTGTGATTAGATTGACTAGTTTTCTGTGATTATGATTTCTGTGTCTGCCATCTGATGCCTCTCTCAACACCTACCATCTCATTTGGGTTTCTTTTATCTGGAATGTGGGGTATCTCTTCACGGCTGCTCCAGCAAAGTGCAGCCATTGCTTCTTACCTTGGATGAGGAGTATCTCCTCACAGCCACCCCTCCTGACCTTGAATGTGGAGTAGCTCCTCTCAACCCTCCTCTGCCTGTGCAGCCACTGTTCCTTGGACGTGGGATTGCTCCTCTCAGCTAAGGTCGAAGGTTCGTGACATTGTACAGGAGACAGGTGTCAAGACCATCCCCATGGAAAAGAAATGCAAAAAAGCAAAATAGCTGTCTAAGGAGGCGTTACAAATAGCTGTGAAAAGAAGAGAAATGAAAAGCAAAGGAGAAAAGAAAGATAAAAGCATCAGAATGCGGAGTTCCAAAGAATAGCAAGGAGAGATAAGAAAGCCTTCTTCAGTGATCAATGCAAAGAAATAGAGGAAAACAACAGAATGGGGAAGACTAGAGATCTCTTCAAGAAAATTAGAGATACCAAGGGAACATTTCATGCAAAGATGGGCTCGATAAAGTACAGAAATGGTATGGACCTAACAGAAGCAGAAGATACTAAGAAGAGGTAGCAAGAGTACACAGAACTGTACAAATAAGATCTTCATGACCCAGATAATCACCATGGTGTGATCACTCATTTAGAGCCAGACATCCTGGAATGTGAAGTCAAGTGGGCCTTANTTAGATAGCATATTCAAAAGCAGAGACATTACTTTGCCAACAAAGGTCCGTCTAGTCAAGGCTATGGTTTTTCCAGTGGTCATATATGGATGTGAGAGTTGGACTGTGAAGAGAGCTGAGTGCTGAAGAATTGATGCTTTTGAACTGTGGTGTTGGAGAAGACTCTTGAGAGTCCCTTGGACTGCAAGGAGATGCAACCAGTCCATCCTAAAGGAGATGGAGATGACACCACCTTTATGGCAGGAAGTGAAGAGGAACTAAAGAGCCTCTTGATGAAAGTGAAAGAGAGGAGTGAAAAAGTTGGCTTAAAGCTCAACATTCAGAAAACTAAGTTCCTAGCATCTGGTCCCATCACTTCATGGCAAATAGATGGGAACTGATGCTTTTGAACTATAGTGTTGGAGAAGACTCTTGAGAGTCCCTTGGACTGCAAGGAGATCCAACCAGTCCATTCTAAAAGAAATCAGTCCTGAGTGTTCATTGGAAGGACTGATGTTGAAGCTGAAACTCCAGTACTTGGCCACGTGATGCAAAGAACTGACTCATTAGAAAAGACCCTGATGCTGGGAAAGATGAAAGTGGGAGGAGAAGGGGACAACGATGAGGATGAGATGGTTAGATGACATCACTGACTCAGTGGACATGAGTTGAGTGAACTCTGTGAGTTTGTGATGGACAGGGAGGCCTGGTATGCTGTAGTCCATGGGGTCACAAAGAATTGGACACAATTGAGCAACTGAACTGAACTAAACCGAAAGACATTGTGAAGAAAAATGAGCCCTGTGTAGTGCTGGTGGTAATATAAATGGTAGGGTCGCTATGGAAATCAGTATGATGGCATCTCAAAAAAACTACAAATAGAACTACAAGATCCAACAATCCCACTTCTGCATATCTATCCAAAGGAAACTAAATCAGTATCTTGAAGAGATAATCTGCATTCCCAAGTTCTTTGTGGCATTATTCACACCACCCAAGACATGGAAACAACCTGTGTCCATCAATAGATAAATGGATCAAGGAAATGTATGGAAAAAAAAGTAGAAAATGTGTGGTATATTTACATATGAATGTGAAAGTGATACTTGCTTAGTTGTGTCTGACTCTTTGCAACCCCATGGACTATAGCCTGCCAGGCTCCTCTGTCCATGGAATTCTGCAGGCAAGAATGCTGGTGTGGGTTGCCATTTCCTTCTCCAATATTTGTATATAGTGGAATATTCAGTTCAGTTCAGTTCAGTCACTCAGTTGTGCCCGACTCTTTGCGACCCCACGAATCGCAGCACGCCAAGCCTCCCTGTCCATCACCAACTCCCAGAGTTCACTCAGATTCATGTCCATTGAGTCGGTGATGCCATCCAGCCATCTCATCCTCTGTTGTCCCCTTCTCCTCCTGCCCCCAATCCCTCTCAGCATCAGAGTCTTTTCCAGTGAGTCAACTCTTCTCATGAGGTGGCCAAAGGACTGGAGTTTCAGCTTGAGCATCATTCCTTCCAAAGAAATCCCAGGGCCAGTCTCCTTCAGAATGGACTGGTTGGATCTCTGTGCAATCCAAGGGACTCTCAAGAGTCTTTTCCAACACCACAGGTCAAAAGCATCAATTCTTTGGTGCTCAGCCTTCTTCACAGTCCAACTGTCACATCCATACATGACCTCTGGAAAAACCATAGCCTTGACTAGATGGACCTTAGTCGGCAAAGTACTGTCTCTGCTTTTGAATATACTATCTAGGTTGGTCACAACTTTTCTTCCAAGGAGTAAATGTCTTTTAATTTCATGGCTGCAATCACCATCTGCAGCGATTTTAGAGCCCCCCAAAATAAAGTCTGACATTGTTTCCCCATCTATTTCCCATGAAGTGATGGGACCGGATGCCATGATCTTCATTTTCTGAATGTTGAACTTTAAGCCAACTTTTTAACTCTCCACTTTTGCTTTCATCAAGAGGCTTTTTAGTTCCCTTAAAAAGAAGATATTCTGCCATTTGCTACAACTTGGATGAAAATGGAAGATACTATGTTAAATGATTTAGCCAGGTACAGAGTGACAACTATTGCATGATTTCACTTGTAAGTGGGATATTAAAAAAAAATCCTCAAATCTCAGATTCATAGTAAAGCAAATTTGGTATTTACCAGAGGCTGGAGAGTAACACTTCTGACTAGCTTTGTTTCCTCTTCCCATACCACAACCATGACCGTTGGGCCATTTCCTTATTTTTGAAGAATCAATGTATTTTAGCACACACTACTTCTGATATTAAACTCACTCTCTTACCTGCTCTGAGGGAGACAAGCTACCATATTTGTGTTGTCCTGTGTAGAGGCCCACGCGGCAAGGAGGTAAGCGTAGCCTCTGCCCAGCAGCCAGTAAACAAGTGAGACTTTCAGTCCAATCAGCCATGGGAAACATGGTCCAAAGATGAGTGTGTGTGGAGACTTGAGACTTCAGCCCCATCTAATGTTTTGTTCATCTCCTTGTAAAACATCACAGGACAATCCCATATAAGCAAAGCCCAGAATCATCCTTACAGAAACTATGGAGTAATAAGTGTTGCTTTGAGACATAAGTTTGGGGTAAATCCCTATATGGCAATAGATACATAACACAATATTGCTATTCACAGAGCTGTTGGGTATGGGCTTAGAAGAAGACATGGAAAGTGAGAAGTATATCAAGAAATAGAGTCAGCCTTAAATTTGGATGCTTTTGCAAGCAAATACTTAGAGATAACTAATCTTTAAAGAAAAAAAGATCCATCAGTGGAAGAGAAATCCATGATGGAGGCCAAAAGCAACAGTCATAGAATTGAGGCTGAGAACTAGACGATAGTATAATGGATGCCAAGTGAGGAGAGAGTTTCAAGAAAGAAATTAATATGAAGGTTAATATTGAGGCAGAAGGAAGAGGAGTAATACTTGTTAAAAATTCATTATGAGATAGACACTTACAGGTGTTTTTCAAGTAGTAAGTTATTTTGGAGCTTTGTAATTGTTCCCCTTTTACAGATAAGAAAGATGCTCAAATGAGGGCACTATCTTACCCAAAGTCACAGAATGTGTGAATGTGTCAGAATTCAAGTATATATCTAATTTTAATATCTTCCTTTTTCCACTAATACATAATGACTCACTGACTTGTATAGGATAGTTCATAAAGCTTTCAAATATAACAAACATATTTAGACTGATATAAAATCTCTGTGAGGAGGATAGGAAATTCCTCTCCAACTGCTGGATAGAATTTAGACTTTACCATTTGCTCCTGATGGGACAAATGTTCCTGAAGGAGCCATGTTCTCTTGGGACTCTGCACATGCTGGAAGGACTCCTTCCAGGTACCATTAACCCTTACCTCCTCCAACAAGGTCAACCTCCTATCTTAGGTGAAGTAGGTGATCAAAGCTCAGATGTTAGTACTTAACTCCATATTAGCACTTACTATTCTCTGTTTGAGCTGTTGTTTCATGTCTCCATCTCTTCCATTATAAGCTGTGTCTACACTTTCCTTCATAATTTCTGTCAGTTCAGTTCAGTTGCTCAGTTGTGTCTGACTATTTGCAACCCCATGGACTGCAGCACACCAGGCTTCCCTGTCCATCACTAACTCCTGGAGTTTACTCAAACTCATGTTCACTGAGTTGGTGATGCCATCCAACCATCTCATCCTCTGTCGTCCCCTTCTTCTCCTGCCTTCAATCTTTCCCAGCATCAGAGTCTTTTCCAATAAGTCAGTTCTTCACATCAGGTGGCCAAAGTATTGGTGTTTCATCTTTAGCATCAGTCCTTTCAAAAAATATTCAGGACTGATTTTCTTAAGAATTGACTGGCTTGATATCCTTGCAGTTCGAGGGACTCTCAAGAGTCTTTTCTAACACAATTTCTCTTCAACATAATTTCTATTTGCCTAACTTATAGTAAACAATAGTTATTATCAGATATAGAGTGAATGAATAAATGAATGAAAACCCATTGGCTAAATCCTAAAGACCAAATAAGAAGAGAAAGGTAGAGGAATGACAAGCAGAAGTAGGAACATACATGAAAGTCTGAAAGCATGAAAGAACATGGGCTATACAGAAGAGAAAACATTTCCATAAGGAAATTTAACGCTCACTTCATCACACATATACTGAACTCAGAGCCACATGGTTATGGAATTTGCTACAAGGAGCAGAAAAGAGATGGGAAAGCTGTGGGTTGTAGCAGACATTGTTGGTTGCTGTCTAATAGCCATACTATAAGAGAGAACAAACCTGACCCCGTATTACATCGATTTCTTTAGCTTTAACCCTTGGCTCATTGGTAGAGAATTCACCTGCCAATGCAGGAGACCTGAGTTCGATCCCTGGGTCAGGAAGATTCCCTGGAGGAGGAAACAACCTGCTTCAGAATTCTTCCTTCAAAAATCTCAGCCTCTGCCTGCTCCACCCAAGCCATGAGCACCCTGGCTGCTCTATGCACCCTGTCTCCCGAGCTGCTGTCAAAGCTGTGCACACTGCATGCTGGGAGTAGCCGAGGTATCAGGCAACCCTGTCTGGACATCGTATCCTATTACAAAGGACAGTATGCATCTTAAGATCCTGAAAAAAGAAAGCACAAAATGTTCAAGTAAATTTTAGAAATAACTTGTGTGAGTATTTTGGGAAACCATGTGGTCATCAGGACTTTGGCTGGCAAGATGGAAAGCATCATCCTCTCCGGACTGAAATGACAATGAAGATTTTTCAGTCTCCTCTTGCTCAGAGGCATATGGGGCCATCAGAATCTGGTTCATCTGAGAGGTCTGTGGCAGGATCTGTGCCTACATCACATGGCTCCTGATCGCCTACATGGACTTCCTGGTGATGTTGATCCTGCTTCTGACAGTGCTCACCCTAGTTGTCTCACTTGAAGACCATGCTCACCTACCCCAGGGAGGCACCAAAGGAGATGCTATTAAAGAATATATGGATTGCTCTTGGTGCATGCCCAGTAGTGGGACTCCTGAGTCACATGGTAGTTTACATAAATGGTATGGACCTAACAGAAGCAGAAGATATTAAGAAGAGGTGGCAAAAATACACAGAGGAACNTTCCCATTTAGGGCACCACAGAGCATTAAGTAGAGATCTTTCTTTCATACAGTGTGTTTTCATTGTGCGTGATCAGTCACTTAGTGATGTCAGACTCTTTGCAACCCTGTGGACTGTAGCCCACCAGGTTCTTCTGTCCATGGGATTCTCCAGGCAAGAATACTGGAGTAAGCTTCCATTTCCTCCTATAGGGGATCTTCCAGACCCAGAGATCGAACCCACGTCTCTTATGTCTCCTGCATTAGCGGGTAGATTCTTTACGTCTGAAATGCCCCAAAACTGCCATGCTCTCATTAGTTATCCATTTAATACAGTGTATCAATATTGAATGTGTCAATCCCAATGTCCCAATCCCTCCCATCCTCCCCCTTCCCCCTTGGGATCCGCACATTTTTTCTCTAAGTCCATGTCTCTATTTCTGCTTTGTAACTAGCGTGTTTTTCTGGATTCTACATATTAAGATCACTCAGTCACAGGTGAGGTGGGCTGCTCAGAAGCTATCTTTGGCTTAAGATGTCTGAGGGTCGCAAATAGCCCTTCCAAGAGTGCAGGTTTCTCTCACCTTGTGGTTGTTGTTTAGTTTTCAGTTGTGTCTGATTCAGTCCCCATGGACTATAGCCCGCCAGGCTCCTGTGTCTGTGGGATTCTCCAGGCAAGAATACTGGAGTGGGTTGCCATTTCCTTCTCCAGGGCATCTTTCTGACCAGGGATCGAACCTATGTCTCTTGTATTGGCAGGCGGGTTCTACCCCTGAGACACCACATTGCAGCCTCTTAAAATGCAATCACCACATTCAGGGATTATTTTGCAGAGAATTAGGATACTGTGACTTGCCACTGAAATCATTCATTCTTTGCCTTCCATCTGGTCCTTCTGAACTCTTAGAGCCATGAGATACTCATATTTTCTCTTAAGGAAACAACTGCAAAGTCTTCCTAACACTTAGCTATTTCTCCCTGACTATATTAGAAGCAGAGTTGTGTACATCCCAGGAAAAAAAATGACAAATGTTCTAAGACAAGGGGAGGAGGAGTTACTCACTAGATGGCTCAGTTTAATAGATGAGGAAATTGTGGGTGGCAAACTGTAATAGTTCTTATTTATGCAGCAGTTATCTTTTTCTTATTTCTAAACGGCAGAAGAAAAACACTCCCCAGAAAAGAGTTCAGAACACCTATCTGAGGAACAAGCATATACCTAGACTCCAAATCCAGCATCATGTCAAAGAGCTAGACATACACACTTTCAGAGGTCAACCATGTGAACTTTTTGCTTTACTGATCATTGTCCCTCTCTTGATACATTCTTCTTTTAAATGCCTTGATACATTCATCTTTTAAATGCATTATTCATTACTACAGATTAGTCAAGTCTAAATCAAGAAGATATAACGCATAAAGAGTACCTCTGTTTTTTCCTTAGGTCTAATTGTGGGAGAAGTCATCTACCTACCTAAGTGAAAGTTCTATTTTGCATATATAATATACATGCTAAACTGTTCTTTGATTAGAAATACCAACTATGATTTCTCTAAAGAGATTTTGTTAGATGTATCTTTTCATCACTCTTAAGTTTCCAAAATAAAATAGCATGATTTGACACAATAATTTTAAAATAAGGGCATTTTAAAAGTTCTAATTCTAAAAATGTTGTAATTTTTCTTGTGGAGGGAGAAAAGCCACTCAGAAATGTACACCAGGAGGGTAGCAGGGTCTTTCATATATTTTTTCATAAATTGTAATTGTAAGTACACATTGATTTATGATATGAGACTTGCATAAACATAAGACTTTATTTTAATCAACTGAACATGGCCTCCATAGTGAAATAAAATATTTTAAATATTGAGGCTCATACTATAAACAAGATTTATAGAGTTTTGCAATCTCAGTATGTAGATCTTAAAAAAATCCAAGCCTAATCTTTATGCTATTAATCTGCAGTACACATTCTCTGACTTGAGAGAAACTTGAGAAATTTTCCTAACTTGCTTTTTTNGTATGAGACTTGCATAAACATAAGACTTTATTTTAATCAACTGAACATGGCCTCCATAGTGAAATAAAATATTTTAAATATTGAGGCTCATACTATAAACAAGATTTATAGAGTTTTGCAATCTCAGTATGTAGATCTTAAAAAAATCCAAGCCTAATCTTTATGCTATTAATCTGCAGTACACATTCTCTGACTTGAGAGAAACTTGAGAAATTTTCCTAACTTGCTTTTTTTCCCCCCTAGTTCATTTCTGCCCCTTATTTAACAACTCCTTTGAAAATCAGAAACTTGGCATTGTTCTTTGTATTTCTGAAAAGAATTCTTCTTCCCACCATTGTTCTCTGGTTAGAAATGCTGATTATGATTTCTGTAAAGAGGTTTTATTCAATGAATCTTTTCACAGCTTTAAAAAGTATTCAAAATAAAAATAACATGATTTTATACAATCATTTTTAAAACAGGAGCATTTGAAAAGTTTTGCTCATGGGACAGAGAACACTTTTTAAAAAAAGATCATTGAATTCTTGTCAAGCCTATTATTGTTTTTTACTTGGATGCCATTAATCACGGTAAGGCTACATTCATCTGAACCTATCTACTGACCATTAATCTGCCTGGTTTCTTATTTATCTAGTCCACCGTGCAGACTGGAATAACTCCCCTGCTTAGAGATAAGTATGCATTTTATCATCAGCTAAGAGCCAAAGAACTGTCTTTAGGACCCTGCTCAGTTTTGTACAGGTTTAACCACTGAGGTGGCAAGACCTCAAGTCCCTTGGCCAACTTCTAGCCTTTAGCTCTGTTTCAAATTGATTACTTTGATTCTTTGACTGGAAATTTTAATACTTTAAAGTATATTTGGCTTCACTCAACTATATAATGGTACTCACATGAAACTAGAAATAACTTAATGTTCAGCAATACAGAAATGTGTATATAAAATATGTTACATTCAAATATAATAAGCCATCATTCAGTTCAGTTGCTCAGTCATGTCTGACTCTTTGTGACCCCATGGACTGCAGCACACCAGGCTTCCCTATCCATCGCCACCTCCCAGAGCTTGCTCAGACTCATGTCCATTGAGTCAGTGGTACCATCCAACCATCTCATCCTTTGTCATTCCCTTCTCTTGCCTTCAATCTTTCCCATCATCAGGGTCTTTTCCAACGAGTCAGTTTTTTGCATCAGGTGGCCAAAGTATTGGAGTTTCAGCTTTAGCATCACTCCTCCCAATGAATATTCAGGACCAACTTCCTTTAGGATTGACTGGTTTTATCTCCTTACAGTCCAAGAGACTCTCAAGAGTCTTCTCCAATACTACAGTTCAAAAGCATCAATTCTTTGGCTCTCAGCTTTCTTTGGCCATTATTTGTTATTAAAATAATACTCAAGATGAATATTAAACAATAGGGAGAGATGTTTAGAATATGAAGTTACATTTTTAAATAATGAAAATATTGAAACTGTGTATACAAAAAAATTCCATTTTATGGAAAGTAGTAGAATGTGTGTGCATAGTATATATGACAGGGAAAATAACAAGGAATTAAACACTAAACAAAGCTAAAGTTATAAAGGAAACTTCCTTTCCCTCTTCCTGTATGATGTGTTTTCTAATATTTTGCAAAGTGTATGTATTATTTTGTAATAAAAGTGAAGAATAATTCATAGCCAAGAAGTTCTGCATGTCTTCACTGAAGATTCGCTATTTGTTTCGTCTTAGGATGAAAATAGGAGAAGGAGTACGTCAAGGCTATATATTGTGATCCTGCTTATTTAACTTATATGTAGAATACATCATGAGAAATGCTGGGCTGGAAGAAGCACAAGCTGGAATCAAGACTGCCAGGAGAAATATCAATAACCTCAGATATGCAGAGGACACCAGATGGCAGAAAGTGAAGGTGAATTAAAAAATCTCTTGATGAAAGTGAAAGAGCAGTGTGAAAAAGTTGGCTTAAAGCTCAACATTCAGAAAACGAAGATCATGGCATCTGGTCCCATCACTTCATGGGAAATAGATGAGGAAACAGTGGAAACAGTGTCAGACTTTATTTTGGGGGGCTCCAAAATCACTGCAGATGGTGACTGCAGCCTTGAAATTAAAAGATGCTTACTCCTTGGAGGAAAAGTTATGACCAACCTAGATAGCATACTGAAAAGCAGAACCATTACTTTGCCAACAAAGGTCCATCTAGTCAAGGCTATGGTTTTTCCAGTGGTCATGTATGGATGTGAGAGTTGGACCGTGAAGAAAACTGAGTGCCGAAGAATTGATGCGTTTGAACTGTGGTATTGGAGAAGACTCTTGAGAGTCCCTTGGACTGCAAGGAGATCCAAACAGTCCATTCTAAAGGAGATCAGCCCTGGGTGTTCTTTCGGAGGAATGATGCTCCAGCTGAAACTCCAATACTTTGGCCACTTCATGCGAAGAGTTGACTCACTGGAAAAGACTCTGATGCTGGAAGGGATTGAGGGCAGGAGGAGAAAGGGATGACAGAGGATGAGATGGCTTGATGGACGTGAGTTTGAATGAACTCCTGGAGATGGTAATGGACAGGGAGGTCTCGCGTGCTGCAATTCATGGGGTCACAAAGAGTCGGACATGACTGAGCAATTGAACTGAACTGAACTGAAGGATGAAGATGGAGATGTTCCTGCCTAGAGAATCGGATGAAGATCCGCCTAAAACTAATAAGAGTGAGAGGCAGAGTCCTGCAGAACCTGATAGAATGGCTTCAATCTACACAGATCCCTCTTTGTTCTGAATTTCCAAGCTGCAAAGAGTTCTACCACACTAACTGGCAAGCAGTCAGTCTAGTGTTCTTTCCATCATCCGTTACATTTACCATCTCATTTTCAGTTGGGGGACCATTAATTTGGATTCCATCACAGCAGAAGAAAAAAGAATAATAGAACTATAAAGAAGAACTTCAGTGCTATAGACTGGCTCAGCTCTGCTCCAATGGTGGCACAATTTCGTCCCTGACAAAAGACAGAAAGTGTTTCCTCCCTGGTGCTAGTTACTCTGTTTCCTATACCTCTAAAATGGCTTTATAATAATAATACCACATGTGAGAGTGTAGGGGTTCCAGTGAGACTTCTCAAAACTTCACCAGTGCCCAAGGGTCCCAAGGTCAGACTTCAAGTCTCCTAGTGCCCCACTCAGCTCATGACAGAATCATCTCAGTGTCAGATCCAGTGCCCGTTACCAATCTGTTAATATCACTGCACTTGGGTGTTTGTAATCTCCTTTGAAGTTGTGTTTGACGTATCTTAGTATTTCCAATGATGCTGTGCTTGATACTTTGCTCAGCAAAGAAGTTCAGTAGTTCTTTGTTAGAAGGAGGATAGACAGACATGATGGTAGACACTGATTCATTATAAGCTGCAGTATAAGTAGGAGCCATCTACTTCCAAGCTAAAAGAAGAGAGTAATGTTTGTTTGCATTTGAGAGTCTGAAGTTGCTTTATGAATGATATCCCTTTCTCCAACACATGTTGGGACCCACTGAAGGAAGCTAAGAAAAGAGAGATAGAGACATATTAGGGGACCCAAATGATAACAAAAGATGTCTTGATATTGTGCTCAAGGGCAGACTTATCATGGAGCCAGATAGACAGCCATGCCAAAGTCCAAAGGATTCAATAAACCAGTTGTATATGGAGAGGACTTTATGCTGAAGTCCACTAAATCAGTATTTCTCAAAATGCACTTTGTTTAAGAACCACCTGGAGAGCTTCTTTAAAAATCAAGCTGGCAGCTTCCCCCATCCAGTCATTATGACTGAATGTCTGGATAAAGCCTGTTACCTGTACATTGTGAGATAGGGCTTCATAGTCTATCAGCAGATAAATATTATAATACGGTCCCAAACACTGTGGCTGAACAATTAGTATTCTCTTTCTTCATATGATCAAATTGCCTCTTCTAAAGCAAGCACATACATAAATTCCAATAGTCAATTTGTAAAAATAAACTAGTTGGCAGAGATGAATATGAAGGGAGCCAATCAAATTCACACTGCCTCTCAAGGGGCTTTATTATGCCAAGTGGCAGACCCTACTACTTGGCTGGAAAGGACAGCATCTTCATTGGGACATCCTAGGGGCACAGATGTGTGCTTTGGCTTGAGAAACAATGAACCATATCAGATGCTTTTCTGTGATGTGGCCACAGTCAGAATAAGCTGTATGAATCTGACTGAACTTTTGTTTCTTTAGAGAACTGGATGTTCAACCTGAAAAAATAGGCCTTTTATTTAAAAAGCATTAATTATATAAAAGTAAAGCTTAATTTCTTCGAAGGTTGATTTTTAAAACCACTTTTCCCCTTCTTCCTACATATCTGGAAATACCATGGAAAAGAGCAGAGTGGTGACAAAGACTGAAAAGAAGGTGACTGATAAATGATCTTGAACCATTCTCCCAGTCTCTGTGTTCCCAGGGGTCACATTTGATGCTGGAGATGATGTAACTCTAATGTTATTGTTGTAGTTCAGTCGCCAAGTTGTGTTTGACTCTTTGGATCCCATGGACTGCAGCACAACAGGCTTCCTTGTCCTTCGCTGTCTCTGAGTTTGTTCAAACTCATGTCCACTGAGTCAGTGATGCCATCCAACCTTCTCATCCTCTGTAGTCCCCTTCCACACCCTCCCACTTCCAGAACCTTCTCTCTTCCTACTTACCCATGAAAAAGAGTTACTGGGATGTGAAAACTGATCATCAAAGTGAAGATTATTCTCTGTTAAAAGCAAAATTCTTTAGATGAAAGATAAAGTCTTGCAATTATTAGAAACATATTTGAGCAGGCAAAAGCAAAAACCTATTAATAACATTTATTGTGTGGAATTTCTACTCTGTGTAGACTTCAGTGGTTATGATCCATTGAAGAAAATGAGGAGTTAAATATCCCAGGTATTCATAGGAGCAATCAATTATACTGATTGTTGCAATGTAACAATTTACTGATTCTTTTCCCCATAGATATTAGTCATGCCATAGTGGCTAACCATTAAATTAGCCAACAAATGTTTCTCTTCATAATTGTTCCCATTAAAAATAAAATGCTGGTTAATTTCAGTAGCAGGGAAGAGCAATTAGAAAAATGAAGAATCCTTCTCTTCAAATTTCCATTTCAAAATCTCTTGTTAGTTTAAGTAATTTTTTATGCTTTGATCAAAGCTATTAGCAGTTGGCTATATTTTATGAAAGACAAGAGCACTTCTAAAATGCCAACATATTTATAAAATCCAATTCCAAGTTGCATTAATTAATGTCTATTAGTAAGGTAAAATTCTTCAGTTAAACACTTATTTGATCTGTACAAAAATGGTTATTTCTTAGTCCTTGCTAAGGCTCTTTTGGTTATAGTGGCATAAACACATCCCAAATAGCAGAAGCAAAAGAGAATAGTTTTGGGGAGACAACTAGCTTGCAGTTCTCTACTTTTCCCTGTGTTGACTGGTTTCCCTTGATTCTGTGTCTCCTTAGGCAGCACAATCTTTCTCCTGTCCCCAACATTCCCTCTCAGCTCTACCAATCTCAAGATGTGCCATTTCTGAGTCATGAATTCATGTTAATAGGAAAGAAAATCTCATGAGTCCACCTAGAGTCAAGTTATCTGCTTCACAGTCCAATCAGAACTTGTTTAAATGAGGCAATAATTTCTCAAGAAAGAAAATTGGACACAATGGCAGAGACTCGAGCTGTCATCAGAGTTTTTCCTAACTGGTACCTGTGACCATCTGCCACCAGTTCAGCCTCGTTGTTGTTCAGTCACTCAGTCATGTATGTCTTTGTGACCCAGTGGACTGCAGCGGGCCAGGCTTTCCTGTCCTTCACTATCTCCTGGAGTTTGCACAAACTCATGTCCATTGAGTGGATGCCGCCATCCAATCATCTCATCCTCAGCCTCACTACCGCACCATAATCTCACCTGCAGAATCAACAACTTAGAATTTAATTGAATCTAAATTCTTTTAAAAATTGAAGTATGAAATAGACAACTAATGAGAGCCAACTGAACAGCCCAAGGAACTCTACACAATGCTTTGTGGTGACAAAAGGATGTTATATGTATATATATCCCTGATTCACTTTCTATAGAGCAGAAAGCAACACCACATTTTCAAGAAATTAATAAAAAAATTTCAATCAAACCGTAGCTAATTTAGGACTTCCCTGGTGGCTTGATTGGTAAAGAATCTGCCTTCAGTGAGGGGGACCTGGGTTCGATCCCTGACTGGGCAGATCCCCTGGAGGAGAGCGTGGCAACCCACTCCAGTATTCTTGCCTGGAGAATCCCCATGAATAGAGGAGCCTGGCGGGCTACAGTCTATGAGATCACAAAGAGTCTGGCATGACTAAGCGACTATGCACAGCACAGCACATAGTTAATTTACAATATTATATTAGATCCAAGTGTATAGCATAAAGATCCAGATTTTTTCAGATTATGTTCCATTATAGATTACTAAAAAACAGTGGCTATCATTCCCTGTGCCACACAGTATATTCTTGTTGCTAATCTATTTTATATATAGTAACTTGTATCTTTTAATCCCATACCCCTAATTTGTCCCTCCCCCTTCCCTCTTATCTGTGATAACCACAAGTTTATTATTCTCACAGATATATATATACTTCTCACAGAAAATAGTTCATTTCTAAAAATCTCTTTAAGTCAATATTTTAAGCACCCACAATNTAGTAACTTGTATCTTTTAATCCCATACCCCTAATTTGTCCCTCCCCCTTCCCTCTTATCTGTGATAACCACAAGTTTATTATTCTCACAGATATATATATACTTCTCACAGAAAATAGTTCACTTCTAAAAATCTCTTTAAGTCAATCTTTTAAGCACCCACAATAATCATTTTTCTTAAAATCTTATAGGCCAATGATAAAGAACATTACTTCAGCATGTTACATGAAAACAAACTCAATGGTTATAAAAATGAAAAAATCTGAGCAGAAAAATGAAGGGCAATCACAATCATAATGAATTATTGTAACAGAACATTATTTTTCTATGAAGTAAAAATAGTATTAGCTAGCATCTGTTGTACCTTAGCAATAGCCAGGTACTACATTGAACATTTAAATGCATTAAAAAATTTAATTCTCATATTTATAACTGACTCAAACAGCCCTGAAACAGCACATTTGAGAATCACCTGTGATTCTGTAATGTCTGCCCCAAGGGGCTCATCCATTGTCCTTTCATATGATAAGAGTTTGCCTCTGCTAGTGTGGGATTCTGAGTGAGAGAGATGCAGATTTGATTCCAAAATAATTCTTTTATTCTACACTAATAATTTGGCCATTGAGAACCCACTCATGGATGGCTCTATCCATCCCAACCATCCCACACCATACACAGAAGGAGAAACAAGTGAAAAGGAATGTGAAGAAATGGGATGCTTCTACTTGTGAGACACGAAGGGACAGGACCTTCAGAAAAGTCATTTTACTTCTTGCCTCCCCATCATTGTATTCCATCCCCCTTTATAAAATTATGGATGCCACACTATGTTATGTCTTCATATTAATGAGTCATGTTAATTCAGACTGATCCCAGAAGAGACCATCTAAACAAAAGAAAAACAGCACGGAATCTTGATAATCCTCTGAATAGATAACCAGTCTTTGAATCAATTAGAGGTGACATAGTGTTCATTGGATTTATTTTTAAATCATTATTAATGGAGGCAGGAAACATTTCTCACTTGGATATCCCAAATGTGTATTGAACACAAACTACTGATATGTAATACACATTAAACACATCTATCTAGTCCTATCTTAGATTGTGTCTTGGACTAAAAAGTGCTATCTAGTTTAACATATCTTGGAAGGCTGAGGACACAAAATAGCATGAGCCCCTAGAGAAGCAGACATTAAGGCTGAAACAGAACAAGAAAAATGTTAAGGAATGCAAGACTGAAAGATTGATCATCATCTTATATACTTCACTTTCTTCACTATCTGTTAAGTCTCTGTCATTGTCATTCATTTATTCAAAAAATATATTTCTTAACATGTACTGAAAAGTATGCTAGGTCCTTTAGAATCCAGTAGTAAAAAAAAAAAATTAGAAAGGCCCGCATCCTTCGTGGAACATAGTCACCATATTCTTCATTTCCTACCAAATCTGTGGAGATCCTTGAGTGATGAAAAATACAGGTAACATACAGCTCATCTTCAGACATGTGCCTTCCTTTGCCTTTGGTCTCTCTTGTACCTTCTGTGCCTTATTATTTTTTTTTTAATCTTGAAACCATTCAAGCTGCCCCAAGGCTCCTTTATATGAGAACATATTGAAAGGCGGAGAGAGGGTCTGAAAAAGAAAAAGCAAAACATTCCCATGCACTCTCTCCAACTTTTGCCTCTGGGCTTATAATTTCTTTTGCACTTTAACCCAGGAGTTTTGGGCTTTCCGGGTGGTGCTAGTGGTAAAGAATCCACCTGCCAATGCAGGAGACACAAAAGACGTGGACTCGGTTCCTGAGTCAGAACATCCCCTGGAGCTGAAAATGGCAACCTGCTCTAGTATTCTTGCCTGGAAAATTCCTTGGACAGAGGAGGCAGGTGGGCTATAGACAACGGGGCTTCAAAGAGTCGGACATGACAGCACACAGGCCAGGAATTACGTCTAGATATAAGGAGAGGATGCGATCAGGTTTTCACCACATTGAAATGTCCACTTTTGGTATTTCCTTTACTCTCAAGCAGTGCATATTTTGTTTGTTGTTTTTCTTCTTATCTAGTCTTTAGAGTACATCTTCATTCCTGAGAGAGAATTTCAAGCTACTCTTCTTGAATACAGCAATAGCTGATGGATGCAAACCACAAGTAAGGAAAATATTGCTTGTTCATCACTGTATCCTTACTGCCTAGAAGAGTGTGTGGTACACAGGAAGTAGTAATCTTTCCCAAAGGAATGAATGGATGGGTCCAGGAATCATCTACACTTCCTAACCTCCCACAACGTGAGTAGCTCGGGCAAGTCCGCAGTTCCAACTGACCTTCCATCCCATTTCCATCCTTCCATCTGGGTCCCAGGTGTTCTGAGACCTATAACATACAAGTTAAGCGACTAGCTAGATTCTTCTTCTTGTATTGCGTTTGTTTGTTTACCAGTCTCTACTGACTGTCACCTCTAGTTTTTGTTTTTATATGCTATTTCTTCCACTTTTTTTCCTATGAAGTCTCTGTGCTTCCCTTTTTTTGTTTTTCCCTATTTGTTACTCTCTTGTTTGATTTCTTCAATTGATATTCCCTTTTAAGCTATTGGAGAAGGAAATGGCAACCCATTCCAGTACTCTTGCCTGGAAAATCCCATGGGAGGAGCCTGGTAGGCTACCGTCCATGAGGTCGCAAAGAGTCGGACATGACTGAGCAACTTGACTTCACTTTAAGCTATCAGCAATTCATTCTTTAAAGTTAAACCTACATACATATGCTATATACACAGTACATTATCACACAGAGAAAATATGGAAAACCAAGTGAAAGAGTTTGGATACAGAAAATATTGTTTGTTCACCGCTTGAGTATTACGAACTTGTTTGAATCTCTTTTCCAGTCAAGAGCTGTGGTGGAGGGATTGCCACAGACACCCATCTGCATGACCCCACAAAACCAGACATACAGACAACTGTCACCCCTGCCCAGTAAACCCTGCACTTAGAAAAGGACATTCATGGGTATCTCCTCCCAGAGGGGGAAAAAAGTTTAATGCATCCTCAGGGTGATGGGAAAGTGGAAGTGAGAGTCGCTCACTTGTGTCCGACTCTTTGCGACCCCATGGAATTCTCCAGGCCGGAATACTGGAGTGGGTAGCCTTTCCCTTCTCCGGCACATCTTCCCAACCCAGGGATGGAAACCAGGTCTCCCACATTGCAGGCAGATTCTTTACCAGCTGAGCCACAAGGAAGGAATCCCATGGTGATGGCAAGTAGGCTTAAATGGAAAAATGGGCCACTACCCCTGGCAAATGGGCCACTCCATNTAGCCTTTCCCTTCTCCGGCACATCTTCCCAACCCAGGGATGGAAACCAGGTCTCCCACATTGCAGGCAGATTCTTTACCAGCTGAGCCACAAGGAAGGAATCCCATGGTGATGGCAAGTAGGCTTAAATGGAAAAATGGGCCACTACCCCTGGCAAATGGGCCACTCCATTTGCCTTGAAGTAGGAATATATAAAATGGACTTTCTTCTGCAAACTGCATGTGTGGTTCTTTTATTCACTCTCTTAGTGGTAAGAATTATTTCCCTCTGAATATAATTATCTGTTAATATCAAGAAACCAAAAAAAGAAAACTTGTTTTTAATAGGAATTTTAAAAATATACTATAAATTAGATATAGGCTAAGAAATCAAATAACTCTGTTGCTTTAAAAGTTTTCCATTGGCTTTCTTTCTAAGCCTGCAAAAATCTGAGTTAAGCACATTAACCTATTTTATTGGTAAAGATTTCAGCATGTGACTCCAAATAACTGGAATCTTTGTCTTAAACATCATCACACCTGAATAAAATTAGGAATAATTCTTTAATATTATCAAATATCCTCTCAGTGTTCACATTTGCTAAATGTATCTGTAAATGCTGTGCAACTTTGCCTGTTCACCATTTGGTTGGGGTGTGTGTGTGCATGCACACTCAGTTGTGTCTGACTCTTTGCAACTCTGCGACTCTGCCAGGCTCGTCTGTCCATGGGATTCTACAGGCATGAATACTGAAGTGCGTTGCCATGCTCTCCTCCTCTAGACAATATGGCTTGTTTAAATCAAATTCCAAATAAGGTCCACATATTAAAATGATACGGTTAGTTATCTTAAATCTCTTTCAGTTTATAGGTTCTCCCTCAACTTCATTCTAATGCCTTTTTTTACAGAAAAATTAATATTTTCTAAGATTTCTTTTTCAGCCTTCCATATTTTACTAATTGCTTTCCACTGCACCACAGTACATTTTGTTTCAAAATTTTTTTGAAAAGAATTTCCTGAGTTAGACGTCTACATATGCAATTTAAAAATTATAATCCCCAAATCTATGTCCTCTAGCACCATCCTAGTGGAACATTTTTTAGAAATTATTTAATAAACCATTTCATTGCTGAATTAAATACTTTTCTGTGGCTAAACATTTAACATTTCCATTTGAACCTCTTTTGTTTCTTTTTAGAACATGGAGACAGTACTATCTTGTGAAATGACTGTATTCCATACCCCAGATTTTCTTGCTACTCTGCCTTAGCATTTCAACATAGCCTTTGATAGACATACCATGAGTCGTGAAATAAAGTGCTTGAAATGTGATAAATTCTTCCATTTATTCTTGATATGTTGTGAATGATCTCCTTTATCTCTCCTGTCCTAAACATACAAGACTTAGCTTAGCCATTTTTCTTTGAGTTCATCCTGACCAAACCCTTGTGGCTCCCCATCTGAAAGTACTCATAACTTTAGAGTTAAGCTTGTGTATTTAAAGGCAAAATTTAATCATATATTTATAGAGCATTTTCATCNGACTGATGTTGAAGCAGAAACTCCAATACTTTGGCCATCTGATGCAAAGAGCTGACTCATTGGAAAAGACTCTGATGCTGGGAAAGATGAGGGCAGGAGTGAAGGGGATGACAGAGGATGAGATGGTTGGATGGCATCACTGACTCAATGGACATGGGTTTGGGGAGACTCTGGGAGCTGGTGATATACTGCAAGGCCTGGCGTGCTGTGGTTCATGGGGTTGCAAAGAGTAGGACATGACTGAGTGACTGAACTGAACTGAATTACCTATGCTTACGATGGCGTCAGTCCCACATGCAAAATATCTACTTTGCATTGGCAAGTAAATGGCCAATGGGAAAGCAGCCTCTAAAACAATAAGAAAAACTGGTAACTGCCAACTAGGGTAAATTAGACTGTCGTGAGAATGGTAACTTTTAGTAGGAGCTGTATTAAAGGGGCAGAGGTAGATGAGCAGTTTAAACATTCACGGATTCCTTCAAGTTGATACCAAGACAACCACATGGAAATGACGTTCTCATTGGATCAGCCTCTTGGAGAATTTCAACTCTATTCTTTAAATGCTGGATGCTCTCCAATTTGGTTAAATGGATAAAGAGTAAAACCAACAACCTAGTAGTTGGTCTTTTTACAGTTAAGAAGATGGGAATAACATTCATCCATATGCTCTTCTTTATATACCTTGAATGCACCCGGCAGTTCTACTTCTGAGCTGTCACAATGCCTAATGTTATCCTCTTGTTGGATCTGATGGTCAAGGAAGCCTTGTAACAAGAAGGAAACAGCAGAATTGTCTGATCATTCTGGATTCTTGAAGAAAACCACTCATTGTCCACTTCTTGTTGCCACTAAATCAATATATCTTGCTCACGTTGACTCTATCTGTCCACTCCAAGCTAGGAGAAACTCCCCTTGCTGATGTATCATCTATATAATATTCTTGATCTGTGCTAGCATTGAATTAGGTTTTTGGATTACACAGAAATCATAAATCTGAAGACATTATTCAGCTCAGTGTAATAAGAAATAAATGATATTCAACAAAAAGAAAATGGATGAAAGAAGGTGATGACAATCCCAAGGAAAAGCAAAATGTGGATTTAATGAACCCCAAAAGAAATATGTCTATATCGAGTAGGACTGAAACAACATCCTCTAGTCATTATGTTTCTCTTTGCCTTGAAAGTTCTAATACATGTGTTTCCCAGAGATTGCTGATATTTGGTGCAAAGGCTGAGCCCGTTTCATTTGAGAAAATGAAGAAAATCAAGAGCTAACTGGCAACCCATTAATGGTGTCAAGAGTTGTCATGACTTTCATATGGACTTCAAAGATTATGACAGCTGTCACAGATTATGACAGCTGGCAGGCATTTGGGGTTCATGAAGTTAGATTCCTTATGTTAAGATCACTTCACTAGGATGGATATGAGACTTGCCGAGCTACTTGGTAAGGGAAACAGATTTCACACGCAGAAATTTCAGCATCCAAGCTTTCATGAGGATATTTTCCAACACTCGTTTCTAAAAATCACTTACACATATGCAGGGGGTGGGAGAAGAAAATTAGTCAGAGCCTCGCTGGAAAGAACAGAATACTAGAGGAAAACTGAATAGTATGCTGTGATGACCAAGCCCCAGCAAAGTGCACTGTGCCTTATCCTTGATGTCTGGACTGACTAATCCCAGAATGGGACATGCAATAATACTTCTCTTTTAAACAACTCTTGGAAACACTGGTATCTCTAGAAAGTGCTCCAGAGATTGTTTTAGTCTGCCTGGTACCCCATTTCCTATCTTTGCATTATAGTGTGAGCTCACATGTACTTGTTTTTGTTCATAGTATGTGAACTTGTTTGGATAAAGGAAAACACATCAATCCCTTTAAAATGTAGGAAAGAGAAAGACAAATTCAGTTAGTCTTACTCTACCCAATTTCTTTACCAAGACAGAAAGCACAAGCAGCATCTCAGAGACCCATGACAGCTAGTGTTTCCATGAAGACATTGTCTGGCCTTCTTTTTAAAAACTCCCTTAAACACATGGGGGTAAAGAGAAAAAAAGTAAATAAGCACCTCATTGGAAAGCACCTCACTAAAGGAAAACTGAAAAATATGTTGTGATGACCAACTTGAAAGGAAAGAATGTAGGTTTTCCAACCATTCTTTTCCAAAACCCTTCCCCACCCCATCTTATCATATAAACACCAATTCAGTTCATCGTTGGTCTCCAAAGTGTGTTCCAAATGCATTTACTATATCCATCTTCATCATTGCTTCCATATTCCAGAAAACTTCAACTCTCTCTGAGATCACTGTATCAGTTCAGTTCAGTTCAGTTCAGTCGCTCAGTCATGTCCAACTCTATGCGACCCTACGGACTGCTGCATGCCAGGCTTCCCTGTCCACCAACTCCCAGAGCCTACTCAAACTCATGTCCATCACGTGGGTGATACCATGNTATTCCAGAAAACTTCAACTCTCTCTGAGATCACTGTATCAGTTCAGTTCAGTTCAGTTCAGTCGCTCAGTCATGTCCAACTCTATGCGACCCTACGGACTGCTGCATGCCAGGCTTCCCTGTCCACCAACTCCCAGAGCCTACTCAAACTCATGTCCATCACGTGGGTGATACCATGAAACCATCTCATCCTCTGTCATCCCCTTCTCCTCCCACCTTCAATCTTTCCCAGCATCAGGGTCTTTTCTAATGAGTCGGTTCTTCACATCAGGTGGCCAAAGTATTGGAGATTCAGCCTCAGCATCAGTCTTTCCAATGAATATTTAGGACTGATTTCTTTTAGATGGACTGGTTGGATCTCCTTGCAGTCCAAGGGACTCTCAAGAGACTTCTCCAACACCACAGTTCAAAAGCATCAATTCTTCAGCACTCAGCATTCTTTTTACAACTCTTACATTCATACATGACTACTGGAAAAACCATTGCTTTGACTAGATGGACCTTTGTTGGTAAAGTAATGTCTCTGCTCTTTAATATACTGTCTAAGTTTGTCACAG
Source organism: Neotragus moschatus (assembly GCA_006410615.1). Taxonomy (NCBI): domain Eukaryota; kingdom Metazoa; phylum Chordata; class Mammalia; order Artiodactyla; family Bovidae; genus Neotragus; species Neotragus moschatus. The sequence goes on along the minus strand of SJYA01001818.1, from coordinate 1,247,264 downwards.
CTTTTTCCTTCCAAGGAGTAAGCGTCTTTTAATTTCAAGGCTACAGTCACCATCTGCAGTGATTTTGGAGCCCCCCAAAATAAAGTCTCTTACTGTTTCCATTGCTTCCCCATCTATTTGCCATGAAGTGATGGGATCAGATGCTATGATCTTAGTTTTCTGAATGTTGAGTTTTAAGACAACTTTTTTACTCTCCTCTTTCACTTTCATCAAGAGGCTCTTTAGTTCCTCTTCACTTTCTGCCATAAGGGTGGTGTCATCTGCATATCTGAGGTTATTGATATTTCTCCCGACAATCTTGATTCCAGCCTGTGCTTCAGCCAGCCCAGCATTTTGCATGACGTACTCTGCATATAAGTTAAATAAGCAGAATGACAATATACAGGCTTGATGTACTCCTTTCCCAATTTGGGACCAGTCTGTTGTTCCATGTCTAGTTCTAACTGTCGCTTCTTGACCTGCATACAGATTCCTCAAGAAGCAGGTTAGGTGGTCTGGGGTATTCCCATCTCTTGAAGAATTTTCCAGTCTGTTGTGATTGTTGTGATCCACACAGTGAAAGGCTTTGTCATAGTCAATAAAGCAAAAGTAGATGTTTTTCTGGAACTCTTGCTTTTTCGATGATTCAGCAGATGTTGGCAATTTGATTTCTGGTTCCTCTGCCTTTTCTAAATGCAGCTTGAACATCTGGAAGTTCATGGTTCACGTGTTGTTGAAGCCTTGCATGGAAAATTTTGAGCATTACTTTACCAGCATGTGAGATGAGTGCAATTGTGTGGTAGTTTGAGCATTCTTTGGCATTGTTTTTCTTTGGGACTGGAATGAAAACTGACGTTTTCCAGTCCTGTGGCCACTGCTGTGTTTTCCAGATTTGCTGGCATATGGAGTGTTGCACTTTCACAGCATCATGTTTTAGGATTTGAAATAACTCAACTGGTAGGACAAAATATAAAAGACAAAAAGAGAGACAAAAAAGTTAGGGATGGAGACCTGTCCTAGGAGAAAGTTGTGTAGGAAGAGAAGTTTGCACACAGTAGGGAACCCTCTCACAGCTGGGTCTGTAGGGAGTTTTGGACTCTCGAAGGCAACATAATCGAGAGAAAAAAAAAAAAAAAGAATACACGCCTAATCTCAACTAAGGAAGAGAACTTTCCTGCAAAAGGCTCTAACCTAGCAACCTAATATGCAGCCTGACCTGTTCACAGAACAAAGGATTGAGTGATTAGGAAAGTAGAGCTAGCTGAGTACCGGCCCCTCCCCACCTGGAGGCAGAGAGGCAGGCTTGTGACAGCCAAGCAGAAGGCAAGAGGCTGCTGTAATCTCAGTCCCAGAGACGGCATCTTCCACCAAACCATGAGCAGGCTTGCAGCCACTAACCACGCCTTCCTGAGATCCTGGGTGGTTGACATCCACCAGGAGAGTCACAGCCTGAGATGAGCTTTCCAGAGGAGACACAAGGCACACCTGAGATGGTGCTCTCGTGGCACACCCGTGACACCAAGCAGCCAGGACCGGGGAGGTAATTAAGGCACACGGCCCATCTGGGACTGTGTGTTCACCAAACTCCTGGTCGCCTGAGCTGCTCAGACCTGGGAAGGGCACAAAACTCATGCCCAGCCCACAGAGACTGAGTCAGAACTGTGTCTGAGGGTCTCCTGTGGACGTATGGGTCAGTGGTTGCCTGCCACAGGGGCAGCGGCTCTGGGTGCAGCAGACCTGGGTATGGCATAAGCCCTTTTGGAGGAATTCACCATTAATTCCACCATAGAACCACGAGAAGTTACACAGGACTGGAGAAACACACTTTTGGAGGGCACAAACAAAGCCTGTGTGCACCAGGACCCAGGAGAAAGAAGCAGTGACCCCACAAGAAAATGACCCAGACATGCCCATGAGTGTCCAAGAGTCTCCAGCAGAGGTGTGGGTCGGAGGTCACCTGCTGCAGGGTTGGGGGTGCTGAATGTAGCAGTACATGCATGGGACCTTTTGAAGGAGGTCGCCATTATCTTTTTACCTCCACCATTGTTTGGCCTCAGGTCAAACAACAGGGAGGGAACACAGCCTCACCCATCAACAGAAAATTGGATTAAAGATTTACTGAGCGTGGCCCTGCCCACCAGAAAAAGACCCAGTTTCCCCTACAGTCAGTCTCTCCCATCAGGAAGCATCCATAAGCCTCTTATCTTTATCCCTCAGAGGGCAGAAAGAATGAAAACCACTTGGATCACATGGATCACAGCCTTGTCTAACTCAATGAAACCATGAGCCATGCGGTGTAGGGCCACTCAAGACAGACAGGTCATGGCGGAGAGTTCTGACAAAACATGGTCCACTGGAGAAGGGAATGGCAAACCACTTCAGTATTCTTGCCTTGAGAAGCCCATGAACAGTATGAAAAGGTAAGAAGATATGGCACTGAAAGATGAACTCCTCAGGTTGGTAGGTACCTAATATGCTACTGAAAAATGGAGGAATGACTCCAGAAAGAATGAAGAGACAGAGCCAAAGCAAAAACAACACCCAGTTTGTGGATGTGACTGGTGATGGAGGTAAAGTCCGATGCTGTAAGAGCAGTCCTGCAAAGTAACCTGGAATGTCAGGTCCATGACTCAAGGCAGATGGGAAGTGGTCAAACAGATGGCAAGAGTGAACGTCAACATTTTAGGAATCAGTGAACTAAAATGGACTGGGATGGGTGAATTTAACTCAGATGATTATTATATCTACTATTCTGGGCAAGAATCCCTTAGAAAAAAATGGAGTAGCCCTCATAGTCAACGACAGAGTCTAAAATGCAGTACTTGGATGCAATCTCAAAAACTCCAGAAAGACCTCTGTTCGTTTCCAAGGCAAACCACTCAATGTCATGATAATACAAGTCTATACCCTGACCAGTAATGCTGAAGAAGCTGAAGTTGAACAGTTCTATGAAGACCTACAAGACCTTTTAGAACTAACATCCAAAAAAGATGTCCTCTTCATTATAGGGGACTGAAATGCAAAAGTAGGAAGTCAAGAGCCACCTGGAGTAATAGGGAAATTTGGCCTTGGAGTACAAAGCGAAGTAGGTCAAAGGCTAACAGAGTTTTGCCAAGAGAACACACTGGTCATAGCAAACACCCTCTTCCAACAACACAAGAGACAACTCTACACATGAACATCACCAGATGGTCAATACTGAAATCAGATTGACTATCTTCTTTGTAGCCAAAGATGGAGAAGCTTTACACAGTTAGCAAACACAAGACCAGGAGCTGACTGTGCCTCAGATCATGAACTTCTTATTGCAAAATTCAGACTTAAACTGAAGAAAGTAGGGAAAACAACTAGACCATTTAGGTATTACCTAAATCAAATCCCTTACGATTATACAGTGGAAGTGACAAATAGATTCAGGGGATTAGATCTGATAGACAGAGAGCCTGAAGAACTATGGATGGAGGTTCATGACACTGTAAAGGAGGCAGTGATCAAGACCATTCCCAAGAAAAAGAAGTGCAAAAAGGCAAAACAGTTGTCTGAGGAGGCCTTACAAATAGCTGAGAAAAGGAGAGAAGCTAGAGGCAAAGGAGAAAAGGAAAGATATACCCATTTGAATGCAGAGTTCCAAAGAATGTCAAGGAGAGATTTAAAAAAAAGTCTTCTTCAGTGATCAATGCAAAGAAATAGAGGAAAACAATAGAATGGGAAAGACTAGAGATCTCTTCAAGAAAATTAGAGACACCAAAGGAATATTTCATGCAAAGATGGGCTCAATAAAGGACAGAAATGATATGGACCTAGGAGAAGCAGAAGATATTAAAAGTTGGCAAGAATACACAGAACTATACAAGAAAGATGTTCATGATCCAGATAACCATGATGGTGTGATCACTCACCTATACCAGACATCCTGTAAAGTGAAGTCAAGAGGGCCTTAGGAAGCCTCAGGATGAACCAAGCTAATGGAGATCGCTGCTTAGTTTCCTAACTGATCTTCTGCACTTCCTCTCATCTCCTCACCATCTGTTTATAACCGAACAGTCAGATTCCTTTCTTTTAAACACAGACTGAACTTTCCAAAGGTTTCTCAACACAATCAGAATAAAATTTATTCTTAACCTAATTGGGAGAGGAGTTTGGGATACTTTAAAGCTCGAAGTAGAANTATATGGAATTTAGAAAGATGGTAATGATAAACCTGTATGTGAGACAGCAAAAGAGACACAGATGTATAGAACAGCCTTTTGGACTCTGTGGGAGAGGGAGAGGGTGGGATGATTTGGGAGAGTGGCATTGTAACATGTATGATATCATAAGTGAAACGAATTGCCAGTTGAGGTTCGATGCAGGATGAAGGATGCTTGGGACTGATGCACAGGAATGATCCAGAGAGATGGTGTGGGGTGGGAGGGGGAAGGGGGTTTGGGATTGGGAGCTCATATACACTCATGGCTGATTCGTGTCAATGTATAGCAAAACAGTATTGTAAAGCAAAACAAACTAAAAAATAAAAATTAAAAAAAAAAAAAGAAACCTCTGCCTTTTCTAAAACCAACTTGAACATCTGGAAGTTCTCAGTTCACGTATTGCTGAAGCCTGGCTTGCAGAATTTTGACCATCACTTTACTAGCATGTGAGATGAGTGCAATTGTGCGGTAATTTGAGCATTCTTTGGCATTGCCTTTCTTTGGGATTGGAATGAAAACTGATCTTTTCCAGTCCTTTGGCCACTGCTGAGTTTTCCAAATTTGCTGTCATACTGAGCGCAGGACTTTCACAGCATCATCTTTTAGGATTTGAAATAGCTCAACTGGAATTCCATCACTTCCATTAGTTTTGTTTGTAGTGATACTTCTAAGGCCCACTTGACTTCACATTCCAGGATGTCTGGCTGTAGGTTAGGTCATAATGACATCTTAATTTTCACCTTGATGTTCTGAATCATTTGTTCTGAGAGAATCTGGCCTCCATGTTGTCAGGACATCCAACAACTACTAAAGAATTTTNATCACTTTCATTAGTTTTGTTTGTAGTGATACTTCTAAGGCCCACTTGACTTCACATTCCAGGATGTCTGGCTGTAGGTTAGGTCATAATGACATCTTAATTTTCACCTTGATGTTCTGAATCATTTGTTCTGAGAGAATCTGGCCTCCATGTTGTCAGGACATCCAACAACTACTAAAGAATTTTGGTAGAAGCACCAAATTTATGAGCTTCCAGATGGTGCTAGAGGTAAAGAATCTGCCTGCCAATGCAGGAAACACAAGCAACTCGAGTTCAGTCCCTAGGTCAGGAAGATCCCCTGGAACAGGAAATGGAATCCTGCTCAAGTAGCCTTGCCTGCAAAATTCTGTAGACAGAAGGGCCTGACGGATTACAGTCCATGAAGTCACAGATAATCAGACATGACTGAGCAACTAAGCACACACACACACCAACTTTAAAGCTATGTGAGTAAGCCACCTTGCTTGTGTATCCTCTAGCTACAATTATTTCTTCATATGACTGCTACCCCAGCTGGCATATGATGGCTGCCTCATAGCAGATCCCAGACAAGAACTACCTATCCAAGTCACTTCCAAATTCCTGATTCACAGAAGCTGTCAGAGATACACGTTATTGATTTAAGTCACCAAGTTTGGCGCTTATTTGTTGCTCAGCATTAGGTAACTAATGTGTTATACTTATCAATTTCAATTTTTTTTTTTCATTTTCCTTGTAAGATTGGTTTTCTTCTTCTTGAAGGAAACCTTTACATATTTCTTTTATTAGTTGAATAGTGGTCAATGAACTCAGCCTTTCTGTATCTGAAAATGTATTTGCTTCAATTCCTCCTCTTTTTTTTTTTAAACACAAGTTGCTGAATATTCAATTCTAGTTAAAAGTTATTTTCTGTAAGCACTTAAAAAATTNCTTTACATATTTCTTTTATTAGTTGAATAGTGGTCAATGAACTCAGCCTTTCTGTATCTGAAAATGTATTTGCTTCAATTCCTCCTCTTTTTTTTTTTAAACACAAGTTGCTGAATATTCAATTCTAGTTAAAAGTTATTTTCTGTAAGCACTTAAAAATTTTTATTCTGCTATCATCTGGCTTCCAATTTTTTAAGAAGCCTGGTGACAAAGTGTTGTTCTTTGTAAGTAATTTGTTCTTTCTCTCTGGCTTCTTTTTCCCTCAGGCTTTCTACAGATTTACTGAGTCTATATTTCTTTGTATGTCATCCTGCCTTGAGTCAGTGGTGCTGTCTGTGTCTCTGAGCCTGTACCTTTCATCAGCTCTGACAAGTTATCAGCTCCCTGCTTCATTCTAATTTTTCTTCTGGGACAGTGATATGTTATATGGTCAGATTTTCCCCTTCAATTATCATGTGTTAATACTTTCCATATTTTCCATGTTAATACATTTACTTTTCTAGGTTGCAACTTGGGTAATTTCCCTCCCTCTATAGTTGACTAGTTTTTCCCTCAGTTATGTCTGTGTGTTGTTGAATTCATCCATTAAGTTTTTTATTTCAATTATTAGTTCCTTATAGAAATTCTTTTAGGTTTGTTTCACATATGCTTGTTAATTTGGTTTCAGAGACGAAGTTGCCCCTGTTCTCTATTTTCAGGAAGAGTCAAATTGGCATTTACTTCTTTCATGTTTGCTGCTCCTGCTGCTGAGTCGCTTCAGTCGTGTCCGACTCTGTGCGACCCCATAGACGGCAGCCCACCAGGCTCCCCCGTCCCTGGGATTCTCCAGGCAAGAACACTGGAGTGGGTTGCCATTTCCTTCTCCAAAGCATGAAAGTGAAGTCTCTCAGTCGTGTCCGACTCTTAGCGACCCCATGGACTGCAGCCCCCCAGGCTCCTCTGTCCATGGGATTTTCCAGGCAAGAGGACTGGAGTGGGGTGCCAGTGCCTTCTCCACCTTTCATGTTTGGTATGTTACTAATGGAGGCATCTGGACTAGCCAGCAGTTTTCTTCGGGGGAAATTTTCAAAATTTTAAAGATTTATGATTATAAAGCTTTTCTATTTTTATCTACATTTTGGTAAAGTTATGTCATATTAAAAATGTCTATTTTATTGTACACAGTGGGTAATTTCTTTAACCAAATTCTTATTACATTTTTCCAACCTATTTAATGTTTTCTTTTAAATTTCTGATATTATTTTTGCCTTCTCTCTTTCCGTTCTTGGTCAGTCACCAAATTTGTATCCGTTTTTATTAATCTTTTATATTTCTTTATTTATTGCCTTTTAATAGTTCTTGTATTATACATTCATTTAGTTTAATTTACTGTTCTCCTAAATTATTAAGATGGATACTTAGATGATTGATTTTCCAGTTTTGCATCTTTTTAAATATATGAATATTTAAGCATGCACATTTCCCTCCAAGCACACTTTAACAGAAATGTGCAAGTTTTTAAAATGGTGTTTTAGTTATATTCAACAAAAAATATTTTCTCTTTGCCACTGTGATTCCCTCCATGACCATGGGTAACTTCGAATTTCGTAGCTTTCTAGTCAAGGCTATGGTTTTTCCAGTGGTCATGTATGAATGTGAGAGTTGGACTGTAAAGAAAGCTGAGTGCCAAAAAATTGATGCTTTTGAACTGTGGTGTTCAAGAAGACTCTTGAGAGTCCCTTGGACTGCGAGGAGATCCAACCAGTCCATCCTGAAGGAGATCAGTCTTGGGTTTCATTGGAAGGACTGATGTTGAAGCTGAAATTCCAATATTTTGGCCATCTGATGCAAAGAGCTGACTCATTTGAAAAGACCCTGATGCTGGGAAAGATTGAGGGCAGCAGGAGAAGGGGATGACAGAGGATGAGCTGGTTGGATGGCATCACCGATTCAATGGACATGGGTTTGGGTGGACTACAGGAGTTGGTGATGGACAGGGAGGCCTGGCATGCTGCGGTTCATAGGGTCACAAAGAGTCAGACACAACTGAGTGGCTGAACTGAACTGAACAACATATGGGGATTTTTTTTCTGGATTTCTAGGTTAATTAAACTGTGATTAGAGAATATAGCATGTATCATTTCAATTCTTTGAAATTTGGTGAGATTTGATTTGTGAGGCAATATATGATAAATTTTTTCAACCACCTCATTTGTCCTTGAGAACTATAATCAGTTGTTGAGTAGTTGTGTGTGCATCTGTTAATGAGTATTTCAGATGTTTATTTTTTGGTGAACTTAATTGTTCACCATATTCTGTCAATTATTGAATGGCTTGGTTTAAGAAATAATCCATTATCACTTCAACATGCCTGTTTCTCAGTTTAGTTCTGTGAATGTTTGGGGTTCATTCAGATTGTTGCTACATCTTCCTGAATTTTAGCATAATGAGTGTCTTTACTGCTAGTAATGCTTTCTGATGACTGTATCACATTTCTTTTGGTTATTCTTTCCATGGCATCTTTTTCCACTTTTCCTGGCTTCACACTTCACATGGGTCTTGGACCAGGAAGTCTTTGTTGACTTTTCAGTCCTCTCATTCCTATAAGCTGTACACATGCTTACTTACACACACACACACACACACACCCACCTATAGCTTTGCTTCTCATCCTCTCCAGGATAGTTGACCTGAATCAGCTGGGAATTACCAGAAACAAAGCTCTGGATTATTTTTCATGGTTCCATTTTCTTTTTCCTTGATCATTTTTGCACATATTTTACTTCTTTAACATTTTTTACATGTATGCTTGTGCTTGCTCTGTCATGTCTGACTCTTTAGGACTCCATGACCAGGCTGCTCTGTCCATGGAATTTTCCAGGCAAGAATACTGGAGTGGGTTGCCATTCTCATGCTCCAAGTTACTCTCTCTCTCTCTCTCTCTCTCTATATATATATATATATATATATATATATATATACTCCAAGTTACATTTATAATTAGAATTTATTTATAATTTTAAATCTACATTTATAATTTTTAAATCTACATTTATATTTAATTATAAATGTAAATTTTAAAATTATGTCAAATTCAAGAAAACAATCCACCATATGTGAAAGTCATCAAAAACAGCAAAAGTATTTAGATCTACATAGTTCATCTGTTGGAATTATTAGATAAAAATATCCTTATTCTTCCTAATAAACTATGATCAGAATGATTTCTTCCACAAAGAATTTACACATAATTTTCTCTACTTGAGACCCCTTTAAGGATTCCAATTTATATTGGAAATATCAGAATAACCTTCACTCTCAACTCCTGATACCTGATTTCCTGATTCCATTGTTTGGGCATTGACTCAAGAGCAAATCCAGCTTTCATGTATATTTGTTCCCCCATGATTGCTCTACTAGTTTCTAACTTCCATAAACCTAGAAATCTGTATATTAAATGTACAAATGTGTTAGTCACTCAGTTGTGTCTGACTCTTTGCAACCCCATGGACTGTACCTCTGTCAATGGAATTCTCCAGGCAAGAATACTGGGGTGGGTGGCCATTTCCTTCTCCGAGGTGACCTTCCTGACCCAGGAATCGAACCAGGGTCTCCTGCACTGCAGGTAGACTCTTGACCACTGAGCCACTTGGAAAGCCCCAGTAGACAGATACTTCACTACAATTTATGCAAGACTTGCTTACCACAAAAAGATGGGTCCTTCATAATCAGTCATATGTCATATCACTTGGACCCTCATCCTACTCTCAGTCTCCAATCCTCAGAGGTCCCTTTGTCCCTCTATAATATACCAAATGCTTCCCTGGTGGCTCAATGGTAAAGAATCCTCCTGCCAATGCAGGAGATGTGAGTTACGTCCCAGGGTGGAAAAGATCCCCTGGAAAGGCAGATGGCAACCCACTCCAGAATTCTTGCCTGGGAAATCCCAAGAAGAGAGGAGCCTGGAGGGCTACAGTCCATGGATCCACAAAAGAGTTGAACACGACTTAGTGAATAAACGACAATAATATACCCAATAGATCCTTGTTTCTAGGAAAATTCTCATGAAAATAATTTATTTCAAAAAATTTCTAGGAATTTCCCAAAAAGAGCCCAGTAATTTCTACTTTGAAAACACTCAAGAGACTACTTGGATTATTTCATGCAAAGACTTCAAGTTCTTCCTACTCCCATCAAACATAACATGACTATGCAACTTAGAGTGGGAGAATTCATCATTGAAGTGTAGCTAAGATTCAAGGTGGCTCAGTGATAAAGAGTCCACTTGCCAATGCAAGAGATGCAGGAGACACAAGTTTGATTCCTGTGTTGGGACGATCCCCTAATGGAGGAAATGGCAACCCACTCCAGTATTCTTGCTGGCAAAACCCCATAGAAAGAGGAACCTGTTGGGCTATAGTCCATACGGTCGCCAAGGATTGGACACAACTGAGCAACTGAGCATCCAATATGCAAGATTCCATATTGGGAGGGTACAACCAAAAGGACAGTAAGGTCCGCTCAAGGATAAGTTCAATGCAGAGGCTATTCATATTATTAGGCTTCCTCTAGCAGGAGGATGAGTTGTTTTAGAAATGGGAGTGAATTGGTAAGATTTTAGGCTTATCTTGAAAAGCAAATTACTATGACCATCTGCTTTGAAATCTGTGTGAACACTAAAGGCAAGATTTGAGCTAATATATTCTAGGTACCAAATTTTCCCAGTGAAGGGGGGCTACTTGTACATCTTATTTCCCTGAAAATATAGAATGCAGCCTTGGTTTTTGGTAAGACACCCTGGACAGTTTTTAGTGGGGGGGAAGGAGGGGGAAGCTAGTTAAGATGACTCTTTGCAAAGGAGGTCTCCTCATTAGTAACCAGCCTCACTGCAAAGCTTATTTATGTCCTTTTTCAGAGTGGCTTTAACAGAATTCCAACCTAATACCATTTCTGTTTTCAAAGGACTTTATCTTCTAGACCTCATTTAGCATGAGGATAGAGAAACATAGATAAGCGTCTTATCAGGCAAAAAAGTAATTTCATGTTCTTGCAGTTCTTTTCTCTGTCTATTCAAATGCTAGTGCCCTTTCATCTTCTACAAATGATTTTCTCTTAATCTGCAGAAAGTAGTTCATTCTTTCTAACAACATCATTATATTTTGAGTGAATTATCACAGAACAATTAAGAGCTGTTCTCATGTGACACACTTATCTTTGACTGTTTGTTTCAAAATTTGATTCAGCTGGCCCTCCGCTATTCTCTCATTTTGTCAAATGCCTTTGTCAGTGTGGAGTAAAGAAAATAACATGGTAGGGGGCAGGGCAGAAGTCACTGTATTGTAAGACACGATTGCTTTTGGAAACAACGTGCTCCATTAAAGTTCAATGAGCTAGTAACAGTGCAATATTCTGTTAAAAGACAGTTGTACTAAAAGGCAGTTACTATTGCTGCAACAAAGCATCCTGTAATATTAATTAAGCTATTACCCTGACACTTTTAGATAAATGAAGAGATGTTTTTCATTAAATTTTTTAAAATATAAATTTATTTATTTTAATTGGAGGTTAATTACTTTACAATATTGCATTGGTTTTGCCATACATCAACGTTTGTCATAGATTACATTTTCATGCTTTTCCTTTAGAAATTTTGCACCTTGTGCCGGGGTCCAGCCCCGACAAGGAATCCAGGGTGATTCGAAGGTGGAGATGGATAGGCAAGGAAAAACTTGTTTCATTACTGATAGAGAGGGATTAGAAAATTAGCAAAGAAAAGAGGCTGAATAACTTGGCTTACATGGAATACCAATCACCACCTACGTAGGCCACAGGCGTCTTTCCATTCTCCCGAGGGAGAGGAGGCACTGAGGACCCCCCTCCCCCGGTCCAATCTAAGAAAGGAACAAGACGAACGAGAACTAAAAAGAGAAAAGAGGCAAGAGAAAAACTTGACCAGAATTCTGGCCATGGTAATAAGAGAAGGAAAAGAAGAGAGAGACCGTAAAAGAAACAAAGCAGGGATTGAATAAGTACCGTGCAAGTACTTATGCTGAGACAACAGTATGCGGCAGTTCCCCAAGGAGACCTCGGTCTATGATTTCAAGATTGAAATCTGGACAAGAAGAAGAGGGGAATGAGAGGAAAAGTTAAAAGTTTTGCTAAACCCTTGAGAGCAAGTTNTTCAGAGGAGTTTGGAAGCTGAAACACTCTTGTCACACCCAGGAATTTTTATTAACTGGAGCTATAGATCAACTCCTTCTCGGAGAGAAATGGCTATGGGGGAGAGCCCCCCGTAAAGTCAGAGGTATAGGTGAGAGCATAAAACAGACTCTAGTTTTGGGGGTAGATGTTCGGGAGCAGGGGATTTCCTGAGGCTTATCACGCCTTTGCGTATGCCAAGCCTCCTTTCTCATGACCTTTGCCACGGGCGGAGTTCCTCATGCCGGCTCCTGGCAACCTTGTATGAGACAACCAATAAAAAAGAGTGGATGGTCTTGAGTTTGCATCCTTACTCTATCATTTATGAATGGTATGACTTCATTTTTTGCTTCAATGTTACTTTATTTTCATTTAATATTTCCCATATGACTTTTTTAAAAGGAGTTCTATATGACTATTGTTTTAATTTTTTATTGGAGGATAATTGCCTTATAACATTGTGCTGGTTTCTGCCATACATTAACAAGAATCAGCCACAGGAATACAAATGTCCCCTCCCTCTTGAGCCTATCTCCCATCTCCCTCCCCATCCTACCCATCTAGGTTGCCACAGAGCACTGGGATGAGCTTGCTGCAGCACACAACAAATTCCCACTGGTTATCTGTTTTACATACGGTAATACAGGATGAGATGGCTGGATGGCATCACTGATTCGATGGACTTGAGTCTGAGTGAACTGATGGACAGGGAGGCCTGGCGTGCTGCGATTCATGGGGTGGAAAAGAGTCGGACACGACTGAGCAACTGAACTGAACTGAACTGAACCGAATATAAATGTTTTAATGCTACCCTCTCAATTTGTCCCACCCTCTCCTTCCCACTCTGTGCCCACAAGTCTGTGCTCTAATTAACCTGTTAATTTTGACTGTGTTGTGTCTTCACTGCTGCGTGGGCTTTACTCCAGTTGCGGGGAGCAGGGCCACTCTCTAGTTAACAAGGCTTGGGCTTCTCACGGCACTGGCTTCTCTTCTTGCGGAGCACGATCTCCAGGGCATGTGGGTTCCAGCAGGTGCAGCGTATGACCTCCGTAGTTGTAGCTCCCAGACTCTAGAGGACAAGCTCAGTACACATGGACTTAGTTACTCTGATCTGAGGAAGGTGGGATCTCCCCAGATCATTTGTTGAACTCACATCTCCTATATTGGCCAGGAGATTCTTTACCACTGAGCCTCCAGGAAAACCCCGGTATGACTTTAGACGACATGAGTTCTCTAATTCATAAACTTTGCATCTACAGAATGGAGATTTGTGAAATTTATTAGAGCTATAAGTAATAAGTCTAGCTCAGGGATTTTGTACAAGGAGACACTCAAAAAGAGGGAGACATTATTACTACTATTAAGCAATCTTAACCTACATTTAGCCTTTTTTGTCCCAGAATTCCATTAAACCATGGTGATAAACAAACAAAACCTTCAACTATGCTAGATACTTGTGTTTCACAGGCTTACTTATTAGAAGAGTAAAACTTCTCTTTTTATCTTGTTCGAACAGAAGCCTTGAGCAGCATAGCTGTATAGAGACCATTTTCTAAAATCCTTTGAGAAAACTATTTGCCCACTCAGAAATTCTCTGATGCTTATTACCTGGTGGCATCCTTTCCTGACATTTTTTTGTTGCCTTGTAATGGAGATAACACTAAAAGATAAATGTGAAGCCAGCTGTCTAAGCACAGAGGGGAAAAAAGTCATATTTTTGCATTATTAAACAAGAGTCCTAATTTGGATTTGTTGTCACTGCTAAGTAACATAACACAGAAAATCTCCTGTTCACAATAGTAAAATATGTCTGTATCTAACTCTTTTGTGACTCCATGAACTGAGCCCTCCAGGTTCCTCTGTTCATGGGATTTCCCAGGCAAGAATACTGGAGTGGGTTGCCATTTCCTTCTCCAATAGTAAAATATGAACAGGGCAAATTCTATGTATTAATTCATTAATACTTACTTAAGAAGTGCATGCTAAGTGTCAGAAGTTGTATTAAACACTGAAGACTCAACATCAAGACATGGTCCCTATGCCTAAGCCCTCAGAGCTTAGTTGGGAAGTCACGCACATTAAGAAGCAGTTGGAGACTTCCAGTCTGGACAAGTGGGTGCAGATTCATCTCTCCCAGCTTCTCTTCGCCTACTGCAGCTATCAACCCTGGAAATAATGCAAGAGACAACAGAAGAACTCTGGATGGTGGAAAGAGGAAGACGAACTGGTTTGTGATCCCAAAACTAAATGCAAAAACAGAGTGGTAGGATCTTATTCCATCCAACACTTCACCCAATAGAGAAAGGCTACCCAGTCCTTGATGATAGATCTCCCATCAGGGCANCAGCTATCAACCCTGGAAATAATGCAAGAGACAACAGAAGAACTCTGGATGGTGGAAAGAGGAAGACGAACTGGTTTGTGATCCCAAAACTAAATGCAAAAACAGAGTGGTAGGATCTTATTCCATCCAACACTTCACCCAATAGAGAAAGGCTACCCAGTCCTTGATGATAGATCTCCCATCAGGGCAGAGAAGGGAGCCCAAATGAGTTCATTCCTCCCCTGGATCAAGTAGGAATTCTGGGAATAACACCAGGCAAGCAGGGTGGTGTATACAAGGGTGAGAGATATCGACTCACTCTGGAAATCAGCAAACAGGGGATAGGATCCACTTCCACATAGAGAACCTCTGTGCCCAGGACATCTGCCAGGGGGAACTAAGCAGGCAGCTTGGCTGGACAGTCTCTTTGTCTCTGTAGACCTAAGACACCCCTCCCTCAGCAAGAGATTGTGTGAGTGGGCACCAATGGCAAAAGGGATCCAGCTACAATAAGAGTCTCTCCCCCAGGTCTCTGCAAATGGCCCAATCCCCTTCCTTTGCATGACTAATAGTCCATTGCATATATGTACCACATCTTCATTAGCCATTCCTCTATTAACAGACATTTAGGTTGCTACCATGTCCCGGCTACTGTAAACAGTGCTGCAATGAACACTGGGGTCCATGTATCCTCTGGAGGTATGGTTTTCTCTGGGTCTATGCCCAGGAGTAGAACTGCTGAAAAATTTAGGAGATGAATGATGGTGAGAATTGCCCAACAACGTGAATGTGCTTGATGCCACTCAACCGTACAGTTAAATACGGTTAGAATGGTATGCTTTATGTTATGTGACTTTTACCACAATAAATTTTTTTTAAGGAGTCTCTTCCAAAGAGAGCTTCCCTCAGCTCAGTTGGCGAAGAATCTGCCTGCAATGCAGGAGACCCCAGGTTGATTCCTGGGTCAGGAAGATCTGCTGGAGAAGGGATAGGCTACCCACGCCAGTATTCTTGGGCTTCCCTTATGATGCAGCTGGCAAAGAATCCACCTGCAATGTGGGAGGCCTGGGTTCAATCCCTGGGTTGGGAAGATCCCCTGGAGAAGGTAAAGGTTACCCACTCCAATATTCTGGCCTGGAGAATGCCATGGACTGTATGGTCCATGTGGTTGCAAACAGTTGGACACAACTGTGCAACTTTCACTTTCTTTCACTTTCTCCCAGAAGAATGCTGTATCCCTTGAGAGGGGGATACTTTCACCCCCTAGAGGCATCAGGCACCTCAGCTTTGTTCCCCTCCTCAGGCAATGGACAGGTGTTGTAGAAGCCCCAGTGGCACCAGATAAACCAACCAGACAAAAAATAGCACTTTAAAGTCTCTAAGAATTGAATTGTCCAAAAGACAAAAGAAAGCAATAGGTGTGAGTGAGGAAGTGGAGAAATTAGAGCCCCCATATGTTGCTAGTGGGAATGTAAAATGGTGCAGACATCTGTACAGACCAGTTTGGTGATTCCTCAAAAGGTTAAACATGAAATTACAGCATTTAATGTAGGAGTACCCAGAAATTCTGCTCCTATATATACACTCAAAAGGAATGAAGTTAAACATTTAGACAAAAACTCATATACAAATGTTCACAGCATCACTATTCACAATAGCCAATAGGTGGAAACAGTCCAACTGTCCATCAATTGGCTATCCATCAACAGATAAGCAAAATGTGGTATATCCATAGATGAAAAGATGAAAAATTATTTGGCTATGGAAAAGAATAAAGTACACATCCATGCTACAATGTTGTAAACATTTTGCTAAGTGCAAATGAAGTCATATGTTTGAATTCCATTCATGTAGAATCTTTGGAACAGGCACATCCACAGATTCAAAGTTAAATTAATCTTTCTTAGGGCTGAGCAATGGGGAGACAGGGAGAGCATTCCTAAAGATACAGGGTTTCTCACTTTCATGTTGAAAATGTTCTAAAATTGACTGTAGTGATGTTTTCATGTATTAGTAATTATATTAAAAACCACTGAAATATATACTTTTAAAAAATTGTTCTTGGAACCACAGTATGCCAGGAGATGTGTGCTAATCCCAAGTAGGTGACCATATGCTAAAATAAAAGATTTAAATAGGACCTAGAGTCTCCTAACATAATTGCTGAAAGTTTGACACAATTAAAAGTAACTACCATACTGAGAAAAGATAACAAATGCCAACATGACGATGAATGGAATTACGGGACAAGGATTTGAAAGCAGCCTTCATAAAAACAAGTTANGCTAATCCCAAGTAGGTGACCATATGCTAAAATAAAAGATTTAAATAGGACCTAGAGTCTCCTAACATAATTGCTGAAAGTTTGACACAATTAAAAGTAACTACCATACTGAGAAAAGATAACAAATGCCAACATGACGATGAATGGAATTACGGGACAAGGATTTGAAAGCAGCCTTCATAAAAACAAGTTAGATATTCTCTTGAAAACAATGAAAATCTTCTAATCTGTCACAAAAATATTTATGAATATAGTATGTATGAGTGCATACTCAGTCATGTCTGACTCTTGCAACCCTATAGACTTTATTCCACCAGGCTCCTCTGTCTAGAATACTAGAGTAGGTTGTCATTTCCTTCTCCAGAGGATCTTCCCGACCCAGGGATTGAACCTACGTCTCCTGCATTGCAGGCAGATTCTTTACCACTGAGTCACCTGAGAAGCCCCTAGGAATTTAAGTGATGTGCTTACATTGGGGAAATAAGGCAAGGAGAAATAACTTGTCACCCTATAACTTTCTTCATGCTTTGAATCATTTTCAATGAGCATTATTTGGAGTCTGTGGGAGAGGGAGAGGGTGGGAGGATTTGGGAGAGTGGCATTGTAACATGTATGATATCATAAGTGAAACAATCGCCGGTCTAGGTTCGATGCAGAAGGCTTGGGACTGATGCGTGGGACGATCCGGAGGGATGGTGTGGGGAGGGACGGGG
>SJYA01001818.1:1081668-1229100 GCA_006410615.1 Neotragus moschatus | reverse complement strand
TCTGTGGGAGAGGGAGAGGGTGGGAGGATTTGGGAGAGTGGCATTGTAACATGTATGATATCATAAGTGAAACAATCGCCGGTCTAGGTTCGATGCAGAAGGCTTGGGACTGATGCGTGGGACGATCCGGAGGGATGGTGTGGGGAGGGACGGGGGAGGGGGGGTCGGGATTGGGAGCTCATGTACACTTGTGGCTGATTCACGTCAATGTATAGCAAAATGAATACAGTATTGTTAAGCAAAACAAACTAAAAAGTAAAAATTTAAACTTAAAAAAAAAAATAAAAACATTAAAAGTAAAACCCCGTGAAAGTAGCTAAATTCCATTTTGAAAAATGAGAAAAACAGCTTCTTCATGTCCGGGTACTAAAATGCCTTCCTTTTCTGGTAAGTAGGTATTATACTTTTTAATAATTTTATATAGAAATCGTGAAAAAGTAATTTGGTGATTTTCCTTATAGAAAGATTTATGAGCCCCAGTTTCAAAGAAAGGGGAAAGAAGCTGCATCATTTTCTATTAATAGCAACAAGTGAGTTCTGTGAAACAGGTGAGTTGAATTCTGAGAGTGCCTATGCACTGTGTTGAATTACTGTGTTCAGTGTTTGAAGAAATAGAGGGTTAAATAAACTTTTTAATATGGAAGCCATGTCGGCGCTTATTCATTTATCTTTTTGGAGTGTAACTGCTTTACAGTATTGTGTTAGTTCTGCTGTGCTGTGCGTACTGGACTCAGTTGCTCAGTCGTGTCTGACTCGCGGCCACCATGGACTGTAGCCCCCCAGGCTCCTCTGTCCATGGGGATTCTTCAGGCCAGGATATTGGAGTGGATAGTCATGCCCTCCTCCAGGGGATCTTCCCAGGAATCGAACCAGGGTCTCTTGTATTGCAGGTGGATTCTTTACCAGCTGAGCTACCAGGGAAGCTCAGCCATATGAAATGCATATATCCTCTCCCACCTGGACCTCTCTCTCATGTCCCTCAGCCCATCTAGGTTCATCACAGAGCGCCAAGCAGGGCTCCCTGTGCTATACAGCAACTCCCACTAGCTGTCTATTTCATACCTGGTAGTGTATATATGTCAGTCCTAACCTCCCAGTTCATCCCACCCTCCCCTTCCCCACACCCCATGTCTACATATCCAATCTTATGTCTACATCTCTATTCCTTCCCTGCAAATAGGTTCACTTGTTCCATTTTTTAGACTCCATGGGGTTAAATACTTCTATACTTTAAGTTTGTAATAGTGACTTTTGGCTCTTTACTGTATTTGTTTTTTCTAACTTATTAGAAACACTGAATACTATGATTAGAGGAATATTTGTCCTCTGCATCCTATTATTACTTAAGTAACAAGAAAGTGGGCAGCCAACAATTTTTTTGAGTTATCATCACATGTGAGGGTCTAAGCACACTAAATTCAACCTAAGAAATGATCATTAAAAAAAAAAAAAACTACCACCACTTGGGAACAATTATTATCTAGCTAATAATGTTGAACTCAGAATATAAAACATGGCTAGAAGTGATCAGTATTTACCCTACTCTTCTCCCTGAAGAGGCTGCAAGCTGAGCTCCACACATTTGACTTAAATAAGTAGCATCGTTAGAAATTCCTCATAGCAGCACTCCCACAGAAAAAAGGACGAGAGGAAGGGGACCCTCCATATGTTTTTTACTTGGCTTTTCCTTCTGTATTTGTTACCCTCAGACGTCCCAAAATTGTGACCAAGCGTGGCATAATATTGTGATTTGAAATAAGAAACACATATGAGGTCTTCATCCCATTCCTGACATAGATTTCTTTTTTTTTTTTTGCTAATGGTAGTATAGTTACTTTACAGTGTTATGTTAGTTTCTGTACAATGGGAGAAGGCAATGGCAACCCACTTTACAGTATTATGTTAGTTTCTGTACAATGGGAGAAGGCAATGGCAACCCACTCCAGTACTCTTGCCTGGACAATCCATGGGTGGAGGAGCCTGGTANGTATTCCCATCTCTTTCAGAATTTTCCACAGTTTCTTGTGATCCGCACAGTCAAAGGCTTTGGCATAGTCAATGAAGCAGAAATAGATGTTTTTCTGGAACTCTCTTGCTTTTTCCATGATCAAGTATATGTTGGCAATTTGATCTCTGGTTCATCTGCCTTTTCTAAAACCAAGTTGAACATCTGGAAGTTCACAGTTCACATATTGCTGAAGCCTGCTGCTATGAACATTGGGGTGCAGGCTCCACTTGTTTTATTTTTTGCTGTTTTTGTTGTTTTGACTGCAGCTCACAGCAGGCAGGATCTTATTTCCCCAATCTGGAATGGAACCTGCACCCACTGCAGCGGAATTTCAGAGTCTTAACCGCTAGACCGCTAGGGAAGTGTCAAAGTTTTTTGTCTTTCCAGCTAGTGTCAGAGAATTGCTTGGTGGCACAGGAAGAAAAAAAAAAAAAAAAGCCCACGCATTGGAATTGGGTGGAGAATCACACATGGTCATCAGAAGAGTCATTCACCAAAGTAGTTGTCCCTTTAGTTACATGATTGCCAGCTAAGCTTTCAGGTTTGGCAATTAGACCACATTGAAAGGCAATATTCATCACCATTGTTTTATTAGGAAGCAACAGAGAAAAAATACTAATACTGTGAAATCTATTTTTCTACTAAACCTGGAAGGAAGTGCAGAAAACAAAGGACAAGGGAAAAAGTATGAAGTATGCAATGCCAAAATAAATGAGGCTGTTCCTCGCCAGCAAGCTGCCATGGCTGTCACAGGCATCCATCCTTTCCATGTGGCAGCAGCAAGAGCCTCTGCTTGTGCCAGAAACATCCTAGCTGTGACACACGCATGCAGATTTCAGCACTCCTGTCAGAGCAAAGCAGAAATATAAAAATTAACCCCCACGGGGATTTGTCACCATCAGGGAGCATGAATATTTCAATTTCTGCATACATCAGTTACCAGGAAGACACATGGTGTCTTAGAACAAATAAGTTATTCCTGAATAACTCTCAGTCAAAAGTGAGCGAGGTAAAAAGAGGTGCTAGTTTTTGAGAAAAAAAAAAAAATCAGAAACCTATAAAAAACACTCCTTCATTAGGTTTATAAAATACTCCAATAATGCTAGGAACATTGAAAGTAATGCTGCCCCCTACTCTCCTCCCACACTCTCAGTTTTATTCCCCAGATCAAACCATGGTAAGTTTCCTGTCTTCATGTTTAGAAAAATATGTGTATTATTGCAAGTAAACAATCCTTTCATTTACACAAATATTTGTGCTTCGTGGTTTTTTTTAACTAGCTAATATTTTGGCCAACTTTCCATTTAAACAGTTAAATCTACCCACTTCCAATCACAATTGCAAAGTAACACAATGTACGAATATTATTAATGGGCTTCCCAAGTGGCTCAGTGGTAAAGAATCTGCCTGCAAATGCAGGAGAGGCAGAAGACACGGGTTTGATCCCTGGGTCAGGAAGATCTCTTGGGGGAGAAATGGCAACACACGCAGTATTCTTGCCTAGACAACCCCACGGACAGCAAAGCCTGATGGGCTGTAGTCCTTGGGGTCACGAAGAGTCAGACATGACTGAACACATGAACGTTATTAATATTTCTCTGTTTGGTGAACATTTGTGTTGCTGCTGGATCTGAGCATCAGTGAACATCTTTGCATTTAAGTAAAACTGTCAGATTAATTCCTGTGAGTAGGATTCCGAATCAGAAGAAATCTTGGTATTTTAACATTGCCTTTCAACACGATTTGTGAGTAATTATTCTAGCCACTACTGGTCATTATAAAACATTCTAGAGTTTCCAATAAGATAGGGTGAAATAGTGTCTTATTGTTACTTAAATTTTCACCTACAGTTATGAGTGAAATTTAACATTTAACCATATGGCTAGCTATTCACTATCTATAATTTTTTCCTGTGAAATGTTGCTTCATCTTTACTCATTTTTCTGTTGTGAGGACTCTTCATGTAGTAAGAAAATATGGCAATTGTCTGGCATAGATTTTATACTTTGCATATATTTTCCATAGTTGTCATCCTTCTTGTGACATTATGAATTTCTTTTGCAGCATCAAATTTATACTTTTTATGAGGTCTAATTTATGACTTTCTCAATTTCTAAGTTAGAGTTTTGTTGTGTTTTTTCTTTCTGCAGTTTTTTTAAAGTGAGATTATTTCTTTTGGTGCTTTAGAATTTCTCTTTTTAGTTTAAATGCTTGTATATCTGGTATTAGTTTTAGAATAAAGCTCCCAGTAAGGACTTAGCTTTAGTTTATGAAAAGAGCTATCTAAATTCCCCAGTAGAACCTTCTGAATAACCTATCAGATCTTCAACAATTTTAAATATCTTTTCCAGCAATATGCTGATTATGTTTGTCTCTGAATTTTAGTTACCATCTTTTCTTTATGAACTTGTACCAAATTACTTTAGTGTATCTTAATAACACTTTTAAAACCAGTAAAAATGACTTTCTTCTCCTTACTTTTCTTTAATAGACTATTCCAAGATATTCTCACATGCTGATTATTTTACATGAATTTTTGGTAATTTAAAATATGCTATTTTAACTGAGATGGAAATGAGTTTATTGTCTAATTTTGGGGAAAATGCTAATAGAAATTCTGTTTTTCTATCTAAAAATGGCTTTTCTTTAATGTAAGGCTGACTTCATATCCTTCAGTAAAATATTAAAATTCTCTTCATATAATTTCTGAATAACCTTAATTTTGCTTTTTTCTTAGATATCTCTGTTGTTTTGATGATGATAGTCTATTCCAAAGTGCTGATAAAAGAAACATGGAGAAGATAGGACTTGTGAACTTGAAAAACTCAGAGTTGAATTAGGAGTTTCCAAATATGTAAAATTGGGAAGACAAACACAAGCACAAAATGATGTAAGAATTCAGAGGAGACAGTGTCCATCTCTGCAAAATAACTTTCCTAATAAAATGCACCATTCAACCTGGATGTTTAAGAATGATTACAATGTCTGGGGTAATCCAAGATTAAAGAACTTTGCAAGTAGCTGGAAGCTGATTGCAAAAGCAGGCCAGTGACAGAACGCATTCCGCATGAGTCGCTCCTACTGGAATGGCAGGATGGTTGGAACTAGACATTGAAATGGGGATTAGAACTGAACTCTCAGGGACATCATCTGGGCTACACATGCATAGTAAAAAGTCTTTCATTTCAAGTTAAGAAATTGGGAACAGATTAAATGTGTCCTCTATGGCAAGAGGATTTAGGTAGCTATGAAGAAGTTTATCTAAAACTAGGAGAGACAGGTGGCAGGGAATGCCAAAAGGGGAAGAAAGGTCAGGTTTGTACAGGGAATCTGTTGTCCTGGAAACACATTCCATTGGTAGCAAAGTTCCTAACATGGAGGCAATTCTCATCAAATATTGAATGAATTAAAGGAAAACTAAATGAAAAAGCAAGAGTGTTTTGAGATCAGGTAATTCCAGAAATGCATAAGGTGTAATAATTTAATCTCAAGGTTTAAACCACTCATTCAATAAACCACCAGACTTCTGAGAGGTGTAGTATTTTGCCTAATAAGCATGACAACATTAAGGAACCAAAATCTGGAACATAGCTTTATTTTGAAACACAGCAGTAATTAAGTAAATGAATTAATGTTTTGAAGCACTTGTGACAGTATTTTGCACAAACTATGTGCTATATAACTGATTTGTTCAGTAAGTAAATACTGAATGCTTGGATAATGGGCCCAGGATAAAAATAAGAAAGTAGTCAATGTTTAAATCAGATCTCAGTTCCTTTGTTCTGAACTACTTTCTTCTTTCTGGTTGTCCCCTGTTTGCCTCACACCATTGTTTTAAGTTCTAAACATCTCTATTAATCTGCCTTTTTTCCCCAAAATTTCTCACAGAAAAGAATATATTTACTACAGTAGTGAGTTCAAGAACAGATGAAGAAGGGAGCTTGTGTCATTTGACACAAGAAAGGAAACTCTGTGACGCTGGACCATTTTGAACTACAAGGAAGATGATGAGTAGAGATGGGCAGGGTTCAACTCAGGCCACTTTTAAGGAGTTTGGACTTTGTCTTTTGGGAAAAAAACTATGGTTTTTCCAGTAGTTATGTATGGATATGAGAGTTGGACTGTAAAGAAAGCTGAGTTCTGAAGAACTGATGCTTTTGAATTGTGGTGTTGGAGAAGACTCTTGAGAGTCCCTTGAACTGCAAGGAAATCAAACCAGTCAACCCTAAAGGAGATCAGTCCTGGGTGTTCATTGGAAGGACTGATGCTGAGGCTGAAACTCCAATACTTTGGCAACCTCATGTGAAGAGTTGACTCAAAATTGTAAAAGACTCTGATGCTGGGAGGGATTGGGGGCAGGAGGAGAAGGGGATGACAGAGGATGAGATGGCTGGATAGCATCACCGACTCGATGCACATGAGTTTGGGTGAACTCCAGGAGTTGGTGATGGACAGGGAGGCCTCAGTTCAGTTCAGTTCAGTCACTCAGTCGTGTCTGACTCTTTGTGACCACATGAATTGCAGCACACCAGGCCTTCCTGTCCATCACCAACTCCTGGAGTTCACTCAGACTCACGTCCATCGAGTCAGTGATGCCATCCAGCCATTTCATCCTCTGTCGTCCCCTTCTCCTCCTGCCCCTGATCCCTCCCAGCATCAATGTCTTTTCCAATGAGTCAACTCTTCATGCTGCAATTCATGGGGTCACAAAGAGTTGGACACGACTGAACTGACTGAACTGTATGTGTCTAGACTTTCACTGAAAAATGATTCTTATATGTCACAGTGGAGAACAGAGCTAAACAAATCAAGACAAATGTGGAGTAGCTTTCTCTATAGTCAAAGTAAGAGAAGATGACGGTTTATACTACAGGGGGGTCTGTAAACAGGGAGAAGACCACTAAAAGGAATTGGCTGATGGAGAATTGAGGAGGGGGAACATCAAAGATGATGACTAGGTTTTGTACCATAAGCAACTAGGTACCATTTCCCAAGGCAGTTCTTTGGAGGAAGTTCTTGGAAAAAAGCATGAGTTGAGCTAGTTATATGCATTTGGAGTATGGAAAAGTTCAGACAAGAGAACAATCCTTCAACATTTTATCAGGCCCCCTTCACGCATCCAATACATCCCTTCTACTCCACCTCTTACTCCAACCAAATCTGCTACAATCACCACTGTATCCCGTCTCATCCTAGCTCCAACCAGATACACAAAGATCTAGTTTGAGAGCACCTCTCCTAAGCCTTAGGATTTCCTGGTGGCTCAGATAGTAAAGAATCTGCCTACAGTGTGGGAGACCTGGGTTTGATCCCTGGGTTGGGAAGATCCCTTCGAGAAAGGAATAGCTACTCACTCCAGTATTCTTGCCTGGAGAATTCTGTGGACAAAAGGAGCCTTGTGGGCTACAGTCCATGGGATTGCAAAGAGCCAGACATGACTGAGCGACTATCACTTTCACTCCTAGGCCTTAGCCCTGTATCTCTTGGTGGCTGCCTGAGGCTTGTATATGGAACCCCCCCAGAAAGTGAGGGAATTAACTCCTGTGATGCCATCCTTGATCAGTGGGGATTGAAGTTGATGAATAAATGCTTATTTTTATTTTCCCCTGAGTGGACAGGTCTTAGCTGCGTTTTACAAGATCTCAGAAGGATCTAGCACCAGTGGCCTCTGTGGAAGAGATCAACTTGATAAATCAGCCTTCTGCTGGCTTTTCCTCCTTCCCTGTCTTGCTTGCTCTATGCATTTCTGCCACTGCCTGGAATAACTTTCAAATAAACTACAAACTTTTGCTTCATTCTGCTTTTAGAGGAACCTAGGATAAGATAGGAGAAGGCAATGACAACTCACTCCAGTACTCTTGCCTGGAGGATCCCATGGATGCAGGGGCCTGGTGGGCTGCAGTCCATGGGGTCACTGAGGGTCGGGCACGATTAAGCGACTTCACTTTCACTTTTCACTTGCATGCGTTGGAGAAGGAAATGGCAACCCACTCCTGTGTTCTTGCCTGGAGATTCCCAGGGACAGTGGAGCCTGGTGGGCTGCCGTCTATGGGGTCGCAGAGTAGGACACGACTGAAGCAACTTAGCCGCAGCAGCAGCAGGATAAGATAAGAGTTATCAATGGGTAAGTGGTAATTCAAGTGCCAAGAGTAGATACAATCACAGAAAGAGAGAAAGGAAAGGGTAAGCAGGCTTCAAAATTCTAATATTTACTGGTTGGATAGAACTGATAAAGAAAATGAAGAAGAGAATCCAAAAAGGATGGAGAAACAGCGATAGAGAAACAAGGGGAGAGAGACAAAAACAGAAAGGGAGAGATGCTAAGGAAGTCACAGAAGGGGATACCAAAGGGAGGGAGTGGTCAGTTTTGTCAAATGCTCCTGAGATCAAGAGAAATAAAGACCAAACTTGTTCAGAAGGTTTGGCATCGTGGAGGCTTTTGGTGCTCATAGCTGGGACCAGCCTTTTTTTTTTTTTTTTAAATAAAACAGATGTTTAAAAGAATGCATGTAGCTGAATCAAAGAACTTCTCTGATTGAAATTCTTGGTATTGATAAGCTGCATATGCAAATTAGCAAGGGGGCTTAAACACCCCAGGAAACACATCATGATGGGAGCACTCTATGTGGGAGGCTGATTGTTTTTGACAGCTTTTGGCACCACAGTGCTTGGTTTCAGTTGATGGATACTTGAGAGGCTGGACTGATGAGCTTACTGCTGATTTAGACATTTCCCAGGATACATTCACCAACACCTGTGCCAAATTTATGACAATTTTTAACTTAGTTGTCATCTTCGATCCTGTAAACATATGACGGAGTTCTCATCTGCGAGAGATTAACCTGAAATTGAATTGCCAGTTCTATCTTAAGGTGAATCTTGTACACCTTTTGTCATATAAAAAAGCGTTTTGTGGAAATTTACTTGGTATATAAACTACTCCCCAGTTTATGTAGTTGTTGATACTAAACATTTTCTGTAAGAGCAAAGAGAGAATATTTGCTAGAATTCCTCCATCCATGTGTTTTATAGCAAAGTGACTTAAAATTCTAGATTGGCACCACCACAAAAATGCCAACTTTTCCTTCCTAAGAAAATCCTTCTTGTCTATCATCCCTACCTAGTCACTGTAATTTTCCCCTGACTCCTACACACAGCTGGCAGAGAACTTAGTTGAAAGGTTTGTAGAAATGCAGACATATTTTGAAATATAAGATTTCTCAGTGTTCAAAGAGAAGAAGAGCTCAATATTATATTCTAAGACTCTGGTTATAACTTTTGATGGAATATAATGCTAATAAAGAAAAATGAAGTTTGGAGAAAGAGAAATTATTTTGTTTCACAGAAAATTTCAATGATGTTATTCAACTTTTGAATTGAAATGCTTTAGTCCCTCATGGAAAGATGATCAAGTATCCATAGTCAAAAAAAAAAAAAAAAAGCTAACATTCTAACATTTACTGTGTGCCTAGCATGGTTTGGGCTTCCCTTATGGTTCAACCACTAAAGAATCCATCTGCAGTATGGGAGACCTGGCTTTGATCCCTGGGTTGGGAAGATCCCCTGGAGAAAGGAAAGGCTACCGACTCCAGTATTCTGGATTGGAGAATTTCATGGACTGTATAGTCCATGGGGTCGCAAAGTGTCAGGCACAAATGAGCTACTTTTGACACTTTCACTAGAATGGTTTTAATGCATAACTTGTCCTGAGTCTAATTTTTTAAAATAATTGCATAAAGTAAGTTCCATTCTATTTCATCAGTAGAGAGACTGAGATATAGAAATTGTAAGTAAATTTCCCATTTGAGCAGAGCTAAAAAGTAACAGAACCAGGATCCAAATTGTAATAGCCTTGCCTCAAATCCATGCTCTAAACCCTAAAAGTGTGCTCAGTTGCTTCAGTCAAATAAATTTTTGCAACCCCATGGACTGTAGTCCACCAGACTCCTCTGTCCATGGGGATTCTCCAGGCAAGAATATTGGAGCAGGTTGCCATTTCCCTTCTTCAAAACCCTAAGTGTAGGCCTTTTCTAAAAATATAATGAAGCAAACAAGCCATTTAATTTCTCCATTATGTATGGGAACTTTCTTGTATTCATATACTTACATATCCAAAGTAAGCAATCACAAGTAAGAGAAGTTCAGAACTTCAGTACCAGTCTAAGGTATCCATCACTAAACACATGGAACATAAGATCCAGTGAGACTATTGCTGCTGCTGCTGCTGCTGCTGCTGCTAAGTCGCTTAAGTCATGTCTGACTCTGTGTGACCCCATAGATGGCGGCCCACCAGGCTCCCCGTCCCTGGGATTCTCCAGGAAAGAACACTGGAGTGGTTTGCCATTTCCTTCTCTATTGCATGAAAGTGAAAAGTGAAAGGGAAACTGTTCAGTCATGCCCGACTCCTAGCAACCTCATGGACTGCAGCCTACCAGGCTCCTCCGTCCATGGGATTTTCCCGCAAGAATACTAGAGTGGGGTGTCATTGAGACTATTGACTGATGGTTAATTATCAGTTCAGTTCAGTCGCTCAGTCGTGTCCAACTCTTTGCGACCCCGTGAATCGCAGCACAACAGGTCTCCCTGTCCATCACCAACTCCTGGAGTTCACTCAGACTCACGCCCATCGAGTCAGTGATGCCATCCAGCCATCTCATCCTCTGTCGTCCCCTTCTTCTGCCCCCGATCCCTCCCAGCATCAGAGTCTTTTCCAATGAGTCAACTCTTTGCATGAGGTGACCAAAGTAATGGAGTTTCAGCTTTAGCATAATTCCTTCCAAAGAAATCCCAGGGCCGATCTCCTTTAGAATGGACTGGTTGGATCTCATTGCGGTCCAAACGACTCTCAAGAGTCTTCTCCAACACCACACTTCAAAAGCATCAATTCTTCGATGCTCAGCCTTCTTCACAGTCCAACTCTCACATCTATACATGGCTACTGGAAAAACCATAGCCTTGACTAGATGGACCTTAGTCGACAAAGTAATATCTCTGCTTTTGAATATGCTATCTAGGTTGGTCACAACTTTTCTTCCAAGGAGTAAGTGTCTTTAGATTTCATGGCTGCAGCCACCATTTGCAGTGATTTTGGAGCCCAGAAAAATAATGTCTGACACTGTTTCCACTGTTTCCCCGTTTATTTCCCATGAAGTGATGGGACTGGATGCCATGATCTTCGTTTTCTGAATGTTGAGGTTTAAGCCAACTTTTTCACTGTCCTCTTTCACTTTCATCAAGAGACTCTTTAGTTCCTCTTCACTTTCTGCCATAAGGGTGGTGTCATCTGCATATCTGAGGTTATTGATATTTCTCCCAGAAATCTTTATTCCAGCTTGTGTTTCTTCCAGTCCAGCATTTCTCATGATGTATTCTGCATATAAGTTAAATAAGCAGGGTGACAATATACAGCCTTGATGTACTCCTTTTCCTATTGGGAACCAGTCTGTGGTTCCATGTCCAGTTCTAACTGTTGCTTCCTGACCTGCATACAGATTTCTCAAGAGGCAGGTCAGGTGGTCTGGTATTCCCATCTCTCTCAGAATTTTCCAGTTTATTGTGATCCACACAGTCAAAGGCTTTGGCATACTCAATAAAGCAGAAATAGATGTTTTTCTGGAACTCTCTTATAGTGGGTATCAAGTCTACATGACACCACAATCAATAGACTAGAAAATCAAACTTCACAACATGAAATGAGCCCTTCTCATGTCACTCTTCATCAGATTTCAAAGTCTTCAGTGAAAGGGAGACTATGCAGACAAGAATCCAAAAGAAGAGGAGGCATCACAATCTGAAAGAGGAGTATTTGTTTCTGCCCTTCTAGCAATGCTATGGAAAACAGTCCTGTCTAGACGCTGACTGCTCTGAGCCACCACCCTGGGGTTCTAGGCAAAGCCTCTTCATTGCATCTCCTTCTACTTTTTGTTATAATGTTAATGTGAGAAGGCAGTTTAAAATGTGTCTGAAATTGAAAAAAAAAACAGTTTTGAATATTTAAAATTCATCTATACTGAAGTTTGGGACTTTCCAGGTGGTGATAGTGGTAAAGAACCAGCTTGCCAATGCAGGAGATGCAGAAACATGAGTTTAATCCCTGGGTCGGGAAGATCCCTTGGAGAAGGTCATGGCAACTCACTCCAGTATTCTTGCCTGGAGAGTCCCATGGATGAAGGAGCCTTGACAGCCTGCAGTCCATAGGGTCGCACAGAGTTGGACATGACTGAATTGACTTAATAGGCAGGCATATGGAAGTTTAAAAAAGGAGGGAAAAGAAACTTTTCATAGTCAAAAAAACTAACATATAATACAAAGAAGATTTAACTGAACACAACTAGTGGAGTCTTAGTTCAGGAGAAAAAAAGTCGTAGTGAACATCTCTACCTGTTTTCCTGTACTTTACAAAGTCAGAGATTTCTGAAATAAAATAACATTTCTTCTGTGCCTTCAAAATCTGTTTCTTGGACATATTTTCTTTGATGAATGGTATGATCTTCAAAATGGTTTATGCAAAAAGCATTCATTTTTAAGGTATAGCCATGGCTCCAAATCCCAACTAAACATTTATGCAAACATCTTATCTTAGACAACATTTTGAGCTTCAGTATTCTCGCATGCAAAATAAAAATAACAGCATGCACTTTATAAAGGTAGTAAATACCACATATGTGAGAGTATTCACACGATGACTGTCACATAAGAAAGACTTAAAAACAGTGATTACATCTCAAAGTCAGTTCTTCATACACCAATTCACTAGATTCAATAAATTGCTTTGTTATTCAAAAGATGTCATTCAATGAACCCCATGTGTCATCAAGACTCTCTACAGGAGTCTTAGGAATAATTGAACTTGATGGACCTTGGATTATTTAAGCCCCACACCTCCACTAGGCAACAATGAAGAGAATTATCTGCGTACGATGCTCTCCTTGCCCTAAAATGCTGGTTTAATGATCACAGAGAGACATGGGAAGTTCATTGGCAGGTGGGCAAGGATATTCTTCCTCTTTTGAAAGTTCCAGACAGTGAGATTATTCTTGTATCTAAATATGCTGTGTGCTGGCTGACCTCTTAAAGAGCAGAAACAGTCTCATGAGAGAACCTTTATAAACACACTTAGCCTGCTCAGGTCATGGTGACAACACTCTTAGGGCACCTGACTTACATGAAGGGCCAGGCTGAAAGCTACTGGCTCTGAGCATTCAGGATGCATTCCTTTCAGAATATGTGGGACTTAAACATGTTAAGATGGTTCTTTATTCTTTGGAATACAAGAACAAAATAGTCATAAGAATCTGGACCATTCTGAAAGTAGTATTACTGCATTAGGTTGAAACTTTGACATAGGGATGATAAGAAATGTATTTATTTCATTAAAAAACAGGTATAAAACAATTTTCTCCATTTTCAACTGGTTTCTGGAGTAGCACAACCTGGAAACTCTATTTTATATTTCTGCCCAAAAAAAGGCAAGTGAAAAGCTTGCCTATAACTATCTCCTATCAGAAAGTTTCCTGTGTGGCTCAGTAATCTCCTAGCATGAAAGGAAGGTCAAATCCATTAAACCAGCATCTTAGAAAGATGATATTGTCAGATATAGAAACTATTTCCTGGGACTTAGTTGCTCTTTGGGAATGTCTGTTTAACATTCTGCATGTGTGTATGCGTGCATCAAAACATAAGTATCAGCAGCTTTCATGTGTCACCTTGATGGTCTTGAAATAAAGTAAGAATAGGGTAAGATTAGAGAAAGGAAGAGATGTACTACAGTTTCTGGGCTGAGATATATGAAATAGCTCACTCTACCCCTTAACCACCTCAGAGAAGAAGGAGATGTAGTGAACACAGTAAAGTTAAGAATTTTAGGCTACAGTTTCTAAGAATAATGAGGAGAAAAGAGTAGTCTGAAGGGGGAAAAAGTAGCTACTGAAAAACTGAATGTCTGATGTTAATGTAGATGCCTTTTGCATGGAATAAGGAAATTTTCCCTAAAAAAATATATATGGCTATTTTCAATTTTTATCTTTTTGAGCTAAAGTTTCCTGGAGTAGTAAAATTACACTAGTGAGAACAGTTCAACAGTACAATTCTCCAATGACATACAGTAAACTATATGTGTGTAGATGGTTTTGGTCCTCAAAACACAGCTAAATTTTCTAAGAATGCCAATTCAATTAGGACTAAGAATGCCCTAGTGGCTCAGATGGTAAAGAATCTGCCTGCAATGCAGGAGACCTAGGTTTGATCCCAAGGTCAGGAAGATTCCCTGGAGAAGGAAGTGGCTATCTACTCCAGTGTTCTTGCCTTGAGAATTCCATGGACAGAGAAGCCTGGCAGGCTACAGTCCATGGGTCACAAAGAGCCGAACGCGACTGACTAACACACACACACACACACACACACTCTCAAGGCTTCCAAAATTGGATTAATGACAAAGCTTAAAGGAGTTAAATGACTTATTTAAATCCAATTAGTTTTAGAGCCAATATTTTCACCCAGGCTATCATGTTCTTTCTCCTCCATGTTGCCCTCTCTGTAGACATTCTTGTTATGGTCATGTCACCACAAGGTACAGTGAAAAGTCTAGTTCATAATTGAATTAATCTGGTATTTTTTTTTTTTTTTTTTTTTTTACAAATTTCTAGTACTGCTACTTTTGTAAAATATTACTCTTGAATAGTAGAGTACCCTGGTTGGTGCAATCATAATGTACTTATTTATAATAAATATCCCACTCAACTCCAAAAACAAATCTAAGGTTTCTCAGGTATGACTAACACCTTATGGAAAGGGCCTTGTGATTTATTTACATTGGATCACAGAATCTAGTACAATATCTTGTACATGCTAGGATAGATAAGATAAAATACTTTTAGCAAATAAAGTACAATGAAGATAACTTTAATAGTTGACTTCTTTAATTAATGAGCTTCAAGGATTTCTTAATTATGATGCTCTGGGCTTTCCAGATGTCTCAATCATAAAGAATCCAGTTGCCAATGCGGGAGACATGGTTCAATCCCTGGATTGGGAAAAGGAAATGGCTGCTCACTCCAGTATTCTTGCCTGGAGAATCCCATGGACAGAGGAACCTGGTAGACTACAGTCCATGGGGCTGCAAAGAGTCAGACATGACAGAATAACCATCAATTTTGGTGCTTTATTTCAGGTTTTTGTCCTCCAGACTGCATCTGCCCTCATTTAAATTAATGAACAAAATAGAACATGAAATTCTGGAGGAATGAATTTTACAAATATTCTTTCACTAGTTGTAGGGAATCATCGTGATTGAATTACCAGACAGCAAAATGTTGGGAAGAAGAAGGAACACTCTGTTTTGGAAAATACGGTTTCTCATTTCTGTGGCTTACTTTTTATCATTTCGTTTATATTAGTTTCACCCTCATTTTCTATAGCTCCTCTTTGAAACTCATATTTTCTTCACAGGAATGAGATTTCCTTCTGCAGGATTCTGGGAAAGCAAGCCTCTAAATCCATCTGTATAAATACTGTAAACCTTAATTTCTAACTATTATCACATCTCTTCCCTATTACTTCTCTAATATAATCATTTGTTCTATGTAAATCTGATTTTCCGTCCATTCTCTCACCTTTGAAGTTAATTTGCTTCTTTGAAAAAAAAAAGAATAACAGATGATTTCTTGTTTATTTTCTTTCTTCTCAAATCTACTAAGGAAAATTCTTGGTAAGTTAAACTTTCAGCCTCTTCCTTCAAGTACCTCCATAAATGGTCCTAGAATTCCCCTGGATGAGGAGTAGGCAGAGTTCCTTCAGGATTTCCTTCCTTCAACAAATCCATCATCATCCTGCAAGCCAAGGTCATTTTTACATTTTCAAAATGAATTCCACTTCTGCTTTACAAGATAAAGTAGACATAGTTCTCCCTATTCCTCTTGCTAAGTACAACTAAAAACCTTAGAAATATATGTAAAACAAGAATAAGGAGGCTCTCGAGGTTGAAGAAAAGAAAACTTGGAGCCCAAGCAGTAATATGGTGGTGAATTTCCAGTTTTCCTTTTGTCTCACATACCCTAGATTGATTTCCAAAGAAGTCAGAATCCTGGAAACCCTCAAGCAGAGATGAAAAGAAAAACAAATCAAAGACACCAAGAAGAGCCTACTTTCTCCAGCTGAAGAACCAGGAATAGGCAGTCTAGAAAGAGAATATTTTTAGACAATAATTGCTCTTCTTCAGCCAAATGCCACAGATTAAAAGAAAGAAAGAAAAACAAATGAAGGCCAGGGTGGAGGAATTAGATTTCTACCTTCAGCAAACTCTAACAAGGCACCCCTACACCCTGCATAGGAGTGTCACAAAAGCCAAGTTGGGAAGCTATGACATTCTCACAAGGTAATAACAAAATAGACCCACCTTGAGATGGTTCAGAGGCTGCATAATGGAGAGTCAGAACTTTCACTACCATCCACTGGTAATGTGATACTGAGAGGTTATTGTTGGTGTTAATGATGTGATATCCTTCCTATGGTTTCAGTGAAGGCCGTAAGAGGAGCAGCTCTGCTCTAATTTCCAGACAGAATGGTACCAGTTGAGGACTGATGTGGGTGAGCATGGAGGCCTGAACTCAGCCCCATCTGAAAAAAACTATAGACTATAACAAATGATCTATTAGAATCCTAGAAGAAGCAGAGAAATAAGACAAAGATTAAAAAAAAAAAGTGCGCAAATTTCCAAAATTTGGCAAAAGTTATAAACTCACAGATTTAAGAAGCTGAGTAAATATCAAAAGTAAAAGTGCAAAGAAACCCACACCAAGACAAATCCTGGTCAAACTTCTGAAAACTAAATTCAAACCAAAAAGTCTCAAAAGTAACAAGAAGAGAATGATACATTACCCATAGAAGGAAACAATTGGAATGGAAGTACATTTCTCTTTGAAAACCACAGAGGCCAAAACGAAAGAAGCTGCTTGATATTTTCAAGAGATGAAAGAAAAAGAACTGCTGACATAGAGTTCTATATCCAGCAAAAAATATCTTTCAAACAGAAAGAGGAAATCAAGCAGTCTCAGATGAAGATACTGAAGAATTAGTCACTGGTAGACAAACTCCACTCCACTACTCTTGCCTGGAAAATCCTACGGATGGAGGAGCCTGGTAGGCTGCAGTCCGTGGGGTTGCTAAGAGTCAGAGATGACTGAGCAACTTCACTTTCACTTTCCTCTTTCATGCATTGGAGAAGGAAATGGCAACATACTCCAGTGTTCTTGCCTGGAGAATCCCAGGGACGGGGGAACCTGGTGGGCTGCCATCTATGGGGTCACATAGAGTCGGACACGACTGAAGGACTTAGCAGCAGACAAACCATAAAAGAATGATTAAAGGAAGAACTCTAAAGAAGAAAACAAAAGGTAAAAGAAGAAATCATGAAATAACAGAAAGAACAGAAGAATGGAAAGAGAGAAAGTATGAGTAAATTGACATTCTTTCTGCTCTTGAGTTTTCTCAAGTATATTTCACAGCTGAAGAATAAATTATAACATAGTCTAATGCAGTTCTCAATAAATATACAGGAAACATTTAGACAACTCTACTATACAAATTGGGCTTCCCTGGAAGCTCAGCTGGTAAAGAATCTTCCTGCAATGAAGGAGACCCTGGTTGGATTCTTGAGTCAGGAAAATCCCCTGGAGAAGGGACAGGCTACCCAGTTTAGTGTTCTTGGATTTCCTTGTTGGCTCAGACAGTAAAGAATCTGCCTGCAGTGCAGGAGACCTGGGTTCAGTCCCTCGGTGGGGAAGATCCCCTGGAGGAGGGCATGGCAACCCACTCTATTGTTCTCGCCTAGAAAATAACCATGGATTTAGAGGTACTTGGTAGGCCATAGCCCATGGGGTTGCAAAGAGTCAGACATGACTGAGCAACTAAGCACAGCACAGCACTACACAAATTACACACATTGATAAATGTGATAAAATCATATAGAAATAAATATTCAAAGATAAGAGTGCATGTAAAACTGGGGAAAATCTAAGATTAAAATGAGATCAATTTCCTGTTTGTGACATGGTACAGTAAGTTTTGCAAGGTGTTATCATTGGTAGAATTGGGTGAAAGATACATGTCATCTTTCCATTATTTATTGCAATGGCTCATGAATCTACAATTATCCCCAAATAAAAGTTTTAATAACAGTGCATTCCTGAAATGGAAATTGATAGAAACAAGCTCCCAGAAACAAAGGCAGATATCTATAGAAATAAAAATAGAAATATTAGACAGAAAACATTGTTTAGCTGTGTATATTAATAGAAACTGGTAGACAATCAATCAACCAGTCAATCAGTAAATAAGTCATCTAGGAAAGATAGCTTCTAGATCGCTTCCCTGGTGGCTCAGAAGATAAAGGGTCTGCGTGCAATGCAGGAGACCCGGGTTCGATTCCTGGGTTGGGAAGATCCCCTGGAGAAGGAAATGGCAACCCACTCCAGTATTCTTACCTGAAGAATCCCATGGACAGAGGAGTCTGGAGGGCTACAGTCCACAGAGTCACAAAGAGTCGGACATGACTGAGCGACTTCACACTCACATACACACAGAAAAGATAGCAAGATCTCATAACGTGGTCACAATTTCACTCACTTAGAGTCTGTGGTAGGGTTCTGATGTTTGCAAGTTCAGAGTCTTCACTTTAATCAAAGTACACCAAATTTATCCATCTCTGAAGACTGACTTTATTAATTCAACCCCTAAGAGACTAATACATATGCAGCAACACTTGGATGCTCTTTTCTTTGCTGACCCTCATTCCTCAATCTCCCTCCTTTTTTTTGGATATTCCTCATTCAAGGTCCTCCAGTTAGAACACTTCACCCAAATAACCATGCATTTTTTGTAAGGACCATACATTCAAGCCTTCTCTGAAGAAAGGAAAACTTTCCCCAGTAAGTTAACTTTGACTCTACCCTTTATAAAACAGCAACCTCTGCACTATTCTTACTAAGAACATTTGTTTCCTTCCTGAGATTGACCTGTATTATAAAGTCTACAACACTGTATAAATATCTCCCTCTTTGACATCCAGTACAAGTTCACTAGGTACTTTATTTTTAATGTTACACTAAGTGAAAGAGGAGATATAGAAGAATATATCCTATTATCTGAATCTCTGAGATTTGCTCCTTCACTGCGGAGCCTTACCTTGATTTGATCTCTTTCCCTATCTAAGTACTTCTTTTGCATATTGTTCATAATTGCAATTAATTAGTAGAGATGCAACAGTTGTTTCAATCATGTCATGCTTTATTTCATGCTGGACTTTAAGATCCTTGAGGACAGGGACCACATCTTTCATGTCCATCTGTTCCCAATGCCTATCACAGGCAAATAGTAGGAACTCAACAAGTATTTGTCAAGTAAGTGGAAGGATACAGAGGAAGAAAAGAAGTAACTTAAAGTCTCTGTGTCTAGTGTTTTTATATGTAAAATGGAGATGTTGTGAAGGTTAAATGCGATACCATTTATGCATACAGAAGTTTTCAGGGCTCTTCCGTCTTCCTTCCCTATCCATTCATCCATCATCCAGCTATATATTTAACCTGCATCATAGAACACAAGGGGATATTAAGGTCTAGTGAAAATTAAAAGTAACTAGACTAGACCTCGCTTATAAAAGGGCCTTAGTATAATTTGTATAAGGCTGTAATAACATCCTTACCATAATAAACTTCTAAAACATAAAAAGAATAAAGAGGAACCAAAGAATTTCCCATGGTACAGAAACAGTTGCTGTTAAAATTCAAATAGATTTGTTTCAATCCTTTTTCTATGAATAAAGTTGATTAAAATATCAAATGGCAAAAACATTACGAAGCAAGCTCTGAAATAAGCCTTTGAGAAGA
Source organism: Neotragus moschatus (assembly GCA_006410615.1). Taxonomy (NCBI): domain Eukaryota; kingdom Metazoa; phylum Chordata; class Mammalia; order Artiodactyla; family Bovidae; genus Neotragus; species Neotragus moschatus. Next base: position 1,209,213 of record SJYA01001818.1, on the reverse strand, counting down.
CAGTTAAAGTATACTCTCAGTGTTAATGATTATATTGATCTTACTAAAATATTTAGTAGGTATATTTTAAATAATATTTTCCAATTACAAAATTGACCTCTATTTTTATAAGGTAATCGTAAAATATGAAAAAAATTTTCTATAATTTCACTGCAAATTTTTTCTGCACTTCTGTTTCAACACTTTTTCAGATATGTATTATAAATAGTGCATTTCCTAAGTATATAGAATATTTAATACTTGTACTGTAAAATAAATATGAGGAGGGCACGGCAACCCACTTCAGTATTCTTGCCTGGAGAATCCCATGGACAGAGGAGCCTGGTGGGCTACAGTCCACAGGATTGCAAAGAGTCGAACAGGACTGAAGTGACTTAGCATGCACACACACACGCACAAGATAATTAAAGGCATAATTACAGACGCTTGCCCAGCAATTAAAAAATCTCTGTAACCATTTCATAGGAAGAATAATCTACTGTTTTAACATGCTATAAGTAAGATAACTTTTTATATTGCTGAATATTTGTTATGCATAATTNGAGTCGAACAGGACTGAAGTGACTTAGCATGCACACACACACGCACAAGATAATTAAAGGCATAATTACAGACGCTTGCCCAGCAATTAAAAAATCTCTGTAACCATTTCATAGGAAGAATAATCTACTGTTTTAACATGCTATAAGTAAGATAACTTTTTATATTGCTGAATATTTGTTATGCATAATTTTTCAATATTACAATGTGTGGATCACAATAAACTGTGAAAAATTCTGAATGAGATGGGAATACTAGACCACCTGACCTGCCTCTTGAGAAACCTATATGCAGGTCAGGAAGCAACAGTTAGAACTGGACATGGAACAACAGACTGGATCCAAATAGGAAAAGGAGTACATCAAAGTTCTATATTGTCACCCTGCTTATTTAACTTATATGCAGAGTACATCATGAGAAACGCTGGGCTGGAGGAAGCCCAAGCTGGAATCAATATTGCCGGGAGAAATATCAATAACCTCAGATATGCAGATGACACCACCCTTATGGCAGAAAGTGAAGACGAACTAAAAAGCCTCTTGATGAAAGTGAAAGAGGAGAGTGAAAAAGTTGGCTTAAAGCTCAATGTTCAGAAAATGAAGATCATGGCATCTAGTCCCATCACTTCATGGCAAATAGATGGGGAAACAGTGGAAACACTGTCAGACTTTATTTTTGGGGGCTCCCAAATCACTGCAGATGGTGATTGCAGCCATGAAGTTAAAAGATGTTTACTCCTTGGAAGAAAAGTTATGACCAACCTAAATAGCATATTGAAAAGCAGAGATATTACTTTGCCAACAAAGGTCCATCTAGTCAAGGCTATGGTTTTTCCAGTGGTCATGTATGGATGTCAGAGTTGGACTGTGAAGAAAGCTGAGCACTGAAGAATTGATGCTTTTGAACTGCGTTGTCGGAGAAGACTCTTGAGAGTCCCTTGGACTGCAAGGAGATCCAATCAGTCCATTCTAAAGGAGATCAGCCCTGGGTGTTCTTTGGAAGGAATGATGCTAAAGCTAAAACTCTAATACTTTGGCCACCTCATGTGAAGAGTCAGACACGACTGAGTGACTGAACTGAACTGAAGGGTAAATTTTAGTCTTTTTTCTTTATCTATGTATTCTTCCTTGAAAGAGACTCATATTTTAAATGTGAACTATTTTTTCACTTCACTTAATAAAAATATATGGTTTTATGAGTTGATGTGTCTAAAAGTAGAAAGTGAAAGTCACTCAGTGTGTCCAACTCTTTGCAACCTCATCGACTTCAGCACACCAGCCTCTTCTGTCCATGGAATTTTCCAGCCAAGCATACTGAAGTGGATTGCCATTCCCTTCTCCAAGGGATCTTCCCAACCCAGGGATCAAACTTGGGCCTCCTGCATTGCAGGCAGATTCTTTGCCATCTGAGCCACCAGGGAAGCCCATAAAAGTAGAAAGCTTTCTATAAATATTCTAATCTGGCATGCACTCTTCCAGATTTTATATGCTTTCCATGTTGTTTCATGCCTGATTCTTACTTAACACTGAAATGCACAGAGGAAGGCAATGACAGAACTTATTGGGAAAGTCTTGGGGGAGGATATTTATCCATCTCTCTATCTGTCTATACTCACATTTTATGCTAATGATACAAGTATTGTACTTTCTATCTATGAAAACTAGTGCTCTGATTTTATCTTTATAAACTTTCTCAGGGACTTTCTTACCAGAAATACTAAGTTGAGTTAGTTTTTCCTCATGGAAGATTGTATTTTGAGTTCATGAAGCAGGAAAGAAATTAAGCTGTTAAGAGTACATTCTTTCTTGTTCAAAATATCAATATGAATAACACTGTTCTAAAACACTCTTCCTTCTCTTCAAAAAAATTCTGTGTAAATTTTTATTAAACAAAGGATGATCTTAGACAAAACATCTCTTCTGTCACTATCTACATTGATGATGTTTTGTGTTTATGTTTGTCTCAATCATTTCCTCTTTGTCATACATGATTAAAAGATTTGTCTATTATTATTATTTCCAAGATATTATATTTGGAGGACTCTTTTTTCACTACAATCTGTGGGATTTTTAACTATGAATTTACTGGACTTTCTATTTCTCTAGTGTGTGATCCTTTTCACTTTCGTGCATTGGAGAAGGAAATGGCAGCCCACTCCAGTGTTCTTTCCTGGAGAATCCCAGGGACGGGGGAGACTGGTGGGTTGCTGTCTATGAGGTCACACAGAGTCGGACACGACTGAAGCGACTTAGCAGTAGCAGCAGCAGTGTGTGATCAGGTTTTTGTTTGTTTGTTTGTTATGAATATTTGAAAATAAAGTATATTTCTTGTGTATGGAGTCACCTTTTATATTTGTCAACTGCAGCCATTAAATTCAGAAAAAATATAAATTAAATCTTCCAGTCTGGTTGTGGTTTGGTTGAATCTAAGAAAACATATATCTAAATAGATAATATCAGTGGATATATGCTTTGATGATTATGCCGTGTGTTTATTGAGAACAAGCATCTTCATGTGACTTAAATTTTTAACTTCCACTTTTCTGAATCATTACGGTGTTTTTAGCATTACATTTGGCAAAGGAACTGAGTTCAAAATCTGTCTTCTTGGTTGTTGTCAGAACTTCAGACAATTTGCTTAAGCCCTTTGTAATTTCTTCATTGGTCGAACCAAAGCAGTAATAATAGTCTTTAACAGCCTGTTGTAAGGAGACAATTAAAGTCAATAATGTAAAAGTTTTTTAAAATCGTTTTGTTTTCAAATATGAAATATTATTTTTATTATTACTTTGTCAGTTTCAGACCTCTGACTAATATGTCTCTTAGACTGTCATTGCTAGGATCAAATAAGCAAAATACAAATTTTGAAAAAAAATTTTTTTAATTTATTCTAATGTATGAAGTATTTGCTATGAACCTGGACCAAAACTAAGAAGGCCATCTTCTTATAACTTTTCACAAAAACTCAGTAATAAATGGATCCCAACTCTTTAGCTTTCTTAAAAAATTATTTTGTTAAACTATTTTATTCACCAGAGCATTACAGAAGAGAGGAAATGCCACTCGAGTCTAGGAATATATTCTATTTTTCACAGCTAGAACATTGAATGTGAATCCTCTTCAAAGTTCATTTTATCCCCTAAATTAACTTTAGTGTGTTTGTTTTAGAACATTTTGCTCTTATATGTGAGTCAAGGGGCATATGGTCTCTTTATTGGAAAATAAAGAGCAGATGTGTGGTTTAGATAAGCACACATAAACACGTGAAGGTCAATGGCAGGTGACTCAGCGTTTTCACCATGCTGTAGAAGGGATGTGAATAATTGCCTTAGAGGAAATGTAATCCTTGATACAGTGACATTAAAAAACCATTATTTATTTTATTAGATAAGCATTAAAAGATCTAAAAAAAAAGACAGGTTTCTTCAAGTTGTTGATAATTCTCTGCAAGCCTGGGTGATGAATTTAAGAAAATGTTCTGAAAGCCAATCCAAGTACCGAACACATATGTCAACAAAGACCCACGTTCACTAAGAATAGCATTTTTTTTTAATACACCTTCCCTTTAATTTCTTTGAATATTCATTTCATTTGGCATGAGAAGCCTGTGGGTAACTTGGCTCAGTAGGGTGTTTTACTTTAAATATTAAAACCTTTTATTGGAATCCCTTGAAATCAAAGGAAAAAATGTAACTTTGAATAGAAAAAAAAAAAAAGGAACTTTAAGTTTTTGAAAACCATTGACATGTCTTTTTGTAATTTTGCATTTCTTGTTAGAATTTTCCATTTTGGCCAGTTCAGAAGTTTTCTGAAAAACAGAGCAAGTCTTAAATCTGAAAAGCTGTACTGATTTTGCCTTCAGAGTGGGTTACATTTATGTTCTCTCAATGGAGGCCAAATCTTTTTCTGGCTCCACATTGTTTCCCACAACTTTAGGAAGCTAGTTCAGACTCAAAATCCTTGACCCTAGACTCCAGATACATCTTTCTAATTAGTTTCCCATGTATCAATTTCCAACTACACCAAATAATAACAATAATGCAAAAGTAGCAAGTATGTCCTTAGATTCAGCTATTCACTTACCTCTCATTTATGCATGCATTTATTAACTAATTTAATAATTCATCCCTTATCATGTATGTGTTAAGAACCCTGCCATGTGCATGGAGAAATGGAGATAGTATTGCTTAAAAGACCTGTTTAGGGGCCCTGGAGAATCTCAGATTATGGTGCAAACGAGAGACGTACATAAATTATTACAAAATAATGCAAGAAGGAATAAAATGAATGTATCCCCAGGGATTAAGAGAGCACCATAGAGGAAATGCAGATTTATATCAACTTTGGTAGGCATTATATTCCAGCACCTGGAACACTAAAAGCTGTGGCATTTGGTTAATATATGACAAACCTGCGGACAGATGGAAGAATGCAAAGATGAATGGAAGGGTCAAGAATATCCTTTTAGAAGAAAAATCAGTTCACTTGTGGACTGAAAACTATAAAGGTATACATGAAAGTGTCGCTTCCAGGTGGATGGTACAGAGAAATCAAAGAGATCTGCTATGGTCAGGGCACAGACAAGTAGATTGGTGTGATGGAGAAGAATGTTTAGCAAAATGACAGAGAATAAGATTGAGATGCTAAAAGAAACTAGAACATGAAAGGCTTTTCAAACATCATCAAGAAATGTGGTTTTGGTGAGTAATAAAAAAAATACTAAAGATCTTAAGTAAAAATTGACATGATCTGATTTGCCAGGTATGGACAGAGCTACAGAGGAGCAAAGTTTTTGAGAGCTGTAGCCACAGAATGGTTGACATTACTATTCTGGAATTCAGGTTGATAAAATATACATTTTCCTCTTTTTTAATTGCTTAGGGATCCCAATAACCTTGATAGGAAGGATAGTATAGTGACTTAGAACAACTATACTGGAACCAGACTGCATAGGCTTAAATCCTAGTTCTGCCCCTTACCAGCTGTGTAACTTTAAACAGGTTGCTGAGACTCTCTGGGCATCGGTTTCTTTGAATGAAAATGAGGATGGCAATATCAGTACTTGTGTNCAATAACCTTGATAGGAAGGATAGTATAGTGACTTAGAACAACTATACTGGAACCAGACTGCATAGGCTTAAATCCTAGTTCTGCCCCTTACCAGCTGTGTAACTTTAAACAGGTTGCTGAGACTCTCTGGGCATCGGTTTCTTTGAATGAAAATGAGGATGGCAATATCAGTACTTGTGTTGGAAAGTTCATTATTATGAGGATTAAACATATTGGTCTCTAAAGTGCTTGGAAAAGTGGAAGTAGAGGTTGTTAAATTTGTTACCTTTAAACCTCGTATCAGTTCAGTTTAGTCGCTCAGTACTGTTCAACCCTTTGCGACCCCATGGACTGCAGCATGCATGGCTTCCTTGTCCATCACCAACTCCCGAAGTTTGCTCAAATTCATGTCCATCAAGTCGGTGATGTCATCCAACCATCTTATCCTCTGTTGTCCCCTTCTCCTCCTGCTTTCAATCTTTTCTGACATCAGGGTCTTATCCAATGAGTCAGTTCTTCCCATCAGGTTGTCAGAGTATTGGAGCTTCAGCTTCAGTATCAGTCCTTTCAATGTATATTCAGAACTGATTTCTTCTAGGATTGACTGGTTTGATCTTGCAGTTCAAGGGATTCTCAAGAGTCTTCTCCAATACCACAATTCAAAAGCATAAATTCTTTGTTGCTCAGCTTTCTTTATGGTCCAACTCTCACATCCATACATGACTATTGGAAAAAACCATAGCTTTGACTAGATGGACCTTTGTTGGCAAAGTAATGTCTCTGCTTCTTCATATGCTGTCTAGGTTGGTCATAGCTTATCTTCCTAGTGTCTTTTAATTTCATGGCTCTAGTCACCATCTGCAGTGATTTTTAGTCCCCCAAAATAAATCCTGTTGCTGTTTCCATTGTTTCCACATCTATTTGCCATGAAGTGATGGGCCAGATGCCAGGATCTTTGTTTTTTTGAATGTTGAGTTTTAAGCCAGCTCTTTCATTCTCCTCTTTCACTTTCATCAAGAAGCTCTTTAGTTCCTCTTTGCTTTCTGCCATAAGGGTGGTGTCACCTGCGTATCTGAGGTTACTGATATTTCTCCCGGAAATCTTGATTTCAGCTTGTGCTGCATCCAGTCTGGCATTTCTCGTGATGTACTCTGCATATAAGTTACATAAGTAGGGTGACAATATATGGTCTTGACGTATGCTTTTCCCAATTTGGAACCATTCCTTTGCTCCTTGTCCTGAACTGCAAACAGATTTCTCAGGAGGCAGGTAAGGTGGTCTGGTATTCCCATTTCTTAAATAATTTTCCACAGTTTGTTGTGATCCACACAGTCAAAAGTTTTTGCATAGTCAATAAAGCAGAAGTAAATGTTTTTCTGGAACTATCTTGCTTTTTCTAAGGCCCAATGGATTACTGACAATTTAATCTCTGGTTCTTGTGCTTTTCTAAATTCAGCTGGAACATCTGGAATTTCTTGGTTCACATACTATTGAAGCCTGGCTTGGAGAATTTGGGGCATTACTTTGCTAGTATGTGAGATGAATGCAATTGTGCAATCATTTGAACATTCTTTGGCTTTGCCTTTCTTTGGGGTTGGAATGAAAATTGGCCTTTTCCAATCCTGTGTCCCCTGCTGAGTTTTCCAAATTTGCTGGCATATTGAGTGCAGCACTTTCACAGCATCATCTTTTAGGATTTGAAATAGCTTAACTGGAATTCCATCACCTCCACTAGCTTTATTCCTATTGATGCTTCCTAAGGCCCATTTGACTTCGCATTCTAGGATGTCTGGCTCTAGGTGAGTGGTCACACCATCATGGTATTCTGGGTCATTCAGATCTTTTTTGTATAGTTCTTCTATGTATTCTTGCCACCTCCTCTTAATATCTTCTGCTTCTGTTAGGTCCGTACCATTTCTGTTCTTTATTGTGCCTATCTTTGCATGAAATGTTCCCTCAGTATCTCTAATTTTCTTGAAAAGACCTCTAGTCCTTCCCATTCTATTGTTTTCTTCTATTTCTTTACACTGATCCCTGAGGAAGATTTTCTTTTCTCTCCTTGCTATTCTTTGGAATTCTGCATTCAGGTGGGTATATCTTTACTTTTCTCCTTTGTCTTTTACTTCTCTTCTTTTCTCAGCTATTTGTAAGGCCTCCTCAGACAACCATTTTGCCTTTTTGCATTACTTTTTCTTGGGGATGGTCTTGATCGCTGCCTCCTGTACAATGTCACGAACCTCTGTCCATAGTTCCTCAGGCACTCTGTCTATCAAATCTAATTCCTTGACTCTATTTGTCATTTCCACTGTATAATCTTAAGGGATTTGATTTAGGTCATACCTGAATGGTCTAGTGGTTTTCCCCAATTTCTTCAATTTAAGTCTTAATTTGGCAGTAAGGAAAGGAGTTCATGATCTGAGTCATAGTCAGCTCTCAGTCTTATTTTTATTTTGCTGACTGTATAGAGCTTCTCCATCTTTGGCTGCAAAGAATATAATCAATATGATTTCTGTGTTGACCATCTGGTGATGTCCATGTGTAGAGTCTTCTCTTGTGTTGTTGGAAGAGAGTGTTTGTTATGATCAGTGTATTCTCTTGACAAAACTCTATTAGCCTTTGCCCTGCTTCATTCCGTACTCCAAAGCCAAATTTGCCTGTTATTCCAGGTAGCTTTCGACTTCCTACTTTTGCATTCCAGTCCCCTATGATGAGAAGGACATCTTTCTTGGTGTTAATTCTAAAAGGTCTTTTAGGCCATCATAGAACCGTTTAACTTCAGCTTCTTCAGCATTAGTGGTTGTGGCATAGGCTTGGATTACTGTGATACTGAATGGTTTGCCTTGGAAACAAAGAGACTGTTCTGTCTTTTTTGATATTGCATCCAAGTACTGTATTTCAGACTCTTTTGATGACTATGATGGCTACTCCATTTCTCCTAAGGGATTCTTGCCCACAGTAGTAGATATGGTCATCTGAATTAAATTCGTCCATTCCAGTCCATTTTAGTTCTCTGATTTCTAAAATGTCGATGTTCATTCTTGCTATCTCCTGCTTGACCACTTCCAATTTACCTTGATTCATGGACCTAATATTCTAGGTTCCTATGCAATATTGTTCTTTACAGCATCAGACTTTACTTCCATCTCCAGTTACATACACAACTGGGTGTTGTCTTCGTTTTGGCTCCATCTCTTCATTCTATCTGGAGTTATTTCTCCACTCCAGAGAGAGGGAATTCACCTTTCAGTGTCATATCATTTTGCATCTTCATACTGTTCATGGGGTTCTCAAAGCAAGAATACTCAAGTGGTTTCCCATTCCCTTCTCCAGTTAACCACGTTTTGTTAGAATTCTTCGTCATGACCCCTCCATTTTTGCTGGCCCTGCATGGAATGGCTCATAGTTTCACTGAGTTAGACAAGGCTGTGATCCATGTGATCAGTTTGGCTAGTTTTCTGTGATTGTGGTTTTCATTTGTTTGCCCTCTAATGACCAAGGATAAGAGGCTTGTGGAAGCTTCCTGTTGGGAGAAATTGACCTTGTATGTTGATTCACAACTATTTTGTCTATATGGACAAGCTAAGTCACTTCACTCATTTCTGAGTGAACTCTATGGACTCTATGGACTGCAGCCCACCAAGCTCCTGTGTCCATGGGATTCTCCAGGCAAGAATATTGGAGTAGGTTGCCATGCCCTCCTCCAAGGGATCCTCCAGACCCAGGAATAGAACTCGCATCTCCTGCAGCTCCTGTATTGCAGGCAGATTCTTTACCACTGAGCCACCAGGAAAACCCATTTTCTGCCAGGCTCCTCTGTCCATGGGAGTTCCCAGGCAAGAATACTGGAGTGCATTGCCATTTTTCCAGGTATCTTCCCAAATCAGGGATCAAACCCATGTCTTCTGTATTAATATGCAAGTTTTGTTTGTTTGTTTGTTTGTTTTTTACCCATTGAGCCACCAGGGAAGTATTTTGTCTGAAGTATGCATATATATTTTGTTCTTCATTTCTGTAAAATTACACATACATGCTTTGCATTTTCAGTGAACTGAAATTTTTATAATTTTTACCCAGAGCTGATTCTAAAATGGATTGTGGAATAAACCAACCAGTTCAGTTCAATTCAGTCACTCAGTCGTATCCAACTCTTTGCGATCCCATGAATTGCAGCACGCCAGACCTCCTTGTCCATCACCAACTCCCAGAGTTCACTCAAAGTCATGTCCATCGAGTCAATGATGCCATCCAGTCATCTCATCCTCTGTTGTCCCCTTCTCCTCCTGCCCCCAGTCCCTCCCAGCATCAGAGTCTTTTCCAATGAGTCAACTCTTTGCATGAGGTGACCAAAGTACTGGAGTTTCAGCTTTAGCATCATTCTTTCCAAAGAACACCCAGGGCTGATCTCCTTTAGAATGGACTGTTTGGATCTCCTTGCAGTCAAAGGGACTCTCAAGAGTCTTTTCCAACACCTCGGTTCAAAAGCATCAATTCTTCAGTGCTCAGCTTTCTTCACAGTCCAACTCTTTCCAAAAAAAGCATAGCCTTGACTAGACAGACTTTTGTTGGCAAAATAATATCTCTGCTTTTGAATATGCTATCTAAGTTGGTCATAACTTTCCTTCCAAGGAGTAAGCGTCTTTTAATTTCATGGCTGCAAACACTGTCTGCAATGATTTTGGAGCCCCCAAAAGTAAAGTCTGACACTGTTGCCACTGTTTCCCCATCTATTTCCCATGAAGTGATGGGACCAGTAGGACTTATTAATACAAATATTTAGATGCTCAAGATCATATTAAATATATCCTTCTACACCGAGCATGTAGACGATCCAGAGAGAATTTGTGAGAATGATCTTAAGGAAAGTATATCTGGTATGCAGTGAGCACTCACCACCTGGCTAGCTTCTCATTCTCCCATTCTCTCTCCTTGAGCACCTTTAGCTTTGCTCTACAGAGGCATGTTCCCCAGCATACCTCCACAGGATCCTTTCTTACGTGTAGTCCCTGTCATGACTTTCAGGAGTAGTCATACTTCCTTTGCTCTGATACATTTTTTTGAGCTCTATGTAAAACCCCTTTTCTCACTTCTGGTGCTGGAGGTCCTGGTCAGCCTCTCTTTTGTAATTCTCAGTGTTAGTCATTCATTCATTTCCTACTCTTTGCAACTCCATGAACTGTAGCCTGCTACCTCTTCTGTCCATGGAATTCTCCAGGCAAGAATACTAGAGTGGGTTGCCATTCATTTCTCCAAGGGATCTTCCCAACCCTGGGATCAAACCTAGGTCTCCTAGCATTGCAGGCAGACTCTTTACCATCTGAGCCACCAGGAAATTATAATTCTCAGGAAGAATTCAAACTCAAGGAGTGAAATCCCTCAACTGCCTGGAACACAGTGGAAGCTCTCAGATTGGTCCTGAGGAAGTTGAGGTAAAGAAGGTCGCTCACTTTGTTTCTCCTCCTGGTCTTTGTCTGCATATAGGAAATTGCCCATAAAAGATCTCCAGCAATAGGGAAGGCTCCCATCTCTAAGTCAGAAATTTGGTTTGAACCTAGACCTGACACAGACTTAGCATGGAAACAGCTTATGAGAGCAAGCACCTGTCATCCCACTACGTCCCCTTGCTCTGCAATTTCCAAGCACAGGGGTGTTGGACCAGAAGTTAGGTTGGGGAAGAAAATCAAAGCAGCTGGTAATCCATGTTCCTGAACCCACTTCAACAGAAGTTGGAAGCATTAATTTCCATAGATGAGACTGGACATTTTAAGTACAGAAATGAAACAACTGCATGACTTAATGTGATTTTAATATTTGGTATGTGTTCTACAAAGTCCTATAACTGCCTTTTTCATGCCTCGTGTATGTGTGTGCTCAGTAACTCAGTCGTGTCCAACTCTTGCGACCCCATGGACTGTAGCCAGCAGGGCTCTTCTGTTCAGGGATTTCCCAGGCAAGAATACTGGAGTGGGTTACCATTTCTTATTCCAGGGTGTCTTCCTGACCCAGGGATCAAGCCTAGGCAGGGGGAAATCTAGGTCACTGATCATCAAGAGGCCAGTGAGAAAAGGAAATAAATATGGTCTGTGAAATGCATGCTACAAATTGTACTTGTTCTAAGTACCAGTTATAATTTTTTAATTCTGCCTTCTGTTTTATCCATTTGCACATTTTACTCCAGATGAACCAACTCACTCTATCTGCCACTCAGTAATTTCATTTCCACACCTTTTCTCATGCCTTCTCTTCCAGCTGACATGAAAGCACTCATCACATTCAGGGCCTCTAACAAACACCCCATTATTCTTATGATGCCAACCAATCCTTTGATCAGAGGTTCTCAAGCTGCTCTCTTGGATGAATTTCAGAGTCTTTGAATCCCTGGAGTTGTACCCCAATATTTGGCTGAATGTGTGCACATACACTTTTCTCCTGATGTCAGAATTTATAGCTTATACCAGAGTCTTAAAAGAGGACTAGGAGGAAAACGCAAAGAAACATCTCTCTTTATACCTTTTCTCCTATGGCTGAAATAAATTCAAAATATGCACGTCCAGGTCTGTGCAAAATTTTGAATGAGATGAAGTTTCCTTTTCTGAACGTACTATCCCTAAGGGCTCTTTGGTCTTTCCTTCCACCTTTAGACTCACTGGTAATAGGCAGTATTAGTATCAGGCAAATATACTTTAAGTTACTGATGGACCTTTCCCCAGAAAATCTCACTGAAGCACTTCATTCTCATAAATCCACTTCAAGATGTAGTAAACTTGGGTAAAAACTTTATTGGTTGTTGGTGGAGATTTCTTAACCCCTTAAGGTGCATTGTGTAGACTATGCTTGCTGCTGCTGCTAAGTCACTTCAGTCGTGTCTGACTCTGTGCAACCCCAGAGACAGCAGCCCACGAGGCTCTCCCGTTCCTGGGATTCTCCAGGCAAGAACACTGGAGTGGGTTGCCATTTCCTTCTCCAACGCATGAAAGTGAAAAGTGAAAGTGAAGTCGCTAGCGATCCCATGGACTCCACCCTACCAGGCTCCTCCGTCCATGGGATTTTCCAGGCAAGAGTACTGGAGTGGGGTGACATTGCCTTCTCCGAGACTATGCCTAAGGCAACATATATATTTGTTTTCAGGTGTTAGTATAAATATACACATACAGTTAGTTTTTTAATGTGTGCGTGTTGATTTCTTCAAGTCATACATGGTGTTTATTACCGAAAGCGTTAGTCACTCAGTTGTGTCCAACTCATTGTGATGCCCTTGGACTGTAGCCAGCTAGGTTCCTCTGTCCATGGAGTTTTCCAGGCAAGAATGCTGGAGTGGGTTGCCATTCCCTTCTCCAGGGGATCTTCTCAAGCCAGAGATCAAACCTGGGTCTCCCACACTGCAGGAAGTTTCTTTACAGAGGAACTGAGTCAATGTTTGACTCTGAGTATGTTGGCTGGTTTCTAGAAATTGAACCTAATGAATGCCCATGGTTGTCTGATTTTCACTTGTCTGTCCATTTCTCTCTCTCTAGGCACTTCTTTGAGTTGTTATTTCAAAACTTTCATTCATTTGCTTCTTCTTTTAGCCCTTCTGTATGATTTTAATCATTTTTTCAAAGTTGGAGCAGTTATCTTGGTGGCATTTCATTGTGAGTCAAAGTTATCATAATTCCCAAGGTACTTCAAGATCCAATTTCTATTTTCCCCCACAGAAAGTCAAAGGAGGTAATTTTCCCCTCATTTAGCATCTAAGTATATTAGTTTCCATTCATAATTTTAAATAAACACCAGTAAATATCTATTAATAAGGGGGAGAGTGTCTGGAGGAAAGAGAGTTGAAAATGGAAGTGATTATTTATAGATTTCCAGATGTTTTTTCTGACTCTCTATGTCCTACACACAAGTGAAAAATTTATCCTGCTGAGAGGATTCACTTTCCAGAAACATACTTCCCCCTCTCCTGGAGAAAACTGTCTCTTCTGCTCCAGTGAAGATTCCTTTCAAATCCACAAGTAAATCTTTCACACTGACAAGGTTTGGAGAAAATGAACAAATAAAAGAAACTTAAGGTGAAAGTAGAGAAAAAAAGTTCTCTTTGAAGTTTAATCAAATTTTGAGCCTGCATTTTAACTAACAGAAACTGTCCTTTGATCTGTTAGATCAATGTTCAAAAGAAGATAACTTGGGTAAGTGCAGTAATTGGTGTCTTATCACTAGTCAGGTGATAGAATTGACAGGATTGGTTTGGGGACTCAAGACTGAGCAAATAAAAATCATACAAAATATGGCTTTCAAGGTGACTTAATGTTGCATAGCACTTTTTAAGAAGTACATCTACTGAGGGGTGTGACTGTGTGGGACCCACTGAGCTGGTTTGACTCTGTGTTTATTCCTGACCCCCTGTCTTCTTGGTAGGCATACATCTTTTCACCTGGCTTTTGGGAACAGTGCGTGCCAGTGCTTAGTCACTCAGTCATGTCCTACTCTTGTGGTCCATGGACCGTTGTCAGTCAGGCTCCTTTATCCATGTTTTCCAAGCAAGAATACTCCTGACCCAGGGATTGAATTCGGGCCTTCTGCATTGCAGGCAGATTCTTTACCATCTGAACTACCAGGGACCCTGACTGAAGCACAAACCCTGGCTCCTCCCTGCTTGGTCTCTAGGATGGCATACTTTTTAGCACTTTCTGGATGCTTGACATATGGGGTGTATTTCTTACTCTCCAAGTGGTATTTTTGTAGTGCATTTTTCCATAACTCCAATGAACTTTTTGGCCAACCCAATATATGGGCTTCCAGGTGGCTCAAGTAGTAAAGAACCCGCCTGCCAATGCAGGAGACATAAGAGATACAGTTTTGGTCTCTGAGTCAAGAAGATTCCCTGGAGGAGGAAATGGCAACCCATTCCAGTATTCTTGCTTGGAGAATCCCATGGACAGAGGAGCCTGGGAGTCAGATGCGACTGAAACAACTTAGTAAGAAGCATGCAATATATGATGTGGTTAAAATTCAAGGTTGTTCTTTCTCCCATCTATTGTTCAACCATATCTGTTAAAAAAGAGAGATTTCTCCTTTTTTCTCCAAAAAGAATACATATTTTCAAGAATTAATGTTTCCCTGAAATATCTCTTGTAAGAGACAACCACGCCACCATGGTTTATGTTTGTCATACACATTTTATAAGATTCCATTTATATATTTATTTACATAATGGATGTAGTTATATCATGCACACACAGACACACAAAAATGCAAGAAAATATAACCAGGTGGTTAAATGTATGGACTCTAGGGACAAATCGCTGACATTCAAATCTAATCCATAAATTTTTAAACAGCTTATCTCAGCTCTGTTTTCCTATCTGTCACTGAGAAAATACTTCATATGGTTACTTTTAGTATCAGTCTGGAAAACCACCACCAAAATGCCTAATACATAGTAGGCAACATGTTCACATCAGTCATGAATATACTATAAAATGTTCCTTAATTACTTTGTCCCTTATCAGTAATTCATAGGTCCCTTGCTCAGACTGTAAAGAATCTGCCTGCAATGAAGGAGACCCAGGTTCAACTCCTGGGTCAGGAAGATCCCCTGGAGAAGGAAGTGGTAACCCAGTTCAGTATTCTTGCCTGAAGAATCCCATGGACAGAGGAGCCTTGTGGGCTACAGGGATCGTGAAGAGTTGCACACGACTGAGCAAGTAACACTTTCACGGTTTCCCATGTTATAGGGATGACTTCTCTTTAATATCTATTCTGTTCTATTCTACTCTCTGTTCTACTCCATCCTCTTCCATTCCATTTAGCAAGCCTATTCCATATTCTATTGAGTTTCCAGTCCTAGAATTTAGATTTGGCGTTAGGACCAATACCATATTGTTTTAATTACTGTACCTTTTTTTTAAACTATGTTGTAATACTTGGAAAGTCATATTTATCCATGCATTCACGTAACTAATAATCACTGTGCACTTACCTTCTGTTTAGATTTTCTTTGCACTGATGAGCAAAGAAAAAAGTAATTTTAAGTTTCGTGATTGTTTTTGTCGATTTTTCCATTGAACATTTTAAAACAGTTTATAATTATACATAGTAGAAATTATATTGAAAGTATAGATTACTTTGAAGGCATAGTGCTAGTGCTGTTGCTCAGTCAAGTCCAAATCTATGCAGGCCCATGGTCTGTAGCCCACCAGGCTTCTCTGCCCATGGAATTTTCCAGGCAATAATACTGAACTGGGTTGCCATTTCCTCCTCCAAGGGATTATTCTGACTCAAGGCTCAGACTCAGGTCTCTCGTGTCTCCTGCTCAGGCAGTGGAGTCTTTACTACTAGCACTACCTGGGGATAGTGACATCTTTACACTACTAGCCAGGAATCTTCTGTTTTCCTCTCTACTTTCAGATATGTCTCCATGAAGTTATCCGCTGTGAGTCTTTAATTCTTTTTACTCTTCTCTACATTGCTAGTTATGTAATTTTTCTTTATCATAATGTTTTCTATTTCTGTTTAAGTCTTGTTTCTGTTTTGCTCACACTTGTCAGTGATTCCTCTATTTTCAGGGAGGTAGTGACATTTTTTACAACACATGTTTTTTAAAGTTTAGGCAATCTAACATATTACTCCTTTCCTTTGAAATTATTTTCATCATTTTTCTTTTTAGTGATTACTTTCCCAGTCAAGGATTGGATAAATATTCATTAATATTTTCTTCAGTTATGAAAATAAATTTTTAAAGTTTATTGTTAAAAATATATACCAGGATCCAGTTCCTAAATATTTCAACTACATGCTATTAAAAAGAAACATCTAAAACAGAATGTTTCAGAAGTTTAAAAATAAAAGGAATAACAAAGATACATTTTTTAAAAGTTAGTGGTAATAATAACAAAGTAGAATTTGATGAAAAATGAAATGTCTTAAATAGGAAGAAATAATAATGTTATATTAGTAAAAGCTTATAGGGCACAATAATAGTAAAATTAATGTAAACATGGATGCAACCAATACATTTCAATAAGATATGTGGGGGAAACTATAACAATTATAAAAGAAATAGGTAAAAACACAGTATGGGCAAATGATTTCAAAATAGCATTTTCAATGTATGAGAAATCATGGGAAAATTATAAATTATTTATCTAAAAATCTTTTTTTAAACTGTGAAGAATCATAAGAAAATCTAAAAAGTGCAATTTTTTTTCAGGCTACATTCTAACTTGAGTACAAAAATACCTAGAAAGGAATAGCAAATATTTAAATTGAAAAGAAATCAACTGAAGATTCAAAAACCTTCCTAAAAACTAGTGGGTCAAAGAGGAAATTCAAATGATAATTATATAGTATTTTGGAAATGAGAATACTTTACTTACTGGAAACATAAAAGGTACAGGCAAACTCACAGAGTTAAATTCTTACAATTAAAAGCTTCATATTCTAAAGGAAGAAAAAGGGAGTAACTGCAAAAGACTTTGTAATGAATTAGGCAGTTTTCAAAGTGCCTGCCATGCCCATAGCCTCTTGGGAGGTGAACCACCTGCTCACAAGCCCTTCTGCCACACAGTGATGCCCTGTATCCTTTCTCCAGACATTTAGCCAATGGGACCAGGGGCCAACTTGTGATCCAGAATTGCTTATCCTTAGTCTGGACAGTGACCAGTAGTAATCTACTGTGAAAAGATGAGCAGGATAATGAAATGAAACTTCTTCAGGTACGTGAACTGCTCAAGACATAATACACATCTGCCATCATACCTCCTGGTAGATGTGTTCTCCCAATGGCCAAGAGACAAGTTGATGACCTTGTGTGTTGGGATACAGGTACAGAGAGATTGGATACAAAGTTTCTCCTAGTGCTGAATAGTTTAGAAAAGCTGATTTGAACAATTATAGAATGGCACCCCACTCCAGTACTCTTGCCTGGAAAATCCCATGAACGGAGGAGCCTGGAAGGCTGCAGTCNCACCTCATGCAAAGAATTGACTTGTTGGAAAAGACTCTGATGCTGGGAGGGATTGGGGGCAGGAGGAGAAGGGGACGACAGAGGATGAGATGGCTGGATGGCATCACTGACTCGATGGGCGTGAGTCTGAGTGAAATCCGGGAGTTGGTGATGGACAGGGAGGCCTGGCCTGCTGCGATTCATGGGGTCGCAAAGATTCGGACACGACTGAGCGACTGAACTGAACTGAACTGAGGAGGGCCCTATCTTAATTGTGACCATTCATGTTTTTCTTATTGAGAAAGCAAAATACATGTTATAATATTTAAGAATCTCAATCCATGCTTCTTAAGGATATAATATCAATGCTTGATCTTCTGGAGCATGAAAGGAAAAAGATCTCACATATGATCTTCCTTTAATTTAAGGTGCTATTTTTAATCTCTGCTTTTAACTCTAGACCTACTTGGTAGCCATGCACACACTTGATATTAAAAGCAAAACTCCATGAAGGACTTTTTCTTGGGTCACATAACCAGTTGTTAACAACTGCTAAACCAGAGAGTCACTCATTAAAAAAAAACAAACAATCATTTGGAACAGTTGTCCAAGGATGGAAAAAAAAAAAAGAAAGCAACTCTTGAAAGGGAAGGATAGGATTGGTAAAGACAGGGTCCTTGAAAAACTCAGTGTGAATACCAAGTGCCAAATAACCATACCTACCAAGAAAGAAATACAAGAAACTGCTATGCAAGTAATAAAGTGATGTATAAAATCCCAACCATTATTTTTTCCAATAAGATATTCTTGGAAATTTAGGTTTTCACAAAAAAAAAAAAAATTAGCTCAGAAAAAGATTTCAGAGCAGGAAAGAAGACTGATTTTTCCTGCAGGGTGAAGGGAGGAGGGAATGAAGCTGCTTTTCTCCAAATCCTTGTGACTTCAGAGCAAACTGCCAGCTACTAAAAGATTGAGAATGAAGAACCCGCAGGAGTCTACTCTACTGGCCCAACAGGAAGATGATGGCTCAGGACCCTCCTCCTAGCTGAATACACCACTGTCTACTTTGAGTCCTCTCGAAAGTCTCGGAATGACATAAACATAAGCCAATGACAACAATGCTTACTGAGGAAATACTTGTGTGTATGAATTGCAATTCTTTGTAATTAAATGTCTTCAAAAAATCATTTCCTAAGAGTTCTAAGAAGAGTTTGGGTCATTACCCTCCCATTTCCATGCAGCAATATTCCCACAGGTGCTATGACAAAGGAAATATGCCAGTAAAATCATTTTCTAAACAATGCCCTGAAGGACACTGAGGCAAGGGCATACTTAACAAAAGTGTGTCATGCCTTATAATGTGAAGCTGAAATTTTGTCCTATATTTTCAAGCTGGTTTCACAGAAAAAGAACTCTAGCCTTACCGAATGCTGACGAGCACCCTGAAATGTCCTTCTTGCCCTTCTGCAATAAGAAAGAAAAACTCCAACCTGATGCAACAATTAAATATGGAAACAGATTGCTTTAGAATCGAGTTTTCATCTTAGCTTATCTGCTAATGAAAACTGGTAAGCATAGGTTTCACAACTTGTATGTAATTTTTCATGTAAATGGTAGACTCATATTACATATCTAGTAAATATGCTTAATTTAAAATTAATTTAACTCATTTTAATGAATTTATTGCCTTAAAATTTTGTGTTAGTTTCTGCTGAACAACAAAATGAATTAGCCTTTGTGTTTATATGTATATATACACATATATCCCTTATTTTTTTTTTTTTATTTCCTTCCCATTTAGGTCACTACAGATCACTGAGTAGAGTCCCCTGTGCTATATAGCAGTTTCTGATTAGCTATTTATTTTATACATAATAGTGCTTCCCAGGTAGTGCTAGTGGTAAAGAAGCTGCCTGCCAATGCAGGAGACATAAGAGAAGCAGGTTCAATCCCTAGGTCAGGAAGATCCCCTGGAAGAGGGCATGGCAACTCACTCCAGTATCCCTGCCTGGAGAATCCCATGGACAAAGGAGCCTGGCAGGCTATAGTCCATGGGGCCGCAAAGAGTCAGACATGACTGAAGTGGCTTAGCATGCACACAGTGTATATATGTTAATCCCAATCCCCAGCTCACCCCATTGTTCCTTCTCCCCTTGGTAGCCATGTTTGTTCTCTACATTTGTGACGCTATTTCTGCTTTGGAAATGAGTTCATCTCTACCATTTTTCTAGATTCCACATAAAGATACTGCTGTTTAATTCTTCTGTTTTGCCTTTTTCCCTTTGAAACAAATTGGTTTCCAATTACCAGATCCATATTTAAGTAAATACAATTAATCTATATACAGTTTGCATGACAGTTATGAGAAATTTGAGTGCTATGGCTGGTTGACTGAAAATCTCTATTTCAGTTGCCTTTGAAATATTATACTTTATTTTGAATGATTGAAGAAGGCATGGCAACCCACTCCAGTATTCTTGCCTGGAGAACCCCATGGACAGAGGAGCCTGGCGGGTTACAGTCCATAAGTTGCAAAGAGTCAGACATGACTGAAGCGACTGAGCATATTTTGAATGATTAATAAGATTTTTACTGTAGAGAAAGGAAGAGGGGTATTTCAGGATAGGAAATTCCATACAAAAGCCCAGAACTATGAGAGGGTAGGTTGAACTCAAGGATATAAATAAGGATGGTAACAGCAGAGTCCCCTCTGATGGAAAGAGGCCCAGGAATCAGTCACTCAGTTTAATGCCCAGCACCAGCCCCAGGGTGCTCTGGGAAAAATGGCTATACATTTATACCACAGCAAAGTGATTTGTAAACCTTAGTGCAAACTGTGGCAGCTGAAGAATTAACATAATTTAAGCCAAGCTGTTGTGCTTGCCTGTGATAATTGGAAAATTCAAGACCTCTCCTTACACTCAAATCAGGTTACTTCCTCTTGACTATTAATAAACGTGCACCAATCTCAATGCTCACAAAACTGCATTATCAATATTGAGATAAGGAAACTTCTGAATTTCTAGCTTAAAGTGCCTACAGTTGAACCTTTAGAGATTAGACTTCAAACTTTGCTGTGTTTTCCCCCCTTTTTTAGTTATCACTAGGGAACAGGAACGTGTGCAATGTTAAAGGCACTGTCTGTGACTGCATCCCATTAGTCATTTTAGCACCTGCCTCATCCGATGTCAACACAGAATTCTGCTCTTCTTCCTCGTTCTCCTTCATCTGGTCCAGAATTTCAGCCAACAATCAAGAACACACCACAGTTCTTGGCAACCCCAAGGCCCAGATGCTGAACAATTTTTAACAGTGAACTCATTACTAATGGTATTCTCCTACCAACACTTTGGAAGCAATCTGTGACCATGAAATCTGCTCACAGGATACTTACTGCCTTACTAAATCCACATAGATGCAGAAGTAGCCGTGTGCAGGAGGACTTGTGATCACCCTGACTATTATGTATACATAGTGAGATTCTGATTCAGTGCTTTTATTGCCAACAGGTGATTATTTCTCAAGCATTTGTGCCAGGAGCACTCATATTATAAGCAATGCTTTGCTTTTTGGGAGAAATAAATAATTTGNATGTAAATGGTAGACTCATATTACATATCTAGTAAATATGCTTAATTTAAAATTAATTTAACTCATTTTAATGAATTTATTGCCTTAAAATTTTGTGTTAGTTTCTGCTGAACAACAAAATGAATTAGCCTTTGTGTTTATATGTATATATACACATATATCCCTTATTTTTTTTTTTTTATTTCCTTCCCATTTAGGTCACTACAGATCACTGAGTAGAGTCCCCTGTGCTATATAGCAGTTTCTGATTAGCTATTTATTTTATACATAATAGTGCTTCCCAGGTAGTGCTAGTGGTAAAGAAGCTGCCTGCCAATGCAGGAGACATAAGAGAAGCAGGTTCAATCCCTAGGTCAGGAAGATCCCCTGGAAGAGGGCATGGCAACTCACTCCAGTATCCCTGCCTGGAGAATCCCATGGACAAAGGAGCCTGGCAGGCTATAGTCCATGGGGCCGCAAAGAGTCAGACATGACTGAAGTGGCTTAGCATGCACACAGTGTATATATGTTAATCCCAATCCCCAGCTCACCCCATTGTTCCTTCTCCCCTTGGTAGCCATGTTTGTTCTCTACATTTGTGACGCTATTTCTGCTTTGGAAATGAGTTCATCTCTACCATTTTTCTAGATTCCACATAAAGATACTGCTGTTTAATTCTTCTGTTTTGCCTTTTTCCCTTTGAAACAAATTGGTTTCCAATTACCAGATCCATATTTAAGTAAATACAATTAATCTATATACAGTTTGCATGACAGTTATGAGAAATTTGAGTGCTATGGCTGGTTGACTGAAAATCTCTATTTCAGTTGCCTTTGAAATATTATACTTTATTTTGAATGATTGAAGAAGGCATGGCAACCCACTCCAGTATTCTTGCCTGGAGAACCCCATGGACAGAGGAGCCTGGCGGGTTACAGTCCATAAGTTGCAAAGAGTCAGACATGACTGAAGCGACTGAGCATATTTTGAATGATTAATAAGATTTTTACTGTAGAGAAAGGAAGAGGGGTATTTCAGGATAGGAAATTCCATACAAAAGCCCAGAACTATGAGAGGGTAGGTTGAACTCAAGGATATAAATAAGGATGGTAACAGCAGAGTCCCCTCTGATGGAAAGAGGCCCAGGAATCAGTCACTCAGTTTAATGCCCAGCACCAGCCCCAGGGTGCTCTGGGAAAAATGGCTATACATTTATACCACAGCAAAGTGATTTGTAAACCTTAGTGCAAACTGTGGCAGCTGAAGAATTAACATAATTTAAGCCAAGCTGTTGTGCTTGCCTGTGATAATTGGAAAATTCAAGACCTCTCCTTACACTCAAATCAGGTTACTTCCTCTTGACTATTAATAAACGTGCACCAATCTCAATGCTCACAAAACTGCATTATCAATATTGAGATAAGGAAACTTCTGAATTTCTAGCTTAAAGTGCCTACAGTTGAACCTTTAGAGATTAGACTTCAAACTTTGCTGTGTTTTCCCCCCTTTTTTAGTTATCACTAGGGAACAGGAACGTGTGCAATGTTAAAGGCACTGTCTGTGACTGCATCCCATTAGTCATTTTAGCACCTGCCTCATCCGATGTCAACACAGAATTCTGCTCTTCTTCCTCGTTCTCCTTCATCTGGTCCAGAATTTCAGCCAACAATCAAGAACACACCACAGTTCTTGGCAACCCCAAGGCCCAGATGCTGAACAATTTTTAACAGTGAACTCATTACTAATGGTATTCTCCTACCAACACTTTGGAAGCAATCTGTGACCATGAAATCTGCTCACAGGATACTTACTGCCTTACTAAATCCACATAGATGCAGAAGTAGCCGTGTGCAGGAGGACTTGTGATCACCCTGACTATTATGTATACATAGTGAGATTCTGATTCAGTGCTTTTATTGCCAACAGGTGATTATTTCTCAAGCATTTGTGCCAGGAGCACTCATATTATAAGCAATGCTTTGCTTTTTGGGAGAAATAAATAATTTGTTCCAGAACTAAACCTCCGTCAGAACAGCAAGTAAAAAGCAATAATGTTTTTGAGGTATATTTCCTTATTTGTTTATCCTTCTCACTGGGTTTACGATGCTACCTTAAGCAAGTGAATTAAGATGTTTTATACTTCCATAATAACTTCATTTAAAAGACTTTAAATCAGAAACATGTTCTGTTCTGACAAACTACAGGGGCAAAGTGGTACAAGTAAATGATTACCACCTCTGACAGGCAGACTGAGGTAAAGGGAGAATTTGATTAGTGCTACACACATTGAATTGCAGGACTCTTCATAACTGCTGAAGTTAACACATTTTACCCCTCTGGCTACCCACTCCTGTATTCTTGCCTAGAGAATTCCACTGGCAAGAGGAGCCTGGCAGGCTACATCCATGGGATCTCAGAATCGGACACAACTGAGCAACTAACACTTTCACTTTGGGGGCTTTCCTGGTGGGTCAGACAGTAAATAATCCACCTGCAATACAGGAGATCTGGGTTCAATCCCTGGATCAGGAAGATTCCCTGGAGAAGGGAATGGCAACCCACTTCAATATTCTTGCCTGGAAAATCCCATGGACAGAAGAGCTTGAAGGGTTACAGTCCACAGGGTTGCAAAGAGTCCAACATGACTGAGCAACTTATGCTTTGACTTTTACTCCTCTCAGCCAAGATGACAAATACCCTCAAAACTGCTGATAAACTCAGAGCATGTTTCTCTTTGGTGTCTGCATGCAGCCTCAGAACTCTCCAGGGCACCTGAGCGGCCTTAGTCAGCCTCTGGAGCTGACTTGCTAATTGAAACCTATTTGTTATCCTTGTCTTGCAGTGAGAGTGCCCAGAAAGTCTCAGCTCTCTCCCTTCCTCACTTGGTTATGGCTGACCACTATATATATATATAAACCACTATATTTATATATATATTATATATATATATATATGAACTTTAGGGACAAGGGTTTATATATATACCCTTGTCCCTAATGTTCATATTTTAATTGCTCTGAGGGATCCAAAAGCAACTAAATCAGGGGAACTATCAGATATAACCTGTATGAAAGTGAAAGTGTTAGTCACTTAGTCGTGTCAGTCTCTTTGTGACCTGCCAAGCTCCTCTGTGAGCTGCCAAGCTCCTCTGCCCAAGGAATTCTTCAGTCAGTAATACTTTGAAAGTGAAAGTGAAAGTAAAGTCGCTCAGTCCTGTCCGACTCTTTGTAACCCCAGGGACTGTAGCCTACCAGGCTCCTCCCTCCATGAGATTCTCCAGGCAAGAGTACTGGAGCGGGTTGCCATTTCCTTCTCCAGGGGATCTTCCCAACCCAGGGATCAAACCCGGGTCTCTTGCATTCCAGGCAGACGCTTTAACCTCTGAGCCACCAGGGAAACCCCAATAATACTTTAGTGGGTAGCTATTCCCTTGTTCAGGGGATCTTCCCCACTCAGGGATCAAACCAGGTCTCCAGCATTGCAGGCAGATTTTTACCATTTGAGCCAAGGAAGCCCTGTAGGATTTATTCCAAATGCCTCTATGATCAAGATCAAAGCAGAACCAAGAACTTTTTTCTTCTGTTGCAACTTAAAACACTAAATGGTTTAAATAGTGGCTCTTAGGAGACTGTTTCTAGTTACGCCAATTTTTTTTAAAACAATTGTTGATGTTCCAGGAATAAAAGGGCAGGCCCTTAGATGAGTTCTATGAATACCAGACTATGAATATGATAAATCCCCTTAGTCACACACCTCACCAGATTAACTTCGGCCTGCCTCATCCATGCTGATCTCAATTTAGCATAATGAATATTTTTAATGATGAGTCTGTGAGTGAATAACTCTATAGAGGTATTATTATAAAATCTTGAGCTATAGTATTATGTCTAAGGCATAATCTCCAGGATCAGACTACCCAGATCTGAGTTCTGCCCAACAGCTTTGGTGGCTCAGTGGAAAAGAATATGCCTACCAATGCAGGAGACTCAGGAAATGCAGATTCCACTCCTGGATTGGGAAGATTCCCCTGGGGGAGGAAATGACAACCCACTCCAGTATTCTTGCCTGGAAAATCCCACAGATAGAGAAGCCTGGCAGGCTATAGTCCATGGGGTCACAAAAGAGTTGGACACGAATAAGCAATTGAGCACAAAGCATAAAACCTTGGACAAGTTAGCTAATCTCTCTGTGTTAGATGGAGATATACTAGTATACATCTTGTTGGGTTGTTCTGAGAATTTACTGAATTAATATGTATAAAGAGCTTCAAAGAGCCGGACACATAGTAAGCACTACAGAAGTGCTAAATATTATTATTCTGTATATGATGCTTACTTAATTCCAGATATTTCAGTAGGAAACTGATCATAAGGAACAGTTGATCAGCCTCAATGAGAATGTGAAAATTAATCAAAATAAATGGGGCCACATTTCTAAAAAAAAAGCCTATTTGTGATAATGGATTACTCGTATTTGCAAAAATTCCATGTCTGTGTTTCTATTTGATGAGTAGAGAATTTGACAAGTGAGAATTAAAACAGTTAAATTCTTTGCAGCATTTATCCTCACAGGAACTATCTCTGGTAAACAATTCTAATTTTTAAATCTGGCTATAGAAAAGTTGATATTTTTCTTCTTTTTTATAATGCATCAGGTTTTTGTATTTATACAAATGATTGTATATTTGCATCAGCTTGGTGTATGTCACAATAATCATTATTTTTTCAATAGAATAAGTATTCATCATACTTTTGAAACTAAATTGTTCGCAGCTTAAAATTTTTATTTAACTGAATAGTTTTTGAAGAAATTGCCATCTAAATTTCTGATTTATATAGCCTAGNATACAAATGATTGTATATTTGCATCAGCTTGGTGTATGTCACAATAATCATTATTTTTTCAATAGAATAAGTATTCATCATACTTTTGAAACTAAATTGTTCGCAGCTTAAAATTTTTATTTAACTGAATAGTTTTTGAAGAAATTGCCATCTAAATTTCTGATTTATATAGCCTAGCCTCTTGAGAGGAGAAGGAGCCTAGTAGGCTGCCGTCTATGGGGTCACACAGAGTCGGACATGACTGAAGTGACTTAGCAGCAGCAGCAGCCTCTTGAGAAGGTCATAAAAAGGAAGTCATATGAAAAAGAGCAACATTAAATTAGGTAGTGAAGTAATGTTACCTTTTGAAATATACATAATCCACAACTGAAAGAGGATTTGATTGTACAATACCTGACTTAAAGTAATATGTACCATCCACTCAGCATTTAAGAAAACTGGTTCACTTCACAACTAGGTATAAATCTCCAAGGGTATTAGTGACCTTATTTGATTTTCAAAATAGCCCTTGACCTAATCCACTTTTTTAAACTACACAGTTTGAAAATGGAACATTGAGAACCAAAAGAGTCAGCATTAGAACTATTTTCTAAAAGAAACATTAACGCCCCCCTCCAAATTGATTTGACTTTTTCTCCCGTGTACTAATTCTTCAAAATTTAAAAATGTTGATTTAAAGAAAAATGCACAACATAAGAGTTGTGTGTTTAAATTTTATTCATGGACTTACTTAAGACTGTAGCCTGGGAGACAGCCACTCAGTGGCTCAGGAGAAGCCAGTTTATATATGACTTTTTTTGGCTAGGAAATACGTTCAGTCAATCATATATCATGGTGAAAGATTGCTGTTAATTACAAAGAACAGTGATCTCAAGTTAATGATGTTAGTGCTTTTCTATATACAGGGAGAAGCAAAAATCTCATGTCACTGAAATTCTTCTTGCAGTATGGATCTGTTTTGGCAGTTTGTCCAAAGTACCTCATTCAGTTTTTCATCCTTAATTCCTCTCAGGATGCACTGTTGGTGAGCAACCTCACCAGCTTACGACTTAACCAGAAGTGCTCTGTTCTACTTCGTTCCCAGTCCTTTAATACCACACATCCCAGTTAAAATGAACTGCTTTGGTTTGTAAAATGTAACGTCAAACTTAAATTATACAAGCATTGTCTATTTAAACCGTTTGAAACACACACACACATTTCCCTGGAAGCAGGAAGCAAATTTCTCATGTGAAAGGTTCACTCACTGCATATGGCCAATTTAGGCTGAGAAACCTATGTACACAAAACTTGTTACTTTAATTTACTACCTCAAACCCACATTCTGTTTAGATTCTTCACTAACTGAGCACACAAAACCTAAGTTTCTCTGTCCTATCAATTCCTCACAAGTATATTGTTTCTTTTTCTTAAAAAACTATAAGAGTGGCCTGCTTTGGCCACTTCTAGGTCCCATTTCTATGATACCTCCTTAATTAATGAATAAACTAAAATTTATTCATTTTTATCTTATTAATCTGTCTNTTTAAAGATTGCTTCTAGCCACTCTTTAGAAATTAAAGAAAATGTAATCATATGTACCCCAAAGTATGCAAGCCTAATGAATTAATTTTCACAATCTAAACCCCCCCAAAAAAGCAAATTTCAAAATGATAAAACTAGTGGTATATCTCATAATGTGATACATGTTTTATTTGTCATCCACCAATTATAATCACAGAAGGCAAGGCAAGTTCCAAACTGGAAGTAAATAACTTTTTCATTTGATTTTCAAAAAATCTGGGTTTTTTTGAAATAAATAGTTGATATACAATATTATATAAGTTTAGGGAGTACAACATAATGATTCACAATTTTTAAAGGTTCAATTTCATTTATAGTTATTATAAAATATTGGCTATATCTCCTGTATTATATAATATACCATTGTAGCCTATTTTAACACTATATTTATAATTATTTGAATACTTGATAGGGATATAGTATGTGACTAAGCACTAGTACTGTTGAGTAGTGTGCATAACTATGTGGATATATCCTTAAATGTTATTGTCTGTGTATTAGGAAGTTTAATCAGGTCTCAGGAATTTTTCTATTTCTTTCATATAAATACAAAATACTATCAACTAATCTGAGAGTTTAATGCCATATATAGGTTTTTAATTTGGTGTTAAATACTTTTCCTGCTTGAGGATATTCATTAGAATAAAGAGGGAAATAGTATCCCAATTGACAGTTAAATATAGATTTGGAACTAGAACTTAGTTTCTGACATCACGCATACTTTTAATTGAATATATTAAGAGAAGGTGATAAGACAAGCATCTCTGCTCTTACCACTTCTATTCAATACTGTGCTAGAGATCCTAATCTTTGCATTAAGGCCAGAAAAAAAAAAGACATAGAAATGCAAATGAAGAAATAAAACAATTTTTGTTATAGATAAAAAACCATCTAAGTAGGAACCCCAAATAATCTAAAAAAGAAAAAAAGAACTAGAACTAATAAGTTAACTTAGCAAGGCTGAACGATCGCTGTCATTATGCAAACATCAAATGTTTTCCATATACTGGAAGTGAAAAAAAAGTGAAGTTGCTCGGTCACGTCAGACTCTTTGAGACCCCAGGGACTGTAGCCTGCCAAGATCCTTCATCCATGGGATTTTTCAGCCAAGCATACTAGAGTGGGTTGTCATTTCCTTCTCCAGGGTGAATCTTCCCGACCCAGGGATCAAACCCAGGTCAAAATTAGGTTAAAAATCAAACCCAGGTTAAAAATCAAAAATTTTTAATAGTATCACTTATAATAGGACCATATAACATGAAATTCCTGGATACAATCTTTAAAAATAATTGCAAAACCTGTTGGAAATTATAAAAATTAATAAAAATTTTAACAAATGGGATGTTAATGGCATCCACAGATTGAAATAACTAATATTGTTAAGGTAATAATTTTCTGTAACTTAACTATCAGTTCAGTCGCTCAGTCCGACTCTGCGACCCCATGAACCACAGCACACCAGGCCTCCGTGTCCATCACCAACTCGCAGAGTCCACCCAAACCCATGTCCATTGAGCCGATGATGCCATCCAATCATCTCATCCTCTGTCGTCCCCTTCTCCTTCCACCTTCAATCTTTCCCAGCATCAGAGTCTTTTCCAATGAGTCAACTCTTCACATGAGGTGGCCAAAGTACAGGAGTTTCAGCTTCAGCATCATTCCTTCCAAAGAAATCCCAGGGCCGATCTCCTTCAGAATGAGTCCATTCTGGTTGGACCTCCTTGCAGTCCAAGGGACTCTCAAGAGTCTTCTCCAACACCACAGTTGAAAAGCATCAGTTCTTTGGAGTTCAGCTTTCTTTAGAGTCCAACTCTCACATCCATACATGACCACTGAAAAAACCATAGCCTTGACTAGATGGACTTTTGTTGACAAAGTAACATTAAACATATATTCACTGCACAATCCAACAATGCCACTCCTAAGTATTTATCCAAGAGAAATAAAAATATGTGTGCACAAAAAGTACTATACATGGGAGTTTACACAAAATACTGTANATTGTTTCATTTTTCAAAGTTAATATGTTACTATAATGGTAACTATAATAGTTACTATAATAGTCAGAATGATCATATATTCTAAAGGGGAAGGGTATATCACTGTCTTTCTCTCATGTCACCTGTAATATGTATATCCAGGACATATTATTTAACACCAATTATTGGTCAACCAGGGCTTCCCACGTGGTGCTATTTGGTAAAAAAAAAAAAAAAAAAAAAAAACCCACCTGCAATGCAGGAGACCCAGGTTTGATTCCTGGGTTGGGGAGATCCCCTGGAGAAGGAAATGGTACCCACTCCAGTATTCTTGTCTGAAGAGTCTCATAGACAGAGGAGCCTGGTGGCCTACAATCCATGGGATTGCAGAGTCTGACATGACTGAGCAACCAAACACACACATCAACTTACTCAAAATTTCCAAAAATTGGAAATAACCCAGATGTCCTAAAATTGGTGGATATATGAAGAAAGTGTGATATATGATACAAATGAATAGTGCTTATCAATAGAAAAAAACTTGTATACCTCTCAGTCCATGGAATTCTCCAGACAAGTATACTGGAGTGGGTAGCCACTCCTTTCTCCAGGGGATCTTCCCAATTCAGGGATCAAACCTGGGTCTCCTGCATTGCAGGCAGACTCTACTGTCTGAGCCACCAGGGGAGCCCTGGCATCAACATTAATCTCAAGGGCATTAGGTGAAGTGCAATAAGTGAAGTACTAAAAGCTACTTAATCAACTACTATGGAATTCTGGAAAAGGCAAAACTATAAATACAAAAATCACATCAAGAGTTACCAGAAGGTTGAGGGAGGAAGTGGAGAATACCACACCAAAAACAGGCACCAGAGACTCCTTGAGATGATAAAAATGTTCTATATCATGGTTGTCATGGTGTTTATGCTACTATATACATTTGTCAAAAATAAATTATATACCTAAAAAGGATAAATTTTACTGAAAACAAATTACACTTCTATATATATGGCTTAAAAATAAAAGTAACAAAATGCTCTTTTTTTAAAAAAAAAAAAACACTGGACATTCTCAAACATTCCAATAGGATGTATAATGTCATATGTACCTGAAGAGTTATACATGTGAATGCTGAAATAGGTAACATCATATTCAAGAGTTCATGCCCTTCTCATTAATCTACCTCTTCCCAGGCAGTATGCCAGGTTCTTACTAGTTGTCTCTGACAAAAAACAACAGACCTTAGTCAGCAAAGTAATGCCTCTGCTTTTGAATATGCTATCTATGTTGGTCATAACTTTTCTTCCAAGGAGTAAGTGTCTTTTAATTTCATGGCTGCAGTCACCATCTGCAGTGATTTTGGAGCCCAAAAAGATGAATTCTGACACTGTTTCCACTGTTTCCCCATCTATTTCCCATGAAGTGATGGGACCAGATTCCATGATCTTCACTTTCTGAATGTTGAGCTTTAAGCCAACTTTTTCACTCTCCTCTTTTACTTAATTAGCTTCCTATTAAATTAATTTTAAAAAAAGATTAAATGTGCTTCACATGACTTAAATTTTAAAAGCACACCTTTATTCAGAAAAGATATCTCTTTTTCTTTCTTCTTATATTTAAAAAGTATCTGTATCTATTTGAAAAGATATACGCACCCCTATGTTCATAGCAGGGCTTCCCAGGTGGCTCAGTGGTAAAGAATCTGCCTGCCAAGAAGGAGACATGGGTTAGATCCCTGGGTCATGAAGATCCTCTGGAGAAGGAAATGGCAACCCACTCCAGTATTTTCACCTGCAAAACCCCATGAACAGAGGAGACTGGTGGGCTACAGTCCACAGGGTTGCAAAAGAGTCAGACATGACTTAGTGACTAAAAACAAGAAACAATGTTCACAGAAACACTGTTTACAATAGCCAAGATGTGGAAGAAACCTAAGTGTCCACTGACAGAGGAATGGCTAAAGAAGATGTGGTATATGTATGTATGGGGATATTAGCCATGAAAAAGAATGAAATTACACCATTTGCAGCAACATGGATGGACCTAGAGATTATCATACTAAGTGAAATAAGTCAGAGAAGAGCAAATAACATATGACATCACTTATATGTGGGATCTTAAAAATTATATCCATTCGGAAGGAGATTGGCCCTGGGACTTCTTTGGAAGGAATGATGCTAAAGCTGAAGTTCCAGTACTTTGGCCACCTCATGCAAAGAGTTGACTCATTCGAAAATACTCTGATGCTGGGAGGGATTGGGGGCAGGAGGAGAAGGGGATGACAGAGGATGAGATGGCTGGATGGCATCACTGACTCAATGGGCGTGAGTCTGGGTGAACTCTGGGAGTTGGTGATGGACAAGGAGGCCTGGCGTGCTGCGATTCATGGGGTCACAAAGAGTCGGATACGACTGAGTGACTGAACTGAACTGAACTGAAAAATTATATACATGAACTTATTTATAAAACAGAAACAGACACAGAAATCAAATTTGTGGTTCTTATATGGAAAGTGTGAGGGGAAGGATAAATTAGGAGCTTGGAATTAACATGTACACACTACTGTATGTAAAACAGATAAACAAAAAGTTCCTACTGTATAGCCTGGGCTTTCCTGATGACTCAGTAGTAAGAATCCACTTGCCAGTGCATGAGACACAGAAGACATGAGTTTAATCCTTGAGTCAGGAAGATCCTCTGGAGAAGGAAACGGCAACCCACTTCAGAACTCTTGCCTGAAAAATGCTATGGACTGAGGAGCCTGGCGGGCCACAGTCCAAAGGGTTGCAAAGAGTCAGACATGACTGAGTGACCTGAGCATAACACAGCTCACTGTGTAACACAGGGAACTATATTCAATATCTTGTAATAGCCTGTATAAGAAAAGAATCTGAAAAGAATTGATATGTGTATGTATAACTAAATAACTTGGCTATACATCTGAAACTAATATAATATTATAAATCAAGAATACTCTGATAGAAAGTAAATCTTTTTCTTAAAAAATACACTTATTATTGTATTTTTAAGCCTATAGCATGAAAATGTATTTGAAAATAACAATTATAAGAAGCAGGTGGGACCAAAGCTGTACTGAACTAGAAAATGACACCATGGGAGTCCACATGAGCAAATGAAAGGCACTGCATGCATGCATGCATGCTAAGTCGCTTCAGTTGTGTCTGACTCTTTGAGACCCCACTCGACTCCTCTGTCCATAGGATTCTCCAGGCTAGAATACTGAAGTGGGTTGCCATGCCCTTCTTCAGGGGATCCTCCTGACCCAGGGATCAAACCCAGGTCTCTTATGTCTTCTGCATTGGCAGGCAGGTTCTTTACCAGTAGCGCCACCTGGGAAGATGGTATATGAAAGGCACTAGAATAGGTAAATAATAAGTTTTACATTATTTGATAAGACGAACATGTTTGCCAAGCTATCTGAGATTAAAAGAAAAATCTGTAATTTCACTGAAGTTCTGGACACTGTGTTTAACAGTGTATAGAGTGTTAAGACTCAATCTTGTCTCACATGTATATGAATAAACAGTCAATAATATGACATTACTATAATAGTATATTCACAATACTCTATAGCCAGAAGGAATGCTTTATACTTATTCCTTTTTCTGGGAGAACTATAAGATAATTTATTTTACTTTTCAGTTGTTCAAATCACAAAGAAATTTAAAAAATGAATTTTCTAGGTCATGAATTGATTTAATGACAAAGCGTGTTCTCTCTAATATTGTATAATCTACTCATAAGAATTCTCATTGAATGTAACAGTCCTTTCTGTTTTTTCTTTACAAAATAGATGAGATGTTCCATGTTGTTTTATTTCATAAAATTGTTTGGAGCATTCAGCTTATTAGGTCAATTTATCTCACTTTTTTTTTTTGTCCAGTTTCATACCACGCACTTATTTTCTAATCACCATCTCAAAGTGAAACTTTGTATAAGGCCAGAACCACTGCTAAAAAGTCAAGGCAAAAGTCTTGGTAGATTTAGTAGTCAACATGAATCAGAAGACTCAGGGACATATAATGAAGAGTAGGCGGCTTGCTGATTTTCATTTGTTATTGGTGCTATAATTAGGTCAGAGGTTAGTCTCACATATTCAACATCCACCAGCTTAGCTGGCTCAAGGCTCTGTGAAACAGCCTCCAATGTTTTGATGCTGCATCATATTGTCAGCCTCTATTATGTATTTTCACTCGGTATTTTTTGACTGTGTTCTCTTTGTGAGGTAATGTATTCAGCAACAGAAATAGAATAAGTATGTATTTAATGCCCAATATACTTTTTTTCTTTTAAGTGGTGATGGATTAAAGTTTGATGCTGTAAAGTACAATATTGAATAAGAACCTGGAATTTTAGGTTCATGAATCAAGGCAAACTGGAATTGGTCAAACAGGAGATGGGAAGAGTGAACATCAACATTTTAGGCATCAGAGAACTAAAATGGACTGGAATGGGTGGATTTAACTCAGATGACCACTATATCTACTGCTGTGGGCAAGAATCCCTTAGAAGAAATGGAGTAACCCTCATAGTCAACAAAAGAGTCTGAAATGCAGTTCTCAGGTACAGTCTCAAAAACGACAGAATGATCTCTGTTTCCAAAGCAAACCATTTACTATAAGAGTAATGCAAATCTATGCCCCAACCAGCAATGCTGAAGAAGCTGAAGTTGAATGGTTCTGTGAAGGCCTACAAGACTTTCTAGAACTAACACCCCCAAAATATGTCCTTCTCATCATAGGGGACTGGAATGTAAAAGTAGGAAGTCAAGTGAAACCTGGAGTAACAAGCAAGTTTGGCCTTGGGGTACAAAATGAAGCAGGGCAAAGGCTAACAGAGTTTTGCCAAGAGAACACACTGGTCATAGCAAACACCCTCTTCCAACAAAAGACTCTACACATGGAAATTACCAAATGGTCAATACCAAAATCAGATTTATTATATACTTAGCAGCAAAAGATGGAGAAGCTCTATACAGTCAGCAAAAAACAAGAACAGGAGCTGACTGTGCCTCAGATCATGAACTCCTTATTGCCAAATTCAGACTTAAATTGAAGAAATTAGGGAAAACCACTAGAATATGTAGGTATGACCTAAATCAAATCCCTTATTATTTTACAGTGGAAGTGACAAATAGGTTCAAGGGATTAGATCTGATAAACAGAGTGCCTGAAGAATGGAGGTTCATGACATTGTACAGGAGGCAGTGATCAAGATGATCCCCAAGAAAAAGAAATGCAAAAAGGCAAAATGGTTGTCTCAGGAGGCTTACAAATAGCTGAGAAAAGAAGAGAAGCTAAAGGCAAAGGAGAAAAGGAATGATATACCCATGTGAATGCAGAGTTCCAAAGAACAGCATGGAGAGATAAGAAAGCCTTCCTCAGTGATCAATGCAAGGAAATAGAAGAAAACAATAGAATGGAAAAGACTGGAGATCTCAAGAAAATTAGAGATATGCAGGGAACATTTCATGCAAAGATGAGCACAATAAAGGACAGAAATGGTGTGGACTTAACAGAAGCTGAAGATATTAAGAAGAGGTGGCAAGAATGCATGGAAGAACTATGCAAAAAAAAAACTTTATGACCCATATAACAACGATGGTGTGATCACTCACCTAGAGGCAGACATTCCGGAAGGTGAAGTCAAGTGGGCCATAGGAAGCATCACTATGAACAAAGCTACTGGAGGTGATGGAATTCCAGTTAAGCTATTCCAAATCCTAAAAGATGATGCTGTGAAAGTGCTGCACTCAATATGCCAGCAAAGTTGGAAAGCTTAGCAGTCATCACAGGACTGGAAAATGTCAGTTTTCATTCCAATCGCAAAGAGAGGCAGTGCCAAAGAGTGTTCAAACTACTGCACAATTGCACTCACCTCACACACTAGCAAAGTAATGCTCAAAATTCTCCAAGCCAGGCTTCAATAGTATGTGAACCATGACCTTGCAGATGACCTGGATTTAGAAAAAGTAGAGGAACCAGAGATCAAATTGTCAACATCCGCTGGATCATCAAAAAAGCAAGGGATACCAGAAAATCATCTACTTCTGTTTAATCGATTACACCAAAGCCTATGACTGTGTGGATCACAACAAACATGGAAAATTCTTCAAGAGATGGGAACACTAGACCACCTTACCTGCTTCCTGAGAAATCTGTATGCAGGTCAGAAAACAACAGTTACAACTGGACATGGAACAACAGACTGGTTCCAAATCAGGAAAGGAGTATGTCAAGGCTGTATATTGTTACCCTGCTTATTTGACTTACATGTAGCATATACCATGTGAAATGCCAGGCTGGAAGAAGCACAAGCTGAACTCAAGATTGCTGGAAGAAATATCAATAACCTCAGATACACAGATGACACCACCCTTATGGCAGAAAGCAAAGAAGAACTAAAGAGTCTCTTGATGAAAGTGAGAAGAGGGTGAGAAAGTTGGTTTAAAACTCAACATTCAGAAAACTAAGATCATGGCATCCAGTCCCATCAGTTTATGACAAATAGATGGGGAACAATGGAAACAGTGAGAGACTATATTTTGGGGATTCCAAAATCACTGCAGATGGTGACTGCAGCCATGGAATTCAAAGATGCTTACTCCTTGGAAGAAAAGCTATGACCAACTTAGACAACATATTAAAAAACAGAGACATACTTTACAAACAAAGGTCCATCGAGTCAAAGCTATGGTTTTTCCAGGAGTCATGTATGGATGTGAGAGTTGAACTATAAAGAAAGCTGAGCGCCGAAGAATTGATGTTTTTGAACTGTGGTGTTGAAGAAGACTGTTGTGAGTCCCTAAGACTCCAAGGAGATCAAACCAGTTAATCCTAAAGGAAATCAGTCAAATATTCATCGGAAGGACTGATGCTGAAGCTGAAACTCCAATACTTGGCCACCTGATGCGTAGAACTGACTCATTGGAAAAGACTCTGATCTGGGAAAGATTGAAGGCAGGAGAAGAAGGGGTCGACAGAGGATGAGATGGTTGGATGACATCACTGACTTGATGGACATGAGTTTGAACAAGCTCCAGGAGTTGGTGATGGACAGGGAAGTCTGGTGTGCTGCAGTCCATGGGGTCACAAAGAGTCTGGGGACATCATTGAATGACAACTGAACTGATTACTTTTTCATTTATTTAACACAATTTTTTAAACTTTATTTTACTTTGCAATACTGTATTGGTTTTGCCATACATCAGCATGAATCCACCACGAGTGTACATGAGTTCCCAATCCTGAAATCCCCTCCCACCTCCCTCCCCATACCATCTCTCTGGGTCATCCCAGTGCACCAGCCCCAAGCATTCTGTATCCTGCATTGAACCTAGACTGGTGATTCATTTCTTACATGATATTCTACATGTTTCAATGCCATTCTCCTAAATCATCCCACCCTCTCGCTCTCCCACAGTATAGTAACATATATATGTGGAATTTAGAAAGATGGTAATGATAACATTGTATGCGAGACAGCAAAAGAGAGACAGATGTATAGAACAGACTTTAACACAAATTTTTGAGTGTCTACTTTGTGCTATGTACTAGTTTTCAGATACATGTTGGTAAAGATAACAGTTCTTCTTTCCATAAAACTTACAGTCTGGAAAGTTGGGAAGGATAATCAAAAGCTTTAACAGAAAATAAATCAGCATGGATGGATGGTATTCTTTAACAATTCATGGGACAGTCCTCATGTCTGCTTCTCTTTTCCTATTTCATCCTCTTTGGGAAGTAGTTGTCTTTGTGTTCATTAATTGATACAAGATTTGAAGCAAGGTACAAAGTGGAAGTGGAGAAGGCAATGGCACCCCTCTCCAGTACTCTTGCTTGGAAAATCCCATGGATGGAGGAGTCTGGTAGGCTGCAGTCCCTGGGGTTGCTAAGAGTCAGGCATGACTGAGAAACTTCATTTTCACTGTTCACTTTCATGCATTGGAGAAGAAAATGGCAACCCACTCCAGTATTCTTGCCTGGAGAATCCCAGGGACAGGGGAGCCTGGTGGGCTGCCATCTATGGGGTCGCACAGAGTCAGACACGACTGAAGTGACTCAGCAGCAGCAGCATGAAGTAGAAGTGTAGTAGAAGACTCCCTGGCCTTTATTGTAAAACCCTATGCTCACTGACAATATTCAAAGTTGAGTAAAATAGATTAGAAGAAGGTTTAAGGACTCGAGAATAGAGGGGGAAAGTTGCATATATTGAACCATCCTCACATTCCTAAGATAAATCCCATTTGATCAGGGCACATAATCCTTTTAATATATTGTTTAGGTTGGTTTGCCATGGATTGTAGCCTACCAGGCTCCTCTGTCCATGGAATTTTCCAGGCAAGAATACTGGAGTGGGTTACTATTTCCTTCTCCAGGGGATCTTCCCAACCCAGGGATCGAACCCAGGTCTCCCGCATTGTAGGCAGATGCTTTAACCTCTGAGCCACCAGGGAAGCCCCTTTAATATATTATTTAGGTTGGTTTGCCATATTTTGTTAAAAATTTTTTGCATCTGTGTTCATCAGTACTATGACCCTATGGTTTTCTTTTTAGGTGATGTCTTTGTATGGTTTTGGTATCTGAGTGATTCTGGCCTTACAGAATGAGTTTGGAAGCAATCTTTTCTCTGCAAATTTTGGAATAATTTAAGAAGAATAGGCATTAACTCTTCTCTAAATTTTCGGTAGAACTCTCCTGTGAAACTGTTTTGTCCAAGATTTTTGTTTGGG
Source organism: Neotragus moschatus (assembly GCA_006410615.1). Lineage (NCBI taxonomy): Eukaryota > Metazoa > Chordata > Mammalia > Artiodactyla > Bovidae > Neotragus > Neotragus moschatus. The sequence continues at coordinate 1,170,994 of SJYA01001818.1, read as the reverse complement.
GAGTTTTCTAAATTACTGGTCCAATTTCATTACAGTAATTGTCTGATCAGTTTTCTATTTCTTCCTGACTCAGGCTTAGAAGTTGTACATTTCTAGGAATTTATCCATTTCTTCTAGTTTGTTCATTTTAGTGATACATAATTGTTCATAGTAACCTCTTATGATGTTTTATATTTCTATGGTATTGGTTGTAACTTCTTTTCAACTTCTGATTTTATTGATTTGGGGCCACATTTTTTCCTGATGAGTCTGGCTAAAGGTTTTTCAGTTTTGCTTATCTTTGCAATGAACCAGCTCATGAATCTCTCTATTGTCTTTCTAGCCTCCAATCCAATTATTTCCGCTCTGATATTTATGACTTCTAAGTAATTTGCTTTTATTTCCTTTTCTAGTTCCTTTAGGTGTAATATTAGACTCTCTACTTAAGATTTTTCTAGATTCCTGAGGTAAGCTTGTATTATTATGAACTTCCTTTTAGAACTGTTTTTGCTGTGTTCCACAGATTTTAGAGCATTATGTCTCCAGGTATTTTTAATTTATTTTTTTATTTCCTCAGTGATCCACTCATTAGTAGCACTTTGTTTAGCCTCCACATTTGTGGTTTTTGCAATTTTTAAATTATAGTTGATTTCTAGTCTCTTTAGAGCATTATGGTTGGAAAAGATGCTTGATATAATTTCAATTTTCTCAAATTTACAGACTTTTTTGTGACATAGTATGTAATGTATCTTGGAGAATGCTCCATCTGCACTTGAAAAGAATGTGTATTCTGCTAATTTTGGATGATGCCCTCCTACTGGTGTATGAGGTCATGTCCTGGATCTAGGGCCAGCCACTGATGGTTGAGCCTACGACTGGGACTAGTGCAGGTGTACTGGTGGGAATACCCAGGTCCCAGGCTCTCTGGTGGGTGAAGCCAGGTCCCATATCACCTTGGCATTCAGGCAGCCTCAGAAAATGTTTTGAAATTATTTTTTTGAAGCAGAGAAGAGTGAGAGAAGTATTTTAACAGATATACATAAGAAAAATTGGCTCATGAAATAGGTTCTATACCTTTTCTTTATTGCCTCATCTATAGACCTGAGATTATAATGCTGCAGAAGAGGACTGCCTGGACTTATGATTTCCTTAAGAGTGCTTCCTGTTCTAAAATGATGACAATAACTATTATTGTTGGGAATAAATATTTTCTGGACACTCTTCCAAACATTTTACATGTGTGAAATCACTGAATCTTTGCAATCTACCAGAAAGTATTGTAATTTTCCCAGTGAAGAAGGTGAAGCACAGAAGAATATGCCTCAGGAGACCCAAGCCATAACTTTTCATGTTAACCCATCCTTCTAGTCCTCAGGCTTTTCTTAAACTGAAAATATTAATTTCCCCTGAAATCTTAAAAAATATTTTAATATTGTTTTTAACTTGAAAATGTCAAAGAAGAAGATCAATCTCTCATTAACACTAAATATATAGTAATGAAAATTTATTTCTTCATCTATGAATGCAAAAAGCAATTAGCTGCACAACTAGTATATGTCCATTTGTCCACACAGCTCATGAGTACAAATGTCTTCATGTATGCCTTCAATGAGCATGCTATATAATTAATGCAAAATCTTCCTATAGGAAAAAATACTCATGCATCTTTTTCGAGTGCCAACTCCATTATCGAATATCAGCATGGAGTTAAATATTTTATGTAATGATTTTGTCATACTAATTCCCAGGACATTTTTCTTTTACTGTTTTGAACAGAGTGAAATTTTTTAAATATAAATTTATTTATTTTAATTGGAGGCTAATTACTTTACAATATTGTATTGGTTTTGCCATACATCAACATGAATCCTCCACGGGTATGTATATGTGTACAGAGTTAACTTTTAAAGTTATCAAAAATAAAATGCTGATCCCAAAGTAACCACATACAAATACAAAAATTACTTAAGAGAGTCATTTATTTGAGTCTATAATTAAGTGGCATCTCAGTTCATACACATGAGGCCATAAAACATTTCTCTTTGTAATGATGTTGTTCATATATCAGTGTGCCCATCCCTCTCATATCATTTTGTGCATGATGAATAAGGTGTTAAGAATGTAATCTAAAATATCTGATTGGCAATTGCACAGTATTTAAAAATTTGACAAGTCTTCTTTACCTGAGAATTGATATTACAGTACATACAAGGAGCAGAAAATGTCAATCTCTTTCCCATTCAATGTTTTCAAAAACAAGCATATATATAATAAATATTTTACATAAATGTTATGTGAATATGTATATAATTTCCAGATTCTTATTAAGTATATATATATATATAGATAAAATATTAATCAAATTTGTATGTAATCAAACTTCTGTCCCTGATCAACTGGAATCTAAATTCATAATTCCCTGGATTAGCCAAATATACAAATAATTAGAAATGGTCATATATAGAGTCAGTCACTTTATTTAGTTACCAGGAAAAGAGAAAGCTACATTCATTTAATTCCTGGTTGGATTATAGGAAGTTTTTCTCTTTTGTTCAAATTGTGCTCACTTCATCAGAATCTGCAGAGCTCAGGATTGAAGAGCAATTTGAGACCAAGTATTCTTAACAAGTTCATCTGGTGATCTAAAGACCCAAGAAGCTTGGAAAATATCAGTTAGACTATGTGACAATCTAGATTGATAAATTAGTTAATTTACATTTTCTACTCTATTACAGATATTTCAGCTTCCTTCTCTTTCTCTGCAAAACATGTACTGCATAAAGGCTTCTAGTGATGGGTTACAATTTCTTGAAGTCAAACTGTTTCTTGTGGGAAGAGAACTGAAAGGTCATCTTTCCCAAAACTTAAGTAATTTCCTGATTTTAATTTAGCCTGGCCCTCCTAAAGACAAAGAAAAAAAGGAAAGATATACCAATTTGAATGCAGAGTTCCAAAGAAAAGCAAGGAGATAAGAAAGCCTTCCTCGGTGATCAATGCAAATAAATAGAGGAAAACAATAGAATGGGAGAGACAAGAGATCTCTTCAAGAAATTTAAAGATACCAACGGAACATTTCATGCAAAAGTGGGCACAATAAAGGACAGAAATGGTATGGACCTAACAGAAACAGAGAAGATATTAAGAAGTGGCAAGAATACACAGAACTATAGAAAAAAGATCTTCATGACCCAGATAACCACAATGGTGTGATCACTCACCTAGAGCCAGAAGTCCTGGATGTGAAGTCAAGTAGGCCTTAGGAAGCATCACTATGAACAAAGCTAGTGGAGGTGATGGAATTCCACTTGAGCTATTTCAAATCCTAAAAGATGATGCTGGGAAAGTGCTGCACTCAATATGCTAGCAAATTTGGAAAAGTCAGCAGTCATCACAGGACTGGAAAAGTCAGTTTCCATTCCAACCACAAAGAAAGACAATGCCAAAGAATGCTCCATTAACCACACAATTGCACTCATCTCACATGCTAGTAAAGTAATGCTCAGAATTCTCCACACCACGCTTCAACAGTACCTGCACCATGAACTTGAAGATGTTTAACTTGGATTTAGAAAAGGCAGAGGAAAAAGAGATCAAATTGCCAACATCTGTTGGATCATCAAGAAAGCAAGAGAATACGAGAAAATCATCTACTTCTGCTTTATCAACTACGCCAAAGCCTTTAACTGTGTGGATCATAACAAACTGTGGAAAATTCGGAAAGAGATAGGAACACCAGACCACCTGATCTGCCTCCTGAGAAATCTTTATGCAGGTCAGGAAGCAACAGTTAGAACTGGACATGGAGCAACAGACTGATTCCAAATCAGGAAAGGAGTATGTCAAGGCTGTATATTGTTACCCTGCTTATTTACCTTACATGCAGAGTACATCATGAGAAATGCTGGGCTGGAAGAAGCACAAGCTGGAATCAAGATTGCCAGGAGAAATATCAATAACCTCACATATGCATATGACACCACCCTTATGGCAGAAAGCAAAGAAGAACTAAATAGCCTCTTGATGAAAGTGAGTGAAAAAGTTGGCTTAAAACTCAACATTCGGAAAACTAAGATCATGGCATCCAGTCCCATCAATTTATGACAAATAGATAGGGAAACAATGGAAACAGTGAGAAACTTTGTTTTTTGGGGCTCCAAAATCACTGCAGATGGTGACTGCAGCCATGAAATTAAAAGATGCTTGCCATGACCAACCAAGACAGCATATTATAAAGAAGAGAAATTACTTTGCTAATGAAGGTCCATTGAGTCAAAACTATGGTTTTTCCAGTAGTCATGTATGGATGTGAGAGTTGGACTATAAAGAAAGCTGAGCACTGAACAATTAATGCTTTTGAACTGTGGTGTTGGAGAAGACTCTTGACAGTCCCTTGGACTGCAAGGAGATCCGACCAGTCCATCCTAAGGGAAATCAGTCCTGAATATTCATTGAAAGAACTGATGCTGAAGCTGAAACTCCAGTACTTGGCCACCTGATGCAAAGAACTGACCACTGGAAAAGACCCTGATGCTGGGAAAGATTGAAGATAGGAGAAGAGGTCGACAGAGGATGAGATGGTTGGATGGCATCATTGACTTGATGGACATGAGTTTGAGCAAGCTCTGGGAGTTGGTGATGGACAGGGAAGCCTGGTGTGCTGCAGTCCATGGGGTCACACAGAATTGGACATGACTGAGCGGCTGAACTGGACTGAACATATTTTCAAGAAAGCAATATAAATCCATAGATTCTACAATCCCCAGCCAGTCATTTTTGGCCTACCTTGCTCAAATATTTTTGGATTGACCAGTGACTAAAATGAGTCTTATCTAATTTGCTTATTCATTCCCTAAGGCAAAAATAAGTCAGGCTAAGGCAGCAGAATTACAGTTCCTTGGTTGTCATCATCAAGTGTTTCCCAAGATACCAGTGTATGGAAAAAAGAAAAAGAAAAAAAGATGAACATGACTGTGAAAAAATTTAATTGGTTGGTGTTATGGTTATTTAAGTAGACAATTCACATCAGTCTTCAAAATTGCATTTGCTACCAAACACTATTGCCATTATTGATGGATTTTAAGGTCAAAACAACTCTGAATGATTTACTCTGTGATTGAATTGCACCATATAACTTCATTGTGTTTCAGCAAAATTTTTTCTGTAATTCAGAGTCTGGGAGACATTAAGTAGCTATGTATTGATTCTTGTTTTCCCCTCAAGTAATCAATTCAGATCCTGTGGTCTTAATTTCCCAAAAGACTGTAACATCCATATAAATTCTATTTTTGTGAGTATAAGTTCTGTGTACTACAAAATGCCATCAGACATTTTTGACGCTCATCTGAACCGTTATCACTTCAGCAACAGAAGTGGTAGAGAATCTACTCTAGCAGAAACATCAGAGACCAAAAAGAAAAAAAAATTCTTTGTTGAAACTAATATGTTTTAATACATGCTAGAAAGATATGGAATTCACTGGATAAGATAAGAATAGATTTTTTTTCTTATAGTTCTTTCCCTGCCCTCGTGGGGACGAGGCTGGCAGGGGCGTGGAACACTGGTCCTTGCCCGAGCTAGCTCTCAGCAAGGGGCTCAAAAGGGTCTGTCTGGGGCTCCGTCGCCACAGCTGCCACAGAAGACGAGTTGCGAGTAGGGTCAGAGCCCAGCTAGCGCCTCCTTCCCAGAGAGCAGGCGCGCGAGTCATTATAATTCTTTTTTATTGACTGGACATTTGTCATTGACCATAGGTGAACTGAACTGAACTTATAGGTGACTATAAAATATTATCACTGAAGGCCTCACAGTTTATTTAGTCTTATATTACGAGGAAATTAAAAGTTACCGGATATTGACAGTTCACTGAACAATAAACATTTATTAAGTGGTTACTATGTACCAACCAATGTCCAAGGAACTGAAAACAGCAGTGAACAAAATAAACGAAGCATTTTTATCTTCATGGGCTTACATTCTGGTTGGAGGAGACAGATGAAAAACAAATGTGTTGTAAGTACTCTAAAGTAAAATAAGTTCAGCTAAGGAGACAGAACCGGCTTCCCAAAGTGGCGCCAGTGGTAATGAGCACACTGCCAATGCAAGAGACATAAGAGAAGCAGGATCTCTTGGCTGGGAAGATCCCCTGGAGGAGGACATGGCAGCCTGCTCCAGCACTCTTGCCTGGGGAATCCCATGGACAGAGGAGCCTGGCGGGCTACAGCCCATAAGGTTGCAAAGAATTAGACATGACTGAAGCGACTACACAATTGCACTCATCCCACACACTACTAAAGTAATGCTCAAAATTCTCCAAGCCAGGCTTCAGCAGTACGTGGACCATGAACTTAGAGATGCTCAAGCTGGCTTTAGAAAAGGCAGAGGAACCAGAGATCAAATTGCCAACATCCGCTGGATCATNGTTTCCACTGTTTCCCCATTTATTTCCCACGAAGTGATGGGACAAGCTGCCATGATCTTCATTTTCTGAATGTTGAGCTTTAAGCCAACTTTTTCACTCTCCTCTTTCACTTTCATCAAGAGGCTTTTTAGTTCCTCTTCACCTTCTGCCATAAGGGTGGTGTCATCTGGATATCTGAGGTTATTGATATTTCTCCAGTCAATCAAGATTGTGCTTCTTCCAGCCCAGTGTTTCTCATGACGTACTCTGCATATAAGTTAAATAAACAGAGTGACAATATATAGCCTTGACGTACTCCTTTTCCTATTTAGAACCAGTCTGTTGTTCCAAATCCAGTTCTAACTGTTGCTTCCTGACCTACATACAGATTTCCTCTTTCACTTTCATCAAAAGGCTCTTTAATATTTTGCTTTCTGCCATAAGGATGGTGTCATCTGCATATCTGAGGTTATTTGATATTTCTCCTGGCAATCTTGACTCCAGCTTGAGCTTCATCCAGCCTGGGATTTAGCATGATTTACTCCATATATAAGTTAAATAAGCAGAGTAAAAATATACAGCCTTGACATATTCCTTTCCCAGTGTGAAATCAGTCGCTTCTTCCATGTCCAATTCTACTTGTTGCTTCTTGACCTGCATACAAATTTCTCTGGAGGCAGGTAAGGTGGTCTGGCATTCCCATGTCTTGAAGAATTTTGTGATCTACACAGTAAAAGGCTTTGGTGTAATTAAGAAAGCAGGAGTAGATGCTTTTCTGATAATCTCTTGCTTTTTTGATGATCCAGCAGATGTTGGCAATTTGATCTCTGATTCCTCTGCATTTTCTAAATCCAGCTTCCTCTCCCTTTCTAAATCCTGAAAGTTCAGAATTCACGAACTGTTGAAGCCCGGCTTCGAGAATTTTGAGCATTATTTTGTTAGCGTGGNAGGAGTAGATGCTTTTCTGATAATCTCTTGCTTTTTTGATGATCCAGCAGATGTTGGCAATTTGATCTCTGATTCCTCTGCATTTTCTAAATCCAGCTTCCTCTCCCTTTCTAAATCCTGAAAGTTCAGAATTCACGAACTGTTGAAGCCCGGCTTCGAGAATTTTGAGCATTATTTTGTTAGCGTGGGAGATGAGTGCAATTGTGTGATAGTTTGAACATTCTTTGGCATTGCATTTCTTTGGGATTGGAATGAAAACTGACATTTTCCAGTCCTGTGGCCACTGCTGCGTCTTCCAAATTTGCTTTCCGAATGAAAGGTGGAAATCAACTAATCCAGTGGGTTGTTGTTGTTGTTGTTGTGTTAGCCTGGAGGCACATTAGTGTCATATCTGAAGCTTTAAATAAGGCACCACTCTGTCCAGGTCCCTTTGCCCAGAGATTCTAACTTAATTTGTGAGGGCATGGAGAGGGGAGAGAGGTATGAATGGTCATGAAAGTTCCACAGACAGTTTTGATGGGCTTCCTGGGACTAAAGTTGGCAGAGAGGAGAGAATAGTCATTCAAAATGAAGTCCAGGTGTGTAGACCAGCTCTCCAAAATGGATTGGTTCGAAAAACTTCTACAGAAAGAAGAAAGGCATTTAAAGAGGTGGTCCCATCTTCAAGTCAGATGGAAAGTCAAAGGTAAAGACCTTAGAGACCCTGAAGCTACAAAACTCTCCCAAATGAAAAAGAAACATGACTCCACAAGGGTCTCCTTTGCTCCTGTCTTTGCTTCCAGCATATCTCATCCTGTTGCCACTTTCTGTGGGCTTAGGCTGTCAACACGGGATCTGTGGAGTTCGTAGTGCCACACTTCTCACTTCATTTTACAGCAGCTTTCCCACTTGGGGTCACTTTGATGCAAGTTACTCACTCAGTTAAACCCCGAGGACTATACTAAACACATTAAATTTACTGTTTTCTCTAAATTGGAAATTGTATGTTCACCTTCACTCAGCAGTTAAAGAAATGTAAATTATAATAATTAGATCCTCTTAGGATCAGATTAGAGAAGATTAAAAAATAATAGTCAACATAGACAACCGTAAGGGAAAGATACTTTCTCACACTCTGCCTATAAGAAACTAAATTTGTGTCTCTCCTGGAGGACAGTTTCTGTTTTTATCTCAAGAGAAATCTTAAATGATCAGAAAATATTTGATCCAAACTTCCCCTTCTGAAAATTTATCCTAAGGATACATATAAATACTTATCTAATCATGATGATATAAACATTAAAACAACCTAAGTGTTAATGAGTTTGAGTAATTCAATCACTAAATCCATTTCATTAAAAATGATATAAAATTAATATGTGATCAGACAAACAGATAAAGCAGAATGTATGCTAAGATCCCACTTTTGGTTAATCTATATGCATAGAAAAAAGAGTGGAACTTGGCAACAAACTGTTGGCAGTGATTATCAGGGTGAAGAAGAACTTTCTTCTATTGAACACTACCGTTTTGCTGTATTTTATAACTTGAATCTAATTTTTTTTGTTCCTTAAATAATGAGGTAAATGCATAAAAACAAAGACAAAAGACTAAAAAGCAATATGACAAAATATTAACAGCTGATAGTCAATTTTTGTTTACATGTGTTTTCAAGATTTATAATAATGAATGTGTTACTATTACAACAAAAAGTGACTCAAGTAATTTTAATTGCAGAGTTACATAATGTAAGATATTTTAGGTTCTTCAAATAATTTAATTGTCACAGCTATGGCATTTCCTTTATTGAGCCCAAGATTATTTTAAAAAACAACTGCAAACAAAAACACTTAGCATTAGCACAAGCCTCTTTCAGCTTAAGAGAGAAAAACTCTGACCTTTCACTGATGACAGTCTGTATGGGTTTTGAGAACTGTCCTTGCCATTATGTATAGCTTTGATACTTCAGAACCGAAGTCCCTTGGAATTTTATTTTACTTAGATATCTCCATTTTCTTTTGTGACATTGCATCCTGCATTTAGAAGCAAAAGGAACTTTATTAACAATTTTGTTCCCAATTCCTTTTTCACTTGTATATTTTATTGCTTATTTTCCCCCATATTTTGAATTGCCCAAGATCTTGACAATCTACACCCTATAAGTATCAAGCAATACTCTAATTATATTGTGTCTGCAAATGTTCAGGTATCATTTAGTGCAGGAAATCCATCAAAGTATTCCCTTTCAAATTTCACATTCAGGAAAGGAAGAAGCTATATTAGGACTTCCAAACCTATCATCTTGAGGAACCAAAGGTATGCCTACCGAGAAAAGTAACTGTCCATCAACTGTAGTCTGAGAATGCTGCTTATATAGAAAATTAATACTCCTTCTCCCACTTCTTTCTGTGGAAGAACAAGGTGTAATTTCCTGCAGAGGGTGCCTGAGATGCCTGCCTCAGGCTGGAAGAATCTCTGTAGCCCTCAGACATACTCTTACAAGGAGTGGTATATGTTCACTGGAAATATTTTATGGCCAGACCCAGGCATTGTCCAGATTGATACAAAGGATATTTCAGGAAGAACCAATACCCACTGCTGCCCAGAGAAGCAATGACATCACTCCCTACAAGCTTCCTATGAGCAGATGCTAAAACTTGAGCCCCACTGAGTCCTCAGCACTAGGCATACAGAAATGTGCAAAGATACTTGTCATCAGATCAGGTCATGCATGCATGTTCAGTCATGTCTGACTCTTTATGACCCCATGGACTGTAGCCCACCAGGCTCCTCTGTCCATGTGATTCTCCAGGCAAGAATACTGTAGTGGGTTGCCATTTCCTTCTGCAGGGGAATCTTCCCAACTCAGGGATTGAACCCCCATTTCCTGAGTCTCCTGCATTACAGGAAGATTCTTTACCACTTGAGCCACTGGGGAAGCCCTCTCGGAAGCTCACTCTCTCCTTGAATTCTATAATTTCAGGTCCTGATAAAAGAGAAGGAAATTCATTAGGACTGACTCAAATGCATTCTTTTTTAAAGCTGAGTGGCATTCCATTATATGTTTCTACTCTCTCCATTTGTCCCACTGTCTCCCTCCCACATTGTGTCCACGTGTCCATTCTCCATGTCTGCGTCTCCATACTGCCCTGGAAATAGGTTCATCAGTACCATCTTTCTAGATTCCATACATAGGCATTTAACATAAAATATTTGTCTTTCTCTTTTTTATTTACTTCACTGTGTACAATAGGCTGTAGGTTCATCCACCCCAATGTTCATTGTAGCACTTTTTTACAATAGCTAGGATATGGAAGCAGCTTAGCTGTCCATCAACAGATGAATAGATATGGAAATCGTGGTACATGTATACAATGAGATGTTATTCAGCTTTAAAAAAGAATACATTTGAGTCAGTCCTAATGAATTTCCTTCTCTTTTATCTGGACTTGAAATTATAGAATTCAAGGAGAGGTTCAGCTTCCCAGAGAGCTTCCCAGGTGGCACTAGACATAAAGAACCTGCTTGCCAATGCAGAAGATGTAAGAGATGTTAGTTTGATCCCTGGTTGGGACGATCTCCTGGAGGAGGGCATGGCAACCCACTCCGATATTCTTGCTGGAGAATCCAATGAGCAGAGGAGCCTGCAGGCTACAGTCCATAGTGTTGCAAAGAGTTGGAAATGACTGAAGTGGAGAAGGCAATGGCACCCCACTCCAGTACTCTTGCCTGGAAAATCCTATGGACAGAGGAGCCTGGTAGGCTACAGTCCATGGGGTCTGGAAGAGTGGGACACAACTGAGTGATTTCACTTTCATTTTTCACTTTCATGCATTGGAGAAGGAAATGGCAACACACTCCAGTGTTCTTGCCTGGAGAATCCCAGGGACGAGGGAGCCTGGTGAGCTGCTGTCTATGGGGTCTCACAGAGTCAGACACGACTGAAGCGACTTAGCAGCAGCAGCAGCAGAAGTGACTTGACATGCATGCCTGTGCTTACCAGAAAAGTGAAAACAGAGCCACTGGGTGGGGTAAAAGCAGACTGAATCATTGCATCTGCTGCCTGACTCATTTCTGCCCCTCTCCTTTATTCCTTGGTTGCTGAGTCGCTTTAGTCGTGTCCAACTCTGTGTGACCCCATAGACGGCAGATCACCAGGCTCCCCCATCCCTGGGATTCTCCAGGCAAGAACACTGGAGTGGGTTGCCATTTCCTTCTCCAATGCATGAAAGTGAAGTTGCTCAGTCGTGTCCGACTGGCAGCGACCCCAGGGACTACAACCTATGAGGCTCCTCTGCTCATAGGATTTTCCAGGCAAGAGTACTGGGGTGGGGTGCCATTGCCTTCTTATTCCTTGGTGATTAAAGATTAAAGATCCCATGGTGAATGTTCTGATAATATACTGCTATGTAGTAAACTACCCTAAAACCTAGTGACTTTAAAGCACCACCATTTTATGGTACCTTATATTTATGTGGGTCAGAAATTCAGAGTTCACATAACTTCTGCTCTTTAAAAGACACTGCTAATATATCTGGTACAGCATTTGTATCCAGAATGAATTTTTTTAAATCTCTGAAAACCCAATAATAAAAAATCAAACAATCCAATAAAAAGCAGGCAAACCTTGAAAGACACTTCACCAGAGAATATATATAAATAGCAAAGAATCCCATGAAAATTGACCCAATATTATTAGTTGTTAGGGTTCTGTAAGTCAAAACCATGAGGTGACACTGTGTGTATGTGTTAGTCGCTGTCATGTTGGACTCTGCAACCCCATGGACTATAACCCACCAGGTTCCTCTGTCCATAGTATTGTCCAGGCAAGAATACTGGAGTGGATTTCAATTCCACATAGTAATTTATAGACATTAAAAGCAGATGAGTGGTTTTCTTATGAGTGGTTTCCTCCTTTCAGAGGAGGAGCTGAAGAGAGGACCAGGAGTGATCACAATGGGGCACCACTGGGGAACAATGGATATGTTCACTGTCTTGACTGTGGTGATGGTTTCCCAGGGGTATACACAAATCAAAGCATATGAAATTATTCAGTTTAAATCTATGCAGTTTATTGTGTGCCAATTTTATCTCAATACAATTTTTAAAAGAAAATGGAAAGAATCTTCCTTCCAACTCTCATCTCACCATGAAAACCACAGAACTTTAAAATTTATAGATATAAACGTTAAAAGAAATTTAAGACTGATATTTTGTGTTCCAAATGAGGAAATCACCCCTCAGACAAAAGAGGGGATTTGCCTAAGGTCACAGTACTGTTGGCTGCAGTTTCAAGTTCCCATGTCTTTACTTCTTACAAGCTGCATGCTAAGTCATTTCAGCCATGTCCAACTCTTTGCAAGCCTATGGACCATAACCCACCAAGCTCCTTTGACCATGGATTCTCCAGCAAGAATACTGGAATTTGTTGCCATGCCCTTCTTCAGGTGATCTTCCCAACTCAGGGATCGAAACTGCATCTCTACGTCTCCAGCAGGTGGGTCCTTTACCACTAGTGCTACTTGGGAAACCCCTACTTACTATTACTCTTTGCAGAAATATGCCTCTTTTTGCAATCACAAAGGAAACATTTTCAAAGTATTTCAGGATCAATTAATCTGATTGAAAGTGTGATTTAAATGTGGACAAATATACGTATTAATTAAGGTGAAGGACATCTAAAACTCTTATTTTAAAAAAGCCACAGTCTTTCTGGCCTAAAGAACTTGAGGGTGGAATTTGGAATAATCACAGACTCTGAAAAGTGAGAGGGAGAATCCTGCCTCTGGCATGTGGAACCAGGCCACATGTTAGGTGAGAAGTTGATGGTATGGTGTCATAATAAAAGAGATATTTCTAGAAAGATCAGTCATCAAGTAACCCTAGAAGCAAGTTGAATCTCACAATAGATCTTGATAAGGAAGAATAGGTATACCTCAATGAAAAGAAACACAAAAGAAAGACATTGGGAGAATGCTGACATGCTAAGTGGTATGTTTCTCCAGGGATTCAGCTCCCTAAGAAGCCATCTCCATTCCCCTCCCTATCAGGCTTGGAGGAAAGGAACGGTCGTTCAATGGGTAAACAGTATCCTTAGCATGGGCTAAACTCAAGGTCATGGAGAGTGCAGAAGTGAGAACCTGAAGGTCTGAACACAGACTTATATAACCACTTGAAGTGTATTTCTTTTTCCACAGGAGAGTTGGAAACACTGCCCTCAGTCAAACTAAGCTGTTTCATGGCCTCGTTTAACAAGTAAATGAAATCTCACAGCCATCCCATAGTTTCAGCTTTCATCCTGGCCGTCATAATCTGCCTGGCAGGCTTGGAAATGAGGTGTAGAATAACACATTCAGTTTTAGCATGAGCACTGGTTCTTGGGCCCATCAGTCAACCCTGGTATACTCCAGAGTGTTTCTGGAAGGGTTTTCAGCACCAAAAGTGTTTTCTGAAGGCAAAATCTTGTACAAATAGAGGAGAGAGTGTCTTGATTTTATTTAAGTACCATATGTCTCAAGATAATCCAAGTTGTCTCTGTTGCTAAAAGCCCTGCTTCCTGTCAAGATTGTCTACCCAGGCACACCCTCAGCAATCCTCAAAGTCTACAGACTCTAGAGTAGATTAAAGTACATATGTATGCGTACATGTACAAGTGGCTGAAAACCAGATTTGGACTACACCTGCCAAGTTATCTGAGCAGGTCCTCAGTCAACAAGAGCTGTTTTTGGAAATGCAATATTTCTCTTGGGTTGAGAGCCCTCTCAAGGACATTATATCAGGTTCACAATAAATATCTGTTGAATGGATTATGTCTCAAATAATAATTGAACATAGTCTGGTGTCTCATCAATTGGCTTAATGAGACTGAAAGGCAATGAGTGCCTGTTGAGCAGTAAACTTTTGTCCAGGAATCAGGGAAGGCTTCCTTAACACAGTGGCCTGGAGGATGAAGAGAATGCATCCAAGTTCAAGAGAGGGGATTGACCTTTGAGGCAAAGGAAATGTTATTTGAAGGCCTGGTGCATGTGGCTGGACCAGGGCAAATGAGAAGTGATAAAATGAGGCTGGAGGGCGAGCCAGCTAGTCAAGACCAAAGACAAGGGCTGAGGAATGCATCAACCCCACTGGCAGCAGGAACTGCAAAGTTCAAGGAAAAGAGATCGGGAACAGAAAGGGAGGAAGACCTGGGGCCAATAATTAAATTTGATGGTGAAGTCCACCACTACCATATTCTTTCAAGACTTAAAACATATATATATATATATATATGTATGTATATATGATTTTAAATTGTTTGACAATAACTACAGATTTAATAAAATGAAAATGGTGATTACTTTTCCTCTGAAACACTAAGTACCAGAACAAATGGAACATAGTATGGTAGGTTGAATCATATCCTTGTCACAAGATAGCCCCATTCCAACCCTTAGAACCTGGGAATATATTATCTCCCAAGGTATAAGGAACTTTGCAGATGTCATCAGTTAAGGATTTTGAAGTGAGATGATTCTAGAGTACACAAGTGGACTCAATGTAATCATAAGGGCCCTTATAAGAGAAAGGCAGAAAGATCCAAACCAGAAAGAGATGAGATGATGGAAGCAGAGATCAGAGAGAAGAGAAGATGCTATGATGCTGGCTTTGAAGATGAAAGAAGAGACCCCGAGTCTAAATGTGAGTGTCTTCTATAAGATGGAAAAGACAAGCAAACAGATATTCCTCGGGGCTTCCAAAAAGAACCAGCCCTGCTGACACTTTTATCTTAGTCCAGTGAAATTGATTTCAGACCTCCAACAACCAAAACTGTAAGATAGAATGTCACTGTTGTTTGAAGCCACTGTCTGGTAATTTGTTAAAGGAGCAAGAGGATGCTGATATACATGATATAAAGACGTTTGAAGGGGAGAAGTTGTGACTTAAATGTATTTCACTAGTAAGTTGCTTTTAATGGATGAAAGAAATAGAAAAAAACAGAAAGTCAAGGATTCAGGAAATATACTTATTTATGGCAATTTGATTAACCAAAATTCTTTTTAGGTAGTTTTAATGAAGAACACAATTTTGTTTTACGATACCCTTTCATGCTACTGAATTTTTATGATAAATTTTTTGGGTGACTATGTCTTCAAGTAATTTTTTAAGAAAGCACATCTGGATGTTATTCCTGAGTTTTTGTGTATCTAGAAAGATATGGTTATTGCTACAGTACCTATGCATTAGCTTGACTTATTTTAAAATTTTAGGCCAAAATATTTTGTTCTTAAATATAACTTTAAGGTTTCCATGTTAAACAATAAGGAATAAAAATCAATAAGCTTTGTGTTAAACCTCAGACATTTAGAAAAGATTCAAAAACAGAGGGAGGCAGTCCTAAGATGGCAGAGTAATAGGACAGGAAGACCACTTTCTCCCCCACAAATTCATCAGAAGAACATTTGAACACTGAGTAAATTTCACAAAACAATTTTTGTTGCCAGCAAAGGACATCAGGCACCCAGAAAAGCAGCCCATTGTCTTCGAAAGGAGGTAGGAAAAAATATAAAAGACAAAAAGAGAGACAAAAGAGGAAGGGATGGAGCTCCGTCCCCAGAAGAGAGTCTTAAAAAGGAGAGAAGTTTCCAAACACCAGGAAACATTCTCACTGTCGAGTCTGTGGCGAGGCTTGGGACCACACCAGTTCAGTTCAGTTCAGTTCAGTCCCTCAGTCGTGTCCAAATCTTTGCGACCCCATGAATTGCAGCACGCCAGGCCTTCCTGTACATCACCATCTCCCAGAGTTCACTCAGACTCACGTCCATAGTGTCTGTGATGCTATCCAGCCATCTCATCCTCTGTCGTCCCCTTTTCCTCCGGGCCCCAATCCCTCCCAGCATCAGAGTCTTTTCCAGTGTGTCAACTCTTCACATGAGGTGGCCAAGGTATGGGAGTTTCAGCTTTAGCATCATTCCTTCCAAATAATAACCAGGGCTGATCTCCTTTAGAATGGATTGGTTGGATCTCCTTGGGGTCCAAGAGACTCTAAAGGGTCTTCTCCAACACCACACTTCAAAAGCATCAATTCTTCAGTGCTCAGTTTTCTTCACAGTCCAACTCTCACATCCATACATGACCACAGGAAAAACCATAGCCTTGACTAAACGGATCTTTGTTGGCAAAGTAATATCTCTGCTTTTGAATATGCTATCTAGGTTGGTCATAACTTTTCTTCCAAAGTGTAAATGTCTTTTAATTTCATGGCTGCAGTCACCATCTGCAGTGATTTTGGAGCCCAAAATGGTAAAGTCTGACACTGTTTCCACTGTTTCCCCATCTATTTCCCATGAAGTGATGGGACCACATGCCATGATCTTCATTTTCTGAATGTTGAGCTTTAAGCCAACTTTTTCACTCTTCTCTTTCACTTTCATCAAGAGGCTTTTTAGTTCCTCTTCACTTTCTGCCATAAAGGTGGTGTCATCTGCATTTCTGAGGTTATTGATATTTCTCCCGGCAATCTTGATTCCAGCTGTGTTTCTTCCAGCCCAGCGTTTCTCATGATGTACTCTGCCTAGAAGTTAAATAAGCAGGGTGACAATATACAGCCTTGACAGTCTCCTTTTCCTATTTGGATCCAGTCTGTTGTGCCATGTCCAGTTCTAACTGTTGCTTCCTGACCTCCATACAGGTTTCTCAAGAGGCAGGTCAGGTGGTCTGGTATTCCCATCTCTTGAAGAATTTTCCACAGTTTATTGTGATCCACACAGTCACACAGCGCAACATAATCGGGAGGAAAAATAAATAAATAATTAAAAGCCACAAATTATGTGCCCAATGGTAACTTCCCCAGCAGAGAAGCAGCGCAGACACCTGCATCTGCCACTAGCAAGCAGTAGACTCGGGCTGCATTGCTTTGAGTAAGGACTGGGCCTGAATGCCCCGAGGGCAATCTGAGGGAACTAACTTGGGCTAGCAAACCAGACTGTAGGATAGCCACCACGCAAAAAACCCTAACCTAAGACACCACCAGGACCGCTCACAGAACAAAGGACTGACTAGAGCTATGCAAAAAGCCCTAACCTAACCCACTCCAGTATTCTTGCCTGGAAAATCCCATGGATGGGGTAGCCTGGTAGGCTGCAGTTCATGGGGTCGTGAAGGGTCGGACACGACTGAGCGACTTCGTTTTCACTTTTCACTTTCATGCATTGGAGAAGGAAATGGCAACCCACTCCAGTGTTCTTGCCTGGAGAATCCCAGGGACGGGGGAGCCTGGTGGGCTGCCGCCTATGGGGTTGCACAGAGCTGGACATGACTGATGTGACTAATCAGTAGCAGTAGCAGCAAGACACCGTCAGGCCCGCTCACAGAACAAAGGACTGAGCAGAGCTAGCTGGCTGCAGACCGGCCTATTCCCCTCCAGTGACAGGCAGGAGACGGCAGCCAGAGACAGAAGGGGGCAATCATGGCCCCAAAGAGGCATTATCTACCAAACTGCAAGCAGGCTTCATTGCTAACCAAGACTTCTTGGGATTCTGGATGGTCAACATCTGCCTGAGAAGGTATGCCGGTTGTACACCCAGAAAATCAAGCAGCAAGGATGGGGAGGCGATAAGTGACAGTGACCGCGCTCACCAAATACCTGGTCACCTGAGCTGCTTGGACCTAGGAAGGCCAGAAAACACAGGCCCAGCTGAGTCTGTGCCTCTGAGGACAACCAGAGTACCTGAACCTGAACGGCTTAGACCTTGGGAAGTGCATACAACCCAGGGCCAGCCTCAGACAGTTCCTGGCAGAGCAACCTAGAGCCTAACCAGTGTAGACAGGGAAAGCACACACGCCATGAGCAGGGGTAAACCCAGTGGGGGCCAAGACACTGTGAACATACACCAGCATCCCTCCCTCCCCACAGCACGACTGAGCAAGTGAGCTTAGAAAAGTGTCTACCACTGCCCCCTTGCTTCAGGGCAGAAATTAGACACTGAAGAGACCAGCAAACAGAAGAAGCTAAATCTCCTTGGAAGTGACAGATACAATAGATTAAAACACTTTAGTTAGTACCAACTACATAGGAAGAGGCCTATAGATCTTGAGAAATATAATCTGGATTAAAGAACTATCCTAAAGTGAACTGACTCCACACTGCCCATAACAACACCAGAGAAAGTCCTAGATATATTTTTTTACTATTTTTACTATCATTCTTTATTTAAAAAAATTTTTTTTTAATTTTTAAGTCCTCTATTACTCCTTTAATTTTTATTTTTACAACCTACTATTAAGTTGCAAAAAAAAGAGAGACCCTATTTTTTAAAGCAATCTTCATATATGTATATTTTATAATTTTTGTGACTTGTTTTGTTTGGTTTTGTTTTGTTTTTTGTTAATATTATACTTTTGAAAATCCAACTTCTACTCTAGACTTTTAATCTTTGCTTTTTGGTAATTGTTATCAATTTTCTACCTTTAAGAACCCAATCTTCACTACACATTTTTACTTGGAGTGAGATTATTGGCTTGACTGCTCTCTCCCCCTTTGCACTCTCCTTTTTCTCCACCAGGTCGCATCTCTCTCCTCCCTCCCTATTCTCTTCTCTACCCAACTATGAATCTGTGTATGTTTCGGATGCTGGAGAACACTTCAGCTCAGTTCAGTTCAGTGGCTCAGTAGTATCCAACTCTTTGAGACCCCATGAATCACAGCATGCCAGGCCTCCCTGTCCATCATCATCTCCCAGGGTTCACTCAGACTCACATCCATCGAGTCAGTGATGCCATCCAGTCATCTCATCCTCTGTCGTCCCCTTCNGATGACCCAGAGGGATGGTATGGGGAGAGAGGTGGGAGGGAGGTTCAGGATGGGGAACACGTGTACACCCATGGCAGATTCATGTTGATGTATGGCAAAACCAATACAATATTGTAAAGTAATTAGCCTCCAATTAAAATAAATAAATTTATATTTTTTAAAAAAAGAGCTAAACAAAATAGTTCAGAATAGGGTTAATTATAGCTATGGTCAGGTAAAAAGCGAAATCAATCAAATGGAGAGACTTTTGCCATATTCAATTTTTAGAAATGAATAAAACAAAAATAAGACTATTAAGAAAATATGTGTATGTGAGAGATAAAGGGAAGACTAACATTAATAAAAATATTTTTACAATCACTATTAAAACTTTGCATTTAAAAAAATGGACAATATCTAAATAGAACTATAAGGCTTAAACTTCTCAGGACACCTTTAAACACATAAAATGTATTGAGAGACCAAAAGCACCTTAGTTAGTGTTTGTCATATCTGTTAATATTTACCATCTTAGAAATTAAAACTAGGAATTTTTTTGAATTAGAATTTGGTTTTTGTTTTGTTTTGTTTTGTTTGTTAATGTATGGTTGATTTAGGACTAGGAATATTTAAAGTACACAGGAGTAAGGGTACTACCTGGGCTCTTCTATCCATGAAATTCTCCAGGCAAGAATACTGGAGTGGGGCACCATTCCCTCTTCCAAGACATCTTCCTGACCCAGCGAGTGAGCCCTCCTTTCTTATGTCTCCTACACTGGCAGGCAGATTTCCGACCACTAGCACCACCTGGGAAGCCCTGAGCTCTCCTGATGGCTCTGATGGTAAAGAACCTGCCTGCAGTGCACATGTTGTAGCAGATAATATAGAAGGCAGAGCAGAGAAATTTGGTCTTTGGGGATAATAAGAGATAAGAATGTGAAAGTCAGGAGGTTACAGCTGCCTGAAGTTCACTCTGTCTCTGCACTGTCAAGTTATCAATGGACTCTCTTCCTGACCTAGGAATTGAATCCGGGTCTTCTGCATTGCAGGCAGATTCTTTATTATCTGAGCCACCAGGAAAGACCAATCTATGGTGCGACTCTACCATACTTGTATAACCAGTCTTGTTTAGATGAATAATTGAGTTGCTTACAACCTTTGACTATTTACAAACAAGGGGTCATGAATACTTTTGTACATATTCACTTGGTCACATGACTTTGAGACCAAGCTTGAATATACCTAGATAAATTAATCAAATTGTTATTAAAAAAAAAAAGAAATGTAGTTTTAGCAAGAGTTTCCAAATTTCCCTCTATATAACTTGTATCAATTTTTACACATATTCACAAAATATGAGAACGTCTGCTTCTCAAAGACACATTGTCACTGTGTTAGCAAAGTTTCTGATCATCAAAGATTTTGTTTCCAGGAGCAATATTTAAAGTTAATAAAAGTATCATAAAATAGGTACTCCTAAATGCTTTTGTGTAATTATGTAAAATCTCTCTGAAAGCAAGCAGGCAACATGAATCAAGAAATTTAAATTTACTTTTAAAATGGAGATATAATTGCCACACAGCATTATGTAACTTTGAAGTGTACAACATGCTTATTTGATACACATGTTATATTGCAATATTATTACCACTGTAGCATTAGCTAACACCTTCATCACCTCACACAATTATTTTTTTCTTCTGGTGAAAACATTTAAGATCTAGCCTCTCCACTTTGGACACTCGATTATGAGGAAAATTTTAGAGATGTGGATAGTCGTTTATACTTAACAAAACATTGAGTTACTATTTTCAAAAATACTGATATAAGAACGAGTTGCAAAATAATTTATGGTTTATCCAGAGAATGCATATTATCAAGACATTAAATAGATATCTTGGTTTTGAAAAACAATACTCCTGGAATTTGCTCAAACTCATGTCCATTGAGTTGGTGATGCCATCCAACCATCTGATCCTCTGTCGTCCCCTTCTCTTCCTGACCTCAATCTTTCCCAGTATCAAGGTCTTTTCCAATAAGTCAGCTCTTCGCATCAGGTGGCCAAAGTATTGGTGCTTTGGCTTCAGCATCAGTCCTTCCAATGAATATTCAAGGCTGATTTTCTTTAGGATTGACTGATTTGATCTTGCTGTCCAAGGGACTCTCAAGAGTCTTCTCCAGCACTGCTTCTTATATAAGGTTAAATAAGCATTCATATAAAGTGACATGCTAATTTTGAAAGTATACATACTCATACACACATATGTATTCCTCTGTATTTGACATAAATATATGTACAAATATGATTTATATATCTATATGTGCATAGAAGTCTTAAAGGTTTTATGTACCAAAATATTCTCACTTTTCTTTTATTGGCAAATTTAGCAGTAATTGATTCTTAATATCTTCTTAAAAATCTTCTACATTTCTAAAACTCCATGTAATGAACATGTGTTATTTCATAATCAGAAAAATGTTCCCTTCTTTTACTATTCCTTGACTTTAGCTTGACAAGGAATTTGAATTCATAATTAATTGGAGGAAAGGAAATGGAACATCATGAAACTTTCTGGTTCATGAAACTTTCAATGTGAGTGAAAAATGAATATACTCTAACATTTCTGACATGCTGATCTCTCTACTTAAGACTCCCCATTTTTTAACTTGTTAGGCCATGAAAATATTCATTACCTACTTCAAAAACCTCTGCCAAAGCTCATACAGATTTTTGGTGAAATAATTTAACATAGCAACATGAAACCCCAAAGTACAGGACGCATATGAGAGGAAGTTAATATCTAAAATATTGATTTATATGAATAGTTTAATATTTTATTCATTCAATTTTCATCCTTTCATTTCTAGTTGTATTATGTACCATAATAATGAGTTATACAGATTGTTATCCTTAAAATGGGAAAATAGACATTCATACAAATAAATTTAAATTGTGACTGAAAAATGTCACTACAGGAGAGAAACAGCGTAAGTAAGGTCCATAAAGCATGAACTCTGGAGTCTGATGCCTGAGATTGATCCCTTCTGTCAGGGACTAACTATATGACCCTGGGAAAATTACCTAACTTTTAGGTCCTCAGTTTGCTGTTATATAAAATGAAAAAAATTTTAAGTATCTATTTCATAGGATTGTTATAAGTAATGTTAGGCTGATTAAAATATTATTGAGCTAATTAAAATATTAGCTCAATCAATATTTACAGCAATCCTATGAAATATGATTATGTAATTTTACATTTGACACATAGCAACTTCTAGTTAAATGTTTCATAAATAAGAGAAAAGAATGAAGTACATGTATAAAGAGCATTGAATAAGGAGAAATAAATGACTGTTGATGGCTAGAGAAGTCCTTCCTGCATGTCTGATGACTAAAAGGTAAGAGCTCCCTACGTGAGGGAATTGTGGGCTGAGGGAACTGTGTAAAATTAAAGTGCAACATGGAGAAAAGTAAGGACAAACAATGGCGGGTATGTTTGGTCACATTAAATATCGGGGTTTTATTTTACTAAAGTGTTATACAGATGGTGTGACTTGATCAGGTTTCTCTTTGGAGAAAAAAATTATTACTCTGACTATGGAGTATAAAGACTGGAAGAAGACAA
Source organism: Neotragus moschatus (assembly GCA_006410615.1). NCBI lineage: Eukaryota > Metazoa > Chordata > Mammalia > Artiodactyla > Bovidae > Neotragus > Neotragus moschatus. The sequence continues at coordinate 1,148,301 of SJYA01001818.1, read as the reverse complement.
TCGACTCTAAGGGAAAGTCTGTTAGAAAGTGATACAGTATTCTAGGTGAGAGTGTGGTAGCTTGAACAAGGACAGAGGCAGTAGAGAAGAAAAAAGGACACACCAAAAAGCATCAGGAGGAAAAACCCTTCCTAGTGGTAGACCAGGCTTCCTTGTGGCTCAGATGATAAAGAATCTGCCTATAATGTGGAAGACCCAGTTCAATCCCCAGGCCAGGAAGATCCGATGGAAAAGAGAATGGCAACCCACTTCAGTATTCTTGCCTGGTGAATCCCATGGATTGAGGAGCCTGGTGGGCTGCAGTCCATGGGGTCACAAAGAGTTGGACAGTTCACTTCAGTGGTAGATCAGGTATTGAGAATAAGACAAAGGGAAAAGGTAAGGTTAATTCTTAGGTTTCTGGAGCTGTTGAGTCAAGGACCACTGAGAGAAAATACTAGAATTAGCAAGTAGAGAATGACTTGGAATCTAAATAGCTGAGTTTGTGGTAACTTTGAATTATCCAAGTAAAACTATTAAGTAGGCAGTTAGTTATATGAATCCAGAGCTCAAGAGGATTGCAAAGCTGAACTGTACTATCAAATTTTATTACATAATGGATATTAAAACTAAATTGGAAAATTTAATTATAATGTGGGATAAGGTGAAGGAATAGAATAAGTATAGATGGAAATTTGGGATAAAGGAAGGGTTGTCGAGTTTGTTTCAATGCAGAGCATCAAAAATTGATAAGAAAGAGCTATTTGAGAGGATGTTAAATATACAAGACACAGAAAGTATAATCAATAACACAAGATTTTTGAGTAGGCAAATGAATTAGTGTTAAACAAAAGACTTTTACTGAGGCCAAGAGAAAAGGAGAAAGAATGGATCCTGATGTGGGATCCTGAGCCTGTAGCATATTAGCCTCTTCTTATTCATCCTGCCCAATCAACATAATATTATTGGTGTGATGGAGGCGTATGATGTTCTGTGGGCTCCTGATCCCTTCATACCTGATTATGAAAGAAGGAATATGAGTTAGCAAAGCCCAAGGTAGGGCAAACATATTCATAAATATTTGTCCATTCCATAAAAATATGAACTATTTCTGATCTTCTTCTCTGATTGCTGCTGCTACTAAGTCACTTCGGTCATGTCCAACTCTGTGCGACCCCATAGACAGCAGTCCACCAGGCTCCCCCGTCCCTGGGATTCTCCAGGCAAGAATACTGGAGTGGGGTGCCATTTCCTTCTCCAACACATGAAAGTGAAAAGTGAAAGTGAAGTCACTCAGTCTTGTCTGACTCATAGTGACCCCATGGACTGCAGCCCACCAGGCTCCTTCATCCATGGGATTTTCCAGGCAAGAGAACTGGAGTAGGGTGCCATCACCTTCTCTGTCTTCTCTGATTAGAATACAGGGAAAAAAAAAAAAAAAACACACATTCACCAAATTAATGGCCCAGTGTCATTTAACTGAGGCTTTCTATATCTCTTTTAGCAACAAATGAAACATCTGGCATAATGGCTCCAAACAAGACTACTATATGTATGAGCTTGCAGTGATCTAAAGTTATTCTCCAGGTCCATCAGTATCTGAAGAGGCAGACTGACAAATCAAAAGGAGATAAGGAAATGACAAGGGAGCACCACCCCACTATCTCTGCTGTGCTCACTCTACCCTTACCCCAGAATATGGTAGCCAGGGAAGTTTCAGAGGTTCCTATTAGGCTGTCCTCAGTATATGATCTCCTACCAAATAGGCCAAATACTCGATGAAAGAATTATCCCAACTATAAGCATGTTCATCCTAGTATACATTTGGGAAATGACCACAGAGTAGACCAGTAGAACCAATGGACCCGTTAGAAAGTAGATTTTAGAACTCCGTTTATTATCTAACCTTCATAAACCAGCATTCTATCAGGGGAGCCATCATGATGCTCTGGTTCTCCAAGCATCAAATTCAACTTACTTGTGTCCAATAGTCCTTGAAATATCTGAGCATTTCCCTCTGCTGAGCGTGTAGTCATCTGAGTGATACAGGTTCTTCTGGGGAGGCACAGTGAAATCATTACAGTATGCAATTGCCAGGGAGTTGCTGTGACCTTTCTCTTAGGAATGAGGCCACCCTTTAGTCAGTGGTTCCAGATCTAAAAATTGGCTCAGCTCCAAGAACTGAGCAAGGAATTATGACTTACTGGACTGACTACCTTCAGCTTCCTGCTCCTCCTCATGCCTTCTCATTATAGAAGTTAAATGGCACATCCATTTTGCCTCTAGACCCCTAGACTCTATTAAGCCTGCTCCACAACTTCTGAAAATGTTCTTAAAGTTTCTTTAAATGCTGGCTATAGATCTACAATATGATTTAGCTAACAGAAATGAAAGCACATGTTCATAACAAAGCTTGTGCATAAATGTTCATAGCAGCTTTATCTGTAATATGCAAAAGCTGATATATATATATATTCACAAGCTTTTGAATGTATAAACATGGTGGTCTATTCATACTCAGCAATACAATGGACTATTAACACATGAAATCAACTAAAATATGAAACATCATGGGTGGAAAGCTATGCAAAAATGAAAGCAATCAAGCACAAAAGCAATTTCATATAAATTCTAAAAAAGCAAACTATAGTTCCAGAAATATCTGTAATCACCTAAGGCTACAGATTAAAGGAGAACAGGTTTCAAAGATGCATGATGAAATTTTTATAGTATTAGAAATATTCTGTTTCTTGCTTATGGCATGATAACGGTATATACTGAGTTGGGCAAAAGGTTTATCCTGACTTTTCATAAGATCTTAAGGAAAAACCTGAACAAACCTTTTGGCCAACCCAGTAACTGCCAAAATTCATCAAACTCCACTTAAAATGGATTTCATTGTATGTAATTATACTTCAGTAAAGCTAGAAGGAAAGGACGCTGTGCTAAGTATTAATGAAATAAAAATATACAGAAACTGTATGCCTGTACTCAATGTATAGTTTTGTAAACAAGAGAAAAATACATACAAATATGTTTAATAGATACATAATATGAGTTGCACCATGAAACAAGTGCAAGATGTTATGAGGATTTAGAGGTGGAAGAGGTCATTTCCATTGGGGAAGCTCTTGACAGAGCTTATGGAAAGAGGGTAGCATGTGAATTAAATTCTAACATATGAGCTAGATAGCTTATGGAAGCAGAAATTTCAGGATAACTGAATTAAGAAGACATTTATCTTTCTTTATATTTATAAAAACCCACGGAGTATACTTGAAAAATGTTTTGTTGTTCAATCACTAAGTCATGCCTGACTCTGTGACGCCATGGACTGCAGCACGCCAGGCTTCCTTGCCCATCACCATCTCCTGGAGTTTGTTCAAACTCATGTCCATTGAGTCACTGATGCCATTCCTCCATCTCAACCTCTGTTGCCCCCTTCTCCTCCTGCCCTCAGTCTTTCCCAACATCAGGGTCTTTTCCAGTGAGTCAGCTGTTCAAATCAGGTGGCCAAAGCACTGGAGCTTCAGCTTCAGCATCAGTCCTTCCAATGAATAATCAGGATTGATTTCATTTAGGATTGACTGGTTTGATCCCCTTGCTGCCCAGGAGACTCTCAAGAGTCTTCTTCAACACCACAGTTCAAAAGCATCAGTTCTTTGGTGCTCAGCCTTCTTTATGGTCAAGCTCTAACATGCAAAGGGACATAAATTTCATGTAAGAAATTTTTCAGAGATAAGACAATGAAGACCAGTTAGAGCCAAGTCATGGATCTTGTATGATTCCAGTGTGTAAGTCACAAAGTGATAAGAGTTGTGTGGCCAGAACTTTGTTTTAGGTGAAAATTACACTGGCTCAGGGCAGAATGGATTGAACAAGAGGCATGGAAGGAAGCTAGGATATGCTACTGAAATTTTTCCAGTTCAGAATGCTGAGATGAGAGTGGACGAGAAAAGAAATACATAGGAGAATTTGCAAAATTAGAAATTGGGGGCCATCTGAATATCTTGATCGAAATGAAAGATGAGGAAGATAATCCCTAAAGGACAAGTTTCCTCAATCAAATTAAGTTGCCTCAATTAATATTGAGCAGAATTATTACCAGAAGTCTCTGAAAATTAAAGTTGGTTTGAGAAGGGGCTCTTGGATGAGGTGATTACCTTTTCATTCACTGAATAGTTATGGAGGGTCAGGTGTGTACCAGAGAGGATATGTTGGAGATACAGTGAGGAACCAGACAGATAAATTATTCATCCTAAAGGGGTCTATATTCTTATTGGAGAAGATGGAAAATAAACATGTAAATGTATGTGATTTATTTTAAACATAAGATAATTCATTGCAATTAGGAAATTGTGCCTTCAGGAGAGTATTTCTCTCAATGGAATGTTAGACATCAAATTGTGTTTATGGAATCATCAATCAATTAAAAAAGGAGCTAGTGGGCATAGAATGCTACTGAAAAGGAAACATAGCAGTAATTTAAAGAAGACACAAAAGTGTTAATTGGAAAAAAAGAAAGAAATTGGAAACAAAGTTCTTGGAGTTATGAGATAACTGGAAATAATTAATAGAGTAAGTTCTACAAAAAGGATGCATTGTGAGCATGGTATAAGCCACTGGCTTTGAGAAGAAAAATGAATCTTCTTTCTCCATTGTTAAGACTTTATAAAAATTAAGATTAAGATGACAGGTGAAAATATAAAAAAAAAAATGCAAGGGAGGAAATACCTGACCTGAAGAAATACAAGTTGGAAATAAGGTTGACTTTTTTTAGATGGTGTGAATAAAAGTTTTCACCTTGGTGAAAATAAAAGAGGACATGGATTGGTTTCCTGATCTGAAGACAGCAAAACATTTGGGGACTGGCAGCTAAGAAGACCCTGGCTCTGCATCGTGACAGTTGACTAGCAGGATTTTCTGGGAGCTCACCAAAGGTTATTTTCTTTAAATTTTTAAGCACCTACATCAGCATGACTTTCTCCAGCAATCCAAGCTTTGCTGTTTGTTGTTTAGTGGCTAAGTCATTTCCAGATCTTTGCAACCCCATGGACAGTAGCACACCAGGCTCCTCTGTCCATCAGATTTCTCAGGCCAGAATACTGGAGTGGGTTGCCCTTTCTTTATCCAGGGGATCTTCCTGACCCAGGGAGCAAACCTGCATCCCCTGCATTGCCAGGCAGATTCTTTACTACTGAGCCACCAGAAAAGCCAATTCAAGAGAGGAGGATGTGAAAAATTCAGGTTGTAGGCCAAAATTAAATCTAATTAAATACATTAAAAAATGAAAAATATGGAAGAAAGTCAAGGGCATCAGGTATATAAAGGTGTTATTAAAATGGATAACAACATATTCAAATATAAGTTGAAAATTCAGAGTCTCGGGGAGAAGTCCATGGTAAAGTGGTAAGGTGATAAAAATAAGACAGTCATAAAAGTGGAAAGTAAGAAGATCCTAGACAGAAAGGAATAGCAGAAACTACGGTAAAGGGTTACAGAAGTTCCTTGAAATAATAGAGTCAGGATGAGGTGTTAGGCCTTAATTAAAAGTATCGTATACAATAAGGATTTCAAAAGTACTTTTCAAATTTCAGTCCTCTGTTTATTTACAGACCTCTATGTAAAATCCTAAAGTGCTAATTAAAGTCTTTATAAACATTTGCACATAGTAATTTCACAATTGTTTGAAGAGATAAGAAGAAACACTTCATCTTTTGAACACAGTTTATTTTTACAAGTGATAGTTATCAATGTGAAGTTAGAAAAAAGGAACTTCAGATGCCTTCTCTGCAACAACAGTCTCTTTTTTGGCCAGAAAAGGATGATGATGGGATTGGATTGCAGACTAGAAATTTCCTAAATGGGTCTCATGCTACATTTATGATGATTGAATTAAATTCCATTACCCTTGGGGTTTGGCAATCAACTAGGGGAACAAACAAAAACTAAAGAAATAGAAGTGAACATTATCTCCTAACACTGCTTCTCAGAAGTACAGAAAATGAATTTTTAAGAGCTATATTATTTTGACTGGAAGAAACAAAACTCTGGCAAGGCAGTGGGTGGTTATTGTTTTGAAACAAAAATAAACACAAATCCCCATATCTTAAAATTCAATATAACTAAGTATCAATATCTCTTGGATATTGATGTCCAAGGGTGAGCTCTGAAATGCTAATACAGTGAGTGACTTTATACTCTGGTTCAGATATTCAAAGCCACCAGCCAAAAGTCCAAGAAACAGAATATCCTTCCCCTCTTTGCCTTATAAAAGACACATTTTTGAAACTGACATCTATTGGGCAACATCCACTGTAAACATTACCATGATAATAGAGCTAAAATATCTGGTATACCAGTTCCCTGAGAGCATTGCGGTTTTTCATCACCTGGCAACACACGTAGTACCGTGAGGTCTACCAAGAATAATTTGCCTACTTTAAACGAACCACAGAGTAGCAAACTGACTACACTGCTTAGTCCAATTTGGTCACATCTTTATAGAAATGTTTGTTTGATTTGTTTTCTTCTACAGGAGAAGGATTTTTTTCTCTCCTTTTCTGGATTGAAAAAATTCATCCTCTTAGTACAGTTTAGAAGTTCTGCAACAAGCTGACAGTCTACACTGACAGGTATAAAATGGAAACAGATGGATCAAGGCCTCCAAATTGCAATAGACCAGAAGACATTATTCTCAGAGAACACAACATTGGACCTGAGCAGGACTGTATTCTATGTTGTGCAATATGGTGGCCCCCTGGAGAGCAGATGACGAATGAGTTGACCAGGTAAGTGTGCATGATCAAATGTTTGCTATGTGGAACAGACTGACTATTCATCATTCAAATAATAAGAAGAGAGAACACTCACATAGTAACCACTTCTGCCTGGCACTCCTCAAACCCTATGGGAAAGGCAACACTATTATCTCATTTTACACATAAAGAATCTGAATTAACAAGAGATTATGTGCATGGCCCTGGGTCATAAAGCTAATCAGTGGCAGAGCCAAGGTTTGAAACCAGGTAATCTGGGCTCATCTGCTTTCTAAGCAGAGGTCCTGGTTTTTCCCCAAAATCAAAGTAAAATAACACACACACACACACACACACACACACACACACACACACACACAGCTTAGAATTCTTGAGACCTGCAATGAAAGAAATGTTTGGTATGGTACTTGATTTATTATCCAGGCTGGATCTTTCAAAAGAAAGTACTAGATAAAGTGAAGTCGCTCAGTCGTGTCCAACTCTTTGCAACTCCATGTACTGTAGCCCACCAGGCTCCTCCATCCATGGGATTCTCCAGACAAGAATACTTGAGTGGGTTGCCATTTTCTTCTCCAGGGGATCTTCCCAACCCAGGGATCAAACCCGGGTCTCGTGCATTGCAGGCAGATGCTTTAACCTCTGAGCCACCAGGGAAGCCCTAAATTTTTCCAGTATCTTTTAAACATATTTTAAAAATAAATAAATTGACAGTGGTATTGGAGAGAGCAAATTTAATTATGAAGCAATTACTTCTTCCCTCTTTATATGGTAACATCCAATCGGCATTAAAAAAAGAAACCTTTCTGGTTTCTTTAGAGAGGATTATCACATCCTACTCTTCTTCCCTTGCATTTTTCTTCTCTTAAATGGAACACAGCAAAAGGAAAGTATGGGCTGTAGTTTGCCACATGTTTCTTTACCTTTAGCATGATAACGTTAAAGTTAATAAACAACAAAAGAGAAATACATGAAAATTTAGATGTATAAAGAATAAACCAAATATCCTAAAAGGGAGACCATTACTGGTAGAATTACTTTTCTGTTGATTTTATTCACATGCTTCCTGGTGATGCCATATCTGATTTTTGTCCCTTATCTGATAATAACCAATTAAACTAAATTTTTCAGGAACATAAGAGAACTTTGAACAATATGTCATACAGAATTTTAAAATATAATTTGCTTTTATCAAACACAGAAGCTATTTTCCTTTAGGTAAAACAAGCATTGCTGATTTAAATGTACCGGGTAACCACAGAGTACAGTTTTTTTCCAGCAAGATGTATCTTCTACTTGATAATGTTCATATATCATTCTTACATCCTGACAGATAACATGACTGTAAAGATTTTACAACCACACTAGTAATGTATGTCAAGGTTCACATAAAAGGAACTCAGGCAATTTGTAGAAGGCTTCCCAATAAAATGGAGCACACTTCCACCTGAAATAGCAATTGTTAAAGACCAGGAGATACAGGCATTTGCATGAATATTGCTTGCAAAAGTCAAAGGTAGCAAACATGCTTTTGGATTCAATTTGACTCTGTACCCCAAGTGAAAGTCACAAACAAGCATGAAGACATTATCTTCAGAGAGCAACGATAAATATTTCTGTCATGAAAGCTTCTAAGAATACAAACATTTCTCACTTCAGTTTAAAAGTGCTAAAAAGCAAATGCCTTAACACAAACTAAAATTCTTCTTAGAAAAAAATTTGTTGATTTTTCAAGAGGTTGATATAGGAAGCTTTAATTGGACAGAGTATTAAAGCCATTTCTTGGAAAGCTCAAAAACGACAGGATTGTAAGCTGAGGCTGTATGCAATTTATTTTGCCATCACTATGAGTGTGCAAGGGAATTGCACTCAAGAGTATCAAAAATATTAATATTCAGATTCTTTAGGAGAAAATGACACTGGTCTCCAGTTGCAAGGAAGAGTACACTCTGAGCCCACAGCTGGCTGGGCTCTCTACCCCAAAGAGCAAGTACATCTAGGATGTACTTGAGACAAGGATTTCCCACATAGCAACTGTCAGCATGGTTCTTAAAAGTATGAAATCTGAATTTTCCCATCACCTTGTCTTTTATTGACTCAGCAAACAATTCATATTTTACAAAACATTCATTGAAGGGGAAATTGTAGTCAAGATTGAAAAGTGAATTTGAGAAGTGAAAAGGATGGAATGTATGTGTGTGTGTGTGTGTCTGTGTGTTTCCTTATCTTTTTATTTGTCTAGCTGAGACCAAGAGAATGAGCAATGCCTGACTTAATAAAGGGATGTAATATCAAGAAGAGATTTTCCTCATTCTTTGTTCTAGCTGGATTTGAAGGTCAGTGTGATTTTACAAACAAATGCTTCTCTGAGAATCCATGGCAGAAAACAAAGACAGGCAGCAAGGCACAAACAAAACAGGAAAGGAAGGAATCAGAAGATTTTGTTCCTTACTTTCTCCTTCCTTGTCCCTCTTGTGATTTCCCAACCTGAGCCTTCCTGCCTAAATCTTGTGGACAATGAGCAGGCATTAGCGTTTGGTTCTTTTGTTTCCAAGTAACAAAAAACCACTTGGGTTATCCCAAGGGCAAAGGTACCTTAAATATAAGGATGCTCTGTTGAAGGGAATCGAAGCTGCTGTGCAAAATGTTTGTTTACTTTCCACCTGTCTCTCTTCATCCGTCTTTCACAATACACATCGTCTCTCTTCTACTCTCTCCACCTTTTTATATCTTTTCTACTTTCTTACAATTTCAGTTTGCATAAGGCTCTGGCTAGTCACAGTCCTGATCCATGACATACTTTAAAAAAAAAAAAACCTTCCTATTTTGCTTAGATTTTAGATTCTTAAGATAGAGAATGTGGTTGCCTCAATTCATTCTTTTGTATCTACAGTTCATAAATATTTGGTTATAGCTTGAATTGTGTCCTGCCCGAAAGATACGCTGATGTCTTAACCCTCCTGAAACCTATGAATGTGACCTTATCTGGAAATAGGGTTTCTGAGCTGTAATCAAGTTAAGATGATGCCCTTAGGATGGGCCCTTAATCCACTATGATGGGTGTCCTTATAAAAAGAGGGAAACATGGGCTCAGGCACAGAGAGAAGTTGGCCAAGTGAAGACTGAAGTAGAAATGGAGGCTACCATGGAGGAAGTGATGGCATGCTCAGGGCTACCAGAAGGTGGAAGAGGCAAGGAGGCATATTCCTCTAGTGGCTCCCTGCCAATACCTTAGTTTTGGGCTTCTCACCTCCAGAACTGTGAGAGAATACATTTCTGTTGTTTCAAGCTGCTCAGCTTATGGTACTTTATTATAACCGCTCTAGGAAACTACTACAATCAGTTATTCAACACTAATCCAAATATTTGGAGGTTGTCTTATGTCCAAAAAAATGACACTTTTGCCCTTTGGCTGAACCTGTGAAAAACTTGTTTTTCCCTTTGAAATTGTGGGAGTAAGTAGCCAATGTCCATGTCTCTTGTCAAGAATGTACCTGGTAACTATTGCTGAGAAAGATCTTCTCTAAAAAAAGGGAAGGAAAAGGATGTTATTTTCTGAGATACATGGTTTATTCTCCAATTTCTGTAAAAGAGGAAGTTTTCAAAAGGAAGGAAAAATCTTTTAACATTGGAACTGATTTAGAAATTTCTTTAATATTTCTTTTTGTTTCCTCTACCCAAGTTCTCATACTTTTCAAAAGGGAATTTAAATACAGGAAGAATTACATATTTAACATTGACCATCACTCATCATTTTTTGGAGTCTTTTGTTCTTATTAGCATCATGGTAAAGCCAAAGAAATAAAAAGGTACATATGCCATCCAACATATCCCATTTGCTTCCTTCAATTTTTAAAAAATTGAAATATAATTGACATATAACATCATGGAAAGCTAAGGGGTACAACTTGCTGAGTGAATACATTTACTTATTGCAATATGTTTCCCAAGAGAATGTTAGCTAACACCTCTATCTCGTTGAATAACCACTAACACAGAAGTAGAAAAACCAGGAAAGTGAAGGTGTGGGGCAGAGAAGTCGGAGGAACTCTGAAACAATTCTTTTTCAAGAGCCAGATAGGAAAGGCTGCTGGCTTTGCAGACTGTACAATCTCTGTCACCAGTTGTAGCACCCGTGCGACATAGGCCATACACACGGGCCTATGAACGGGCACGGCCCTATTACAACCAAAATTTACAAAAACAGGAAAGGGGATTGGATTTGACCTGGAGGCCATGGTTTGCCAACCCTGTGCTAGACGATCAGTGCAAACACTCCTGGTGGTTTTTGCTGAGGCTCTTCTTTGGTTTGCTCTCAGCATGGACATGTATAACATTCTATCCAGGGATTCTATCCAGGAAGGCTCAAATGACTTTGTCCTCTCCATGTTTCTCCAAAACTGGGTCTCGGCCATAGTAAATTCCAGTGTAGGGGAGCACCTGTGGTCAGTGATAGCACCTTCCAGGCATAGAAATTGCCTGGTGCTTCTTGGAGTACTGAGGCCTGGTGTTCCTTGAAGATATGTTAAGTAAGACCTTGGAACAACCTGGAAATGTTCAGAATTCAATGTGTGCTGGCAGTCACAATTCACTGTTTGTTGACAGACTGCCACACTAATGTCCTTTGTCAGAAACAAAAGTAGCGTGTAAATCAGAGGGAATCCTTACCATGAGTATGCTAAGTCGCTTTAGTCGTGACCGACTCTGCGAGGCCCCATAGATGGCAGCCCACCAGGCTCCCCCGTCCCTGGGATTCTCCAGGCAAGAACACTGGAGTGGGTTGCCATTTCCTTCTCCAATGCATGAAAGTGAAAAGTGAAAGAGAAGTCACTCAGTCGTGTCCGACCCTCAGTGACCCCATGGACTGCAGCCTACTAGGATCCTCCATCCATGGGACTTTCCAGGCAAAAGTACTGGAGTGGGGTGCCATTGCCTTCTCCGTACCATGAGCATATCTGGATGCAAAACCCAAAACAAGTCTAGAGTCCCACAGACTGAACAAATTCTTAATGGCAGTAGAATGTATATGAGTGCCTACTGGTGTTCTTAGAGGCACAAAAAGAAGTTGGTGCCTTGTTCTATAAGAACAGGACACAATACACACTGTCACTAGCCACAGAGACACTTAATTCCTGATGCCATCCTGGTCAGTCCTCAGAGTCATTCACATGGCCAACAAAACGCACAATGACCTTGCACTCACCTACACATGCTCAGAATGTTGCTACCTGCAACAACTCACGTGTAAGGTCAAAGACTGAACAGAGATCCCACATAGTTTTCTGACCTACCACTGTCCAAATATCCCTAAGACCTTCGGCTCTTCTACTGTACAAACCTAAAGTGAAAGTGAAGTCACTCAGCGGTGTCTGACTCTTTGAGACCCCATAGACTGTGGCCCGCCAGGCTCCTCTGTCCATGGGATTCTCCAGACAAGAATACTGGAGTGGGTTGCCATTTCCTTCTCCTAAACCACTTCCATTTATAATAGGTGATTCCATCACATGCACACACACAGCGTATTTCTGCCTTCATCTTGCCAATGATGTACTGAATCTGGCTCTTGCCAGCTTGTCAGAAACAAATGTCGAATTTTCAGAAATTTTTTGAGCCAATTGACATCACACGGTACAGCTTACAATCAGCCATAATGGAAGTAACCATTTCATGTGTGTGCATGCTAACTGGGTCCATTTGTGTCCAGCTCTTTGCAACCCCATGGACTGTAGCCTGCCAGGTTCCTCTGTCCATGGGATTCTCCAGGCAAGAATACTGGAGTGGGTTGCCATTTCCTTCTCCAGGGAATCTTCTTGACCCAGAGGTCGAAACAGTGTCTCTCATGTTTCCTGCACTGGCAGGCAGGTTCTTTACCACTAGCACCACCTGGGAAGCCCGTTTATTTCATAAACATTAGCAAATACTACACAGAGAAGGCAATGGCACCCAACTCCAGTACTCTTGCCTGGAAAATCCCATGGACGGAGGAGCCTGGTAGGCTGCAGTCCATGGGGTCGGGAAGAGTCGAACACGTCTGAACAACTTTACTTTCACTTTTCACTTTCATGCATTGGAGAAGGAAATGGCAACCCACTCCAGTGTTCTTGCCTGGAGAGTCCCAAGGGCGGTGGGCCTGGTGGGCTGCCGTCTATGGGGCCGCACAGAGTTGGACACGACTGAAGCAACTTAGCAGCTGCAGCAGCAAATACTACAAATGGGGATCTTTCTCCAGGGAGCTGAATGAGAAACACTGACCACAATAGCACTGGCCCTGATGCCCTAGTGCACCATCCAAAATGTTCTTGTCTTTTGTCCTTATTGAACTGATCAGCCACTCAATCACCAACCAGCTTCTCAGTGTCTTCGTTCCCTGACCATAGAACAATGAAATAAAATCAGCTGTTATATCTCCCATCAGAAAGAATGACAATGAAAACAATTGGCTGTTATATCTCCACCAAGAGCACATCTGGTCCACATATCAGAGAATTCATCTTGTAATCCCTCATGATACTCCTAACAGTAGTGACAGATGTTAGTATCATCAGCCTGTGACCCAACCCCACCATCTACAGTTCCTCCAAAAGGAGGCATCAAATGCTTTTAAAAGATTAAATATAAAAGCGAGCATTTAGTAATGAGTATTTTAAAAATTCCAGACTCAGTCAAAAGGAGCATAACCCCCTAAAGAAATACTAAGTAGGACTAATTCCTTGGATAAGCTGCTTCTGCAGAGTTGAGAAGTAAGAGCAGCTGTAAATGTTGGCTTCAATCCAGTGTGGTAAGTTAGGGATGGTCTGCTGCTCTTCGTGGAAACCATTCACAGCTCCACTTTTTAAGATCTGTAATAGGGATTGTTTATCCATTGTGATTTTCCATTGATTTCTCTTTCACATAAAGGGAAATAAGTCTTGGTTTAAGTGTAAACCCTTCTAGACTGCGGAACAACATAAGGAGATTAATCTTACTTTTTCATTATTTTTATAACTGCACTCATTTGCCCTCTTGTGATAATGAGACAGAAAGAAATTACGAAAGGGCTGGTTTATCAATACATGATGCTTGAAATTTGCACATTAAATGCAATTCTGACTAAAAATATCATTCTCATGAGCCAGCCATAATGTCTAAATTTCTACTATTCGTATTCATTCCTTTCATTTTCCAAAGTGCTGTGTTAAACTATTCAAATTTTAACATGAACCAAATTACTCAAATTCTGAACAAATTATATTTTTCACACTATAATCTCTGAATGCCCAGAGATTTATTGGACTGTGATAAAAGAATACATATATGAAGCTTAGACTTGATCATGAGAGATCTTCATGGACCCAAGTTTCTTTTGAAGTGCCTCTGAAGATGGTACCAGAACAAGTTTATCTCCAGTGTTGCAAGGTAAGAGGTTAAGAACATGCTTAACATCACACATCTAGTAAGTGGGAGAGCTGAGAGTTGAGCCAAATCTAATTTTAAAACGTTAGTCTTTATCCTATATTGTGTTGCTTAGGGGAGTAGAACTGAGAAGCTTAATCTTCTCAGGTAACATGACAAGAATCCCGGGAATTAGGTATAGCATGTCTTTTTCCTAAATGCTAGTTTTTCCAGACTACAAAAATGTTAATCAGTGTTCTGTGAAAACCCTTGGCCAGACAAAGAATAGTCTAAGAATTTTGTTTTCTATATCTTGAGACTCATGTATTAAGGTCTAAAAGGAAAGTGGCAATGATAGTTTTCATTTAATAGTACTTGTGTAAGTTTCTCATGGTTGCTATGACAGATGACCACAAACTGTGACTGAAAACAATACAAATGCATTTCCTTAGTTCTGGAGACAGAAGTCCAAAATCAAGGTGTCAGCAGCACCATGCTTCTGAAGGCTCTAGGGGTGAATCCTTTCCTTGGCTCTTCCAGCTTCTGGTGTCAGTTGGCATTTTTTGGCTTGTAGGCACATCTCTGCTCTGTCCCAACATAACCTTATCCTCTTGTCTGAATTACCTACCTCTGCCCTTCTCTAACAAGGATATTTGTGATGGCATTTAGGGACCAACTAGACAATTCAGGGTAATCTCCTATTGCATCTACAAGAATCCTCTTACCATTTAAGTTACTATTTACAAGTTTCAAGGATTTATACTTAATGTCTCTGTGTCATTATTATTAAACCCACTGTAGTATTATATCAAGCCTTTGACTGTGTGGATCACAATAAACTGTGGAAAATTCTGAGAGAGATGGGAATACCAGACCATCTAATCTGCCTCTTGAGAAACCTATATGCATATCAGGAAGCAACAGTTAGAACTGGACATGGAACAACAGACTGGTTCCAAATAGGAAAAGGAGTATGTCAAGGCTGTATATTGTCACCCTGCTTATTTAACTTCTATGCAGAGTACGTCATGAGAAACACTGCTCTGGAAGAAACACAAGCTGGAATCAAGATTGCTGGGAGAAATATCAATCACCTCAGATATGCAGATGACACCACCCTTATGGCAGAAAGTGAAGAGGAACTAAAAAGCCTCTTGATAAAAGTGAAAGAAGAGAGTGAAAAAGTTGGCTTAAAGCTCAACATTCAAAAACGAAGATCATGGCATCCAGTCCCATCACTTCATGGGAAGTAGATGGGGAAACAGTGGAAACAGTGTCAGACTTTATTTTGGAGGGCTCCAAAATCACTGCAGGTGGTGATTGCAGCCATGAAATTAAAAGACTCTTACTCTTTGGAAGAAAAGTTATGACCAACCTAGATAGCATACTCATTAGCAAAGATGTTACTTTGCCGACTAAGGTCCATCTAGTCAAGGCTATGGTTTTTCCCGTGGTCATGGATGTGAGAGTTGGGCTGTGAAGGAGGCTGAGCACCAAATGATTGATGCTTTTGAACTGTGGTGTTGGAGAAGACTCTTGAGAGTCCCTTGGACTGCACAGAGATCTAACCAGTCCATTCTGAAGGAGATCAGCCCTGGGATTTCTTTGGAAGGAATGATGCTGAAGCTGAAACTCCAGTACTTTGGCCACCTCATGCAAAGAGTTGACTCATTGGAAAAGACTCTGATGTTGGGAGGGATTGGGGGCAGGAGGAGAAGGGGACGACAGAGGATGAGATGGCGTATGGCATCACTGACTCGATGGACATGAGTCTGAGTGAACTCTGGGAGTTGGTGATGGACAGGGAGGCCTGGCGTGCTGCGATTCATGGGGTCACAAAGAGTCGGACACGACTGAGTGACTGAACTGAACTGAACTGATGGCTCAGGCAGTGAAGAATTTACCTGCAATGCAGGAGATCTGGGTTCAATCCTTGGGAAGATCTCTTGGAGAAGGGCATTCTCCAGTATTCTTGCCTGGAGAATCCCATGGACAGAGGAGCCTGGTGGGCTCCAGTCCATGGGATCTCAAAGCGGAATCTATTTTTCACTCACGTACAGGAGTAGAGTTAGATATTGTTCTATCTTTGAAGCAAAAGTTGCTCAGTCATGTCTGAGTCTTTGTGACCCCATGGACAATAGCCCACCCAACCCCTCTGTCCCTGGAATTCTCTAGGCAAGAATACTGGAGAATTTCCTTCTCCAGGGGAATCTTCCCAACCCAGGGATCCAACCCAGGTCTCCCACATTGCAGGTGGATTCTTTACCAACTGAGTCACCAGGGAAGCCATGGTCTATCTTTGCTTCTTCAGAAAAAAATGAGGATACTTCTTCCCATATTCCTACCACACTCCCCATTCCTTAGTGTGCCCCACTCCACTTTCATCTCTTGCTAAATTGGATCATGTTTAGCGGGAACGGCTCCTGGAGTAAGTGAGCCACAGGTTTTCAGTAACACTGCCCTTAGACTCAGGTTCCTAGGGCCCCTTCCATGGGTCCTGCAATTTGGAGGTCTCACTATTACTTCACCTCCTCTCCACAAGTCAAGGAGCTCGTGGATCAAGGAGAAGCACCTATGAAGAGCTCATGCCCTCCTCTTCACATTCTAGACCACATTCTAGGCACCCAAAATCTTGACATTTCCTGCCCAAAGAAAACCCAAGTCTTTCCTCCTAAAGATGAACTGCGCTGCCAGTGTAGACACCTCTAGTCCTGAGAAATACCCAAGATGAAGCTAATGAAGGTGTGAATTCTTTCTGATGAAGAGGCTGGAACATCTACACACATGCATTCCAAGCCAGAGTCAGGTGTGGGAAGTGAAGGTAGTGAAAGTCTATGTGTTTAGAGCTTCTACTCATTCATTGACCCAAGGCCTATAAGCAACATCAGAGGTGGATCTTGCAATGAGGATGTACACTGATGCAAAGCCAGGCATAGCCATGAGCCACCCTTTGGCTTCTTCATGACATGGTAAGAGACAAGAAAATAACAGATAATTGTGAATAGCCAGGTCACTATTCTGCTGATTTAACTTCCACTAAATGCTAAAAATACATAATGCCTGTCTCAGAGTGTTAATGGCCGTAATAATGTCTATATTTTTTGATAATAATTTCTCTTCCTGGAATCTAGTCCTTAAAAATATTTCCAAATACAAAAAAGTCTTCATATACAAATTTTCATTCCTTAATATTTTTAAAATATTGTAAAAAGGGAAACATCCCAAATGCCCAGTAACAGACATGTCTACACAAACTGTGGTATATTAAAATCAACATAATGGAGCTTATAAAAATAATGTTTACAAATTGTTTTAATAACATGGAAAATCTTTATAATTTTGAGTAAAAAATAAAAAGAAGATATAAAATTATAACCACAAAATGGTCTCAATTATGTAAAAAATAATTCCAGGAAAAAATGACTTCAAGGAAATAACCAAAATGTTAACTACCTACAGAAAGTAGGATCCTGGATTATTTTGATTATGTTTTATAATTATAAAAGCTGTCCAAAACAACACGTTACTTTTACAACCAGATTTTTTACAGCAATATTAAAAGCACTGAGACCACTTACAAATAGTGTTCATTAGTTCCTTCCCCAAACCACACTAGATAACAGTACAGAGAGTTTTTTTTTATTTTAAGGGTATAAATCCACAAAGAAAAAAAGAGCAAGAAAGAAGACAATAGTAAGAAAACTTTGGAAACGAGAAAGGTATTGGATAAAAGGTAATTGATGACACAGAGCTGAGAAAAGTAACCCACCACCAATAGCAGGAAAAAGCCAGGATGATCCACAGAAAAGCTCAGGAATTGAGGCATCTTGGATGTGAGAGTGAAAGTTCAGATGGGCTATAAAAACAAGAGAATAAATTGAAAATCTGCACAAAATGCATTTAAAACCCCTGGGGTCTCTCCCACCCCAACAGAAGAGAGAGGTTTACTCTCTAAAAAGAGTGAACTAGAGAGATTCTGAGCTCAAAGCATAAGCAGATCTGAGGGCCAGTGTATTATGTTGAAAATATGGGCATCAAGTGAGCAGTGAGTAAGAAGTAAGAAGCCCTTCTTACTCCCTCCAGAATGCTGATGGAAAGGTTTACACCTTTCAAATGGGAAAATGACCAAACCAAGAAAAGAGGTGGTGTGGGGTCTGTCAGTAAAGAAGCCATTCATTGATAAACCCTTCCCATTTATGCATAGTGACTGCTGCCGCTGCTAAATTGCTTCAGTCGTGTCTGACTCTCTGAGACCCCATAAACGGCAGCCCATCAGGCTCCACCGTCCCTGGGATTCTCCAAGCATAGTGACTGACCAACCTTTTATTGCCTCATTCTTTAAAAATGAGTGGAAGTCAAGAATCATTAGTCATTTGAGGAAAGTTTTCAACGTGAAAGAAGTTAAGATAAACAAAAATTAAAAAAAATAAAATAAAATAAAAATAATAACTCAGGACAAAAAAAAAGTCTTGCGCTAGGCAGAGATGAACTTTGAGTAAACTATAATTGAAGCTGTCAGGGAGATATGATTAATACTATACTCAATCCACAAAGTAAAACACAATTTTATACATCTAAGAATACTGAGAGAGAGAGAAAAAGAAAATCTTCAAACTTAACAAATAATATGATGGCAAAATGAAGATCTCAAAAAATTTTTGGAAGCAGATTAACCACTGCAGGATGAGAGGTATGACTCTCAAACCTGAGTTTCTAGTATTTCTCTTCCTGCGTTCCATCAATGCCTGCTTCCAATATATTTTCTTGGATGGTGACTATGGTTTAAAGACTTCAGCTGGGGCATTCTAAGCCTCTCTTAGAACTGTTACAGCAAGGCACTCTAACGTCATGAGCAATGAAATTTTATTGCCAAACTCTGCCGTTTATCTGGAAATAGAAGACTAGGTTTCCCCTGTTCCCCAACTTCCCCCTCATTCTTTAATATATTCTGTGTAGTAATTTTATAATCCTAATCACCCATAGGGTGTTTTACATTCTTTTTCCCAAGCAGCCTACACAAAATTGACTCTCTTTTTATAGCATTTGGAAATAGTAATTCGAATTAGGAAGAAGTATTGTTTGCCCAGAGGCCAACAACAGCTCCGGCAGTAACTTTCACTAACACCAGCCAACTCCACCTACAGATACCATCTCACCCTCAGACAGTTTTCAATCAGCCCGCCAATCTCTCCAAGATCCATCCTTCAGCACCTTCATGCTACACTTGTAGGTGCTGACATCACAAGCCTGCCACCTTTTGTGTGCTTGTTTGCAACTCACACAGCAGGCAGAACTCAAACTTCATCATTTGAGGCTGATGCACTTTCTGTAGCAAATTGTAAAAGCATTTAAGTACAATATGACAGATCTGGAACTATGACAACACTGTTGATCAGTGTTATTCTCATGGCCAGGGGTCCAGCTTTGTGGAAAGTTCAAGACTTGATTTTAAAAAGCTTTCAGACTTTGACTCTGGTTGTGCTAAAAGCTGTCACTTGTTTTTGCTGTCATCTGAGAAACACTGGACTTCTAGCAAAAACAAATACACAAGGATCAAACTGGCTTCTATTGCACTGAAAGAGAAAAGAAAGTGAAAGTGTTAGCTACTCAGTCATATCTGACTTTTTGTGAGCCTATGGACTGGAGCCCGCCAGTCTCCTCTGTCCATGGAATTCTCCTGGCAAGAATACTGGAGTGGGTAGCCATTTCCTTCTCCAGGGTATCTTCCCAATCCAGTGATTGAACCTGGGTTTCCTGCATTGGCAGGAAGTTTTTTGTTTTGCTTTGTTTTTTGTTTTTTTTTACCCCCATCTGAGCCCCCAGGGAAGCCCAGAGGTATTACCCAAAACACAAGTCCATTAAAATACATGTGCTTCATAAAGGAAGGGCAAGTGTGTCCTGCCATGAGAAACTTCAACACCTGAGCCCATAAAACAAATATTTTAGAGGAAGCCATTTGCACCACTAAGATGTTTAATCAACTAGAATTTGTTTAAAAAATAAAATCCTTTAGGATATCTAAACCACTCCACACACTTTGCAATTTTGAACTACATACTTTATAAGCACATAAGTTTACTTTTACTGGAGCCATAACATTTATCTGATAGAGCTTCCCAAATAAATTTGCATATGTTATCTAATTTTATCCTATTTACAACCCTGAGTATTCAGTGCAACTCTTTTATCCAGTTTATAGGTAGTGAAATAATCTGCTATAATGTGTGAAAACAGGTTTTTTTTCAAATAAATATTCTTCCTTTGCATATACCAATGTATATGAAAACACTACCTGAAAGCTACAGACAGTTCTATAAATGTTTCTAGAAAAATATAAAACTAAAGAAAACATTCACATTTAAAGTTATATCTTGAGGAATTTCAAAGAATAGTGTTTACAAGAATAATGCATATGGTGAAATACTGTCACAGCAAGGGTGTTACTTTCCTACTTTTCTGGAAGAGACAAAAGGCTTTTTTTACTCACAGTCAGAACCTAAGTCATCCTTTGGATGAAATGTCAGCCTGGCTTGCTGTATCTTTTACAATCTCTCTGTCTCAGAAATCATCAACGTAAATAAGATAAAACGTTAGGCTACTTGGTGAATGGCCAGCCTTAAATAGTATAATCTGAGCTACTCACAGCTATTAAAGAAATGCAGTTAGTTCTTCTATTTGAATCACACAAAGCAACTCAAAGAATGCCAACAACACGACTTTGGTAGAGCAATAAGTAAAATTCATTATGAGCAAGTAAGTGTGTCTTTCGTGGTTACTTTGAGTACAGAACTCTGTGCCAGAGGTGGCCACATTATTCCGAAATCATCTCCTAAGCCCCAGCAAGGGACTGGATCTTGTTCATTTTGATACCGCCAGAGCCTGTCTGTGTTATAGGGACTCAATAAATGCTTGATGAGTAAGTTAATTAATAAATAAACTGTTGATGTTGTTGTTGGATGCAGCTTGGCAGAGAAAATAGCGCAGGCACGCAGTCAGAAAAATTGGGGTTCACTTTCCAGCTGAGCCAAACGGTAGCTATGTGATCTTAAGTTCTCAAGCTCTCTGCCACCCTCTTGTCTCAACTGTAAAAGGAATTTACAGTGGGTACTGCCTATCTTATAGGGTTTCTCTGACAAGGAAATGAGAGACTAAATTAAGCATTGTAACTATTTTCCTTGACAATATGCTTGCACTATAAATTTACTGTATGAAAAGTATTTTTACCAAGCAAGCTAAAATTTAAGATCTCAAAATAGCACTACCTTGAATGATCAAGACCTGAAACAGTAAAGTTTGGCTAAACTCACTGTCTTCTTTCAATTCACAAGGTAGGGGATGATTAATTTAAGAGGCATACAAATAACCATTAATTAAAGTAGCAAAACAAATAGTGCTTATGTTACTTTACCATCCATTAAAATATCTCCATGAATATTACTTTGATGTCAGTTTGGTTGTTAATTTTATTGATTGTGTGTGTGTTAATCACTCAGTTGTGTCCAACTCTTTGCAGCCCCATGGACTATAGCTTACCAGGCTTCTGTTGATGGAATTCTCCAGGCAAGAATATTGGGGTGTGTTGCCATTCCCTTCTCCAGGGGATCTTCCAAACCCAGGGATCAAACCCAGATCTCCTGCATTGCACGCAGATTCTTTACCANCTCAGTTGTGTCCAACTCTTTGCAGCCCCATGGACTATAGCTTACCAGGCTTCTGTTGATGGAATTCTCCAGGCAAGAATATTGGGGTGTGTTGCCATTCCCTTCTCCAGGGGATCTTCCAAACCCAGGGATCAAACCCAGATCTCCTGCATTGCACGCAGATTCTTTACCATCTGAGCCATAGTGAATATTAATGAATATTAAAGATAAAAAAATTGATTCTGTAATTTGTTGAAATTTGGACTCTGATGATACCAATTTCTACATTGGAAAAGAAAGTCTAGTTCATGGAAGTAGAGGGAAAAAAAACTTCAAAACCAACTTTCAGCAAAAAATAATAATAATAATTGAAAGAAACCAAAACAAAATATTTGCAAAACCTCTGTGGGAATTCCCTATTTCCATCATTGCAGAGGATAAAAAATCTGGCCTGGTGTGATTTCTAATTCCCTGCAAGTCTTTCTGTAATGCAAATGTCATGCTGAAAAATTTGGCAATTGCATTAGGGAAAGGTAAGTTGCTCAGATCACTGGAAAATGTTTTGACATTTAAGTGACCCTTACGTTCTGCTTTACAAAAGAAGTTCCAATTAAGCTCAGAGCTTTTCTCTTATTTACTAAACTGACTCTGAAAAGGAAGGCTGTGAAAAGTTGAATGCTTTTCTTGCTGTGGGAGCTGGGCACTGCTCTGCAAGAGGGAACAAGAGTTCTAAGCTGCCTCTGAAAATGTTGAGAGCTGAGGGAAATTGCTGCTTTTCATGAAGTTCATCGCCGTTTCCCCAAAGCATCGGCTTTGTTTGCTTGACTGTAGCCAAACATGGATGCGCACTTCAGCTGGCAGTACACAGGGAAGAGACTCTAATATCGGAAGGTTCTGGTCCTGGCTTTGCTTCTGATTTGCCACATAATGTTGAATGTGCTGCGCTTGGTTGCTAAGTCATGTCTGACTCTTTGCAACCCTATGGGCTATAACCCATGAGGCTCTTCTGTCCATGGGAATTCTCCAGGCAAGAATACTGGAGCGGGTTGTCATGCCCTCCTCCAGGGGATCTTCCCAACCCAGTGATTGAACCCAGGTCTCCTTCTGATTTGTTACATAATGCTGTGACTCTCTGGTCAGTAATGAAAGAAGAGGGTAAAGCTTGAGAAATATATAATTTCTCCAAAGCAACCAACTGCCCCCTGCTTCCAGTGGAAACCCAAGTGTTGGGAATAACGGAAAATGGAAGTGATCAGGGGCTGAGGGTGGTCGATTCACAGGTACTCAGCTCTGGAGTAACTGAAATAAGACACGGACCTCAGCAGGTGCAGGGGTCTCTGGCCATCTAGACAGCTTGACTTCAAGACTTGCTTGAAATAATTCTGGACAAAAGGCACACTTACTTCTTCTCTGGTGTTAATTAGGACTCTAATATAGTGAATAGTAAAAGCCATACCAATGTAGCTTGAGGAAAAAGGTGCAAATAATTATAGGAATAATAGCTGGACCTAGGAAAGCACTGGAGCGGTGAATCCCTCAGGAGCCCAGGTGATACTCTCTTTCTCTTACTGTCTCTTGCCTCTGCTTCTTTCTGCACACCTGGTTTCTCCCATTCCTCTCCTCTTTCTTTTCATCCTTTATCCTTTATCTTACTCCTTTTCCTGTTCCCCTCCCCCTTCTCCCAACCTTCTCTTTCCCTCACAGTGGATTTTCTCTACTGTCCATCCACACAGAGCAATACGAAGCTACCAGCACTCCTGACTTTCCAGGCCACATCTCCCCATATATAGAGACCTGGCCTCCTGAATCCATTTGCAGTCCATGTGGGGCGAGACACTGAATGGTCCAGGTGTCTACATCTGGTCCAACTTGAAAACAAAAAAGCTAGGGGAAGAGGTCCCTTGGGTGCATGTGAAGAGAATACAGTTCTAAAACTTCAACTGTAAGACCTAATCTTTCTAAGCTCTCCTCAGATGTAAAGTCAGTTTCAATCACTGGGTCTTGTTTATCCATTTGAAATTGGTTATGTGACTGTCCAACCTCACTCACCATCATGATGTAGCTAATGGCTGGAATATTTTTTAAACTGTCAAGGTTGATATTTTAAACTAGTGCTATGCAATTAAACATAATCACATTTAAAATGAGAGGTCTTTAAATGCCAGTTCAAAATCTTACTAGAAACAGTTGTTACCACTATGTGGCAACATATTCAGAACACTGAATATGACACTGGCATGATTCAGAACACTGGACTCCACAGATGCTTCACTCTGGAATTTTTTCTTGGGCCAATTTACTCTAAATCAACAGGAAACATTGTACTTAAGTTTTCTAATAGGTTATATTTATACCTTGTATTATATGAAGATTCCAAACTGATGTCAGGACACTGAAATAGTTTCAGGAAATTGCAAGAGGGAGGAAAGAAACTGCCAGAGATATTTGAACACATCCTTCCTCAAGTAGCATCAAAGAAATGAGTGTTGTTTCCAATAGGAGATTTATAGAGCCCTTCCTTTCTTAGCTACGAAAGCATGTCAATTTTCTTCTATTTACTCATTTATCCTCTCAACAAGAAGTTATTTGTTCTCTATGCTGCAAAAATAATAATTTGCTAGAATCTTTCTTCCACATGTAGTCAGAGTGGTCATTTGTTACAAAGAGAAGAATATTCTCCACCAGGCTCAATTAAGAGTCACTGAAGAGTCATTAAAACTCTAATATAAATACATTTTCACCGAAAATATAATTATTTTCGGTGAAAATAAGTTTTCATTCCTGGATAAAAAAGCCAGTGTTGCCAAAAAAGTATGAATGATAGAGAAATAAGTCAGAAGGTAAAATCTCCTATAATCACATTTTTTCTGTTAACTCTTCACTTGTAAATTCTCTATTGTTTCTAAGTATATAAAGATACAAACTACATGTGCATGCAATTCACAAATATATAAATGCACGTGACACATATACATTTTTATGATAGAATCACAGCAGGCATATTTTCTTCAACTATCTTTGGTCACTTATCAATGTATTATAGTTTACCTCATTTCTTTAAAGGTAACATAATAGTCCATTATTCAAATATAGAAAATGTCCTTCAAACATTCTAATAATACTCATTTTAGCTTATTTCTACTTTTTTCTATACAAACAATGCTACCATGAACACTCTTATATGTATATCATTGTTCACTTGAATCTGCATTTTTTAAAGAATGAAATCCTAGAAATCAAATTGCTAAATCCACAAGTATAAACAATTATTATTTAAATAATAAATGCTAATTGCTATCTAGAAAGCTTTTGCCAAACTATAACCTCACCTAGAGTTTATGGCAATGTCTGTACCCTATACTATGGCTAGCACTGGGTATCAAGTAAATCATTGCTGCTTGTCCAGAATTTTTTTAAAGGGTTATTTCAGTGTTCTAATTCGCATTTCTTAGAAACACATTTTTACCTATATTTTTTGGACTTCTTCAGACACTATCAATTTATTACTCTTTTTTCGCTTTCCATTAGATTAGTCCTTTTATGTTGGTTTTGTTGCTCAGTCCCTCAGTCGTGTCTGACTCTTTGCGATCTCACGGACTGCAGCCTGCCAGGCTTCTCTGTCCATGGAATTTTCCAGGCAAGAATACTAGAGTGGGGTGCCACTTCCAGCTCCAGTGGGTCTTCTTAGCCCAGGGGTTGAACCCATGTCTCTTGTGTGTCGTGCCTTGGCAGGTGGATTCTTTGCCACTAGCACCACCTGGGAAGCCCTTGTGTTGATTGTAGTCCACTTTATATTAGCACTGTTGTTAGCTGTTTTTATCTGCACACATACTGCTTTTTGTGTAACCTTTCTCAGTATTTTTTTTTTTATCAGTTTTGAATTGTCTATTGCCAGGTTTATCATTTGGAACTAATACAAAAAGTCTAAAGCTTTGTCATCAAGAATATCCATTTCCCCTTTGCTATTTGATTCCCATCTCATATTGTATTAGCTTTCTATGCTACAGTAACAAATCACCCCAAACTCGTGGATTACGACAGAGCAAAATCGTTAGCTTGCAGTTCAGGTGGTCAGAAGTCTGGCAATCAAGGAGTTAGGGCTGCACTCCGTCCCAGGGCTCTAGAGAAGGATCCATTTCCTTTCTTTTTCCGCCTTCTTACATTTCTACCTACTTACATTCCTCCACTCATCATCCCTTCCTTCTCTGTGTTTACGACTAGCAGCGTGGTATCTTCAAATCTCTCTCTCTCTCTCTCTCTCTCTCTCTCTCACACACACACACTCACACACACACACACACACACACACCCCTCTGCTTCCTTCATCACATCTCCCATCTTTATCCCTGACTCGGAACCCTCTCACTTTCCACTTAAGAAGATTCTTATGACTACATTCAGTTCAGTTCAGTCACTCAGTCGTGTCCGACTCCATGAATTGCAGCACGCCAGGCCTCCCTGTCCANTCACCCATTCCAGTCCATTTTCATTCTCTGATTCCTA
This sequence comes from Neotragus moschatus, assembly GCA_006410615.1. Taxonomy (NCBI): domain Eukaryota; kingdom Metazoa; phylum Chordata; class Mammalia; order Artiodactyla; family Bovidae; genus Neotragus; species Neotragus moschatus. Next base: position 1,122,032 of record SJYA01001818.1, on the reverse strand, counting down.
GAATGTCAACTTTCACTCTTGTCATCTCTTGTTTGACTACTTCCAATTTGCCTTGATTCATGGACCTGACATTCCAGGTTCCTATGCAATATTGCTCTTTACAGCATCGGACCTTCCTTCTATCACCAGTCATATCCACAGCCGGGTTTTGTTTTTGCTTTGGCTCCATCCCTTCATTCTTTCTGGGGTTATTTCTCCACTCATCTCCAGTAGCATATGGGGCACCTACTGATCTGGAGAGTTCCTCTTTCAGTATCCTATCATTTTTGCCCTTTCATCCTGTTCATGGGGTTCTCAAGGCAAGAATACTGAAGTGGTTTGCCATTCCCTTCTCCAGGGTACCACATTCTGTCAGACCTTTCCACCATGACCTGCCTGTCTTGGGTTGCCCTGCAGTCATGGCTTAGTTTCATTGAGTTAAACAAGGGTGTTGTCCTAGTGCGATTAAATTGACCAGTTTTCTGTGAGTATGGTTTCAGTGTGTCTGCCCTTTGATGCCCTCTTGCAACACCTAGCATCTTACTTGGGTTTCTCTTACCTTGAGCGTGGGTTATCTCTTCACGGCTGCTCCAGCAAAGTGCAGCCACTGCTCCTTACCTTGGATTAGGGGTATCTCCGTACCACCGCCCTTCCTGACCTTCAACGTGGGTTAGCTCCTCTAGGCCCTCCTTTGCCTGCATGCAGCCACAGCTCCTTGGACTTTGGGTTGCTCCTCCCGGCTGCCGCCCCTGGTCTCCGGCGCCACCTCTGGCCTCGGGCACCGCCCCTGGCCTCAGGCCTGGGGTGGCTCCTCCAGGCCATTGCCCCTGTAGGCTAAACAATACAAATGATGTAACTATTGCACTTATTACCTTATCATATTAAACAAATTACATTTCATAGAAATGATTATAAAATGCATTGCAGAAATAAGTAAAATATTTTTTATACTTCCAGATATTAAGTATGTATATCTTAATCAGTTGCTAAGTCATGTCTGATTCTTTTCAATTCCATGGACTGCAGCCCAATAGACTCCTTTTCCATGGGATTTCCCAGGCAAGACTATTGGAGTGGGTTCCCATTCCCTCCTCCAACAGATCTTCCCAGCCCAGGGATTGAGCCCATCTCCTGCACTGGTAGGCAGATTCTTTACCACTGAGCCACCTGGGAAGCCCCTACATTGCATTTACCCAAATAATTCAGAATAATCTCACATCTCAACACTCTTAATCTAATACACTTTCAAAGTCCCTTCAGCTATGTAAGGTAACATAATAACAAGCCTCAAGAAGTAGGGCACAGACATCTGAGCCACGCTTTTGTCTACCATACTTTTTCATTAAAAATTTATAAGCATCATTATCTATATCATCTTCTAATATATTGTATAACATTGATTTTATATTTAGAAATATCTGGACTGTATTTCAGTATACTATTTTATTTATTTAAGCCGTATTAAAAAATTTGCTTCTCTCATATTTCTAGTACTTTTCTTTCCTTGTTTTTTCCATTTAACCAATAAGTTTGTTGAAGTCTCACACATTGGACAAACAAACTAGATAAATAAAAAGCTCTTTTGACTCCGTAACTCTCTCAAGTTAGTATCTCCCTGTCTTTGCTCTCCAATTCATCTTACTGGGGACTAGTCTGCACTTCTGGTAACACAGCCTTTCACTCTACAGCCTACCGGAATCGACCTTCTGTCATCTTACATCTCCTCTCCCTGAGTTTCCCAAGTGTCCTCCTGCCTCCAGTATTATTCTCCATCCTCATTGCTGCAGCTAGTGTTCTTTCAAAACGTCAAAGCAGTCATGTTGTTTCCTGGCTTAAAACGCATCAAAGTCTCCCCATTGCCCCACTGCAAACCCTATGATAAGGCGGGCCTTACCTTGAAGGTTTGGACCAGTGAGGGCCTCTCTACATTTCCCTCTGCCAGCCTCCTGTGCTTTAGTCACACTGAGCAATTGGCAGTTCTGTGGATCCCTACTGCCTTCTTTTACTTTCAGGGTTTTGATCCTTGTGCTCCTCTACCTGGAATACACTGACCTTCCCTATATCTACCAGGCAAAGGGACTCCATCTTTCAAGACTCAGCACACAGGTTGCCTGCCTTTTGGAGGCTTCGTTGACTAGTTGACCAGCCATCCTAATTCTTAAGCCACATCCTATGGACCAGCCTTAATATTACTTTTCAGATCTGTATTATTCTCTCTAGACTGTAAAAACTAAGGAGACAGTACAAGGGATTGTTTGGGACGGATTTTATACTCTCTCAATACCTTTTTTTTTTTTTTAAGTCAGGGCATTTTATCTATTAAAAGTCAGAAGTGCACCAGGCACATTTCTTGTCTGGTAGGCTAAACAATACAAATGATGTAACTAATGCACTTATTACCTTATCATATTAAATTACATTTCACAGAAATGATTATAAAATGCATTGCAGAAATAAGTAAAATATTTTTTATACTTCCAGATATTAAGTATGTATATCTTAATCAGTTGCTAAGTCATGTCTGATTCTTTTCAACTCCATGGACTGCAGCCCAATAGACTCCTTTTCCATGGGATTTCCCAGGCAAGACTATTGGAGTGAGTTGCCATTCCCTCCCCCAACAGATCTTCCCAGCCCAGGGATTGAGCCCATCTCCTGTACTGGTAGGCAGATTCTTTACCACTGAGCCACCTGGGAAGCCCCTACAGATCTTAAGGCACCAAAATAATTTTTTTTTCCTTTCCATTGTTTATTGAAGTATAGCTGACATGTAAGATTATACCACTTTCAGGTATACCACATATTCAACATTTATATACATTAGAAATTGATCAGCACAATAAATCTAGTGACATATGGTGACCAGCTGTCACTATATGAAGTTATTACAATATCACTGACTATACTCCTTATGCTATGCATTGCAGCATTAGACTCTCATGATGTATATTTTATAATTGGAAGTTTGTGCTTCTTAACCCTCTTCATCTATTTCACCCAGCTCTCCCACTCCCACACCCCACCCGCAGGACCACCAGTTTGTTCTCTGCATCTCTGAGTCTATTTCTCTTTTGTTTTGTTTGTTCATTTGTTTTGGTTTTTGAATTTCACATATAAGCGGAATCATACAGCATTTGTCTTTCTCTGACTTATTTCATTTTAGCATGATAACCTCTAGGTTCACATTTGTTGCGAAGGGCACCTAAGTAATTACTAATAGACGCCAACAAATCCATATAAGAGATAACAAACCACAAGTTATTTCTTTATCTTAGTCCATAAAAGAGAAAGACAAGCTATCGCCATGCTGAAATAGGCTTCGTTATTCAATACAGACATTCAGTTTCAAAACGAACACAGTCTAATGTAATCTTGAAAAATCAATGTTTTTTTCTGTATTATATCACTATTATACTTCTCGGTTTAAAGATCAGTTTTGGTTTCAAAGTAAGTTTAATTTAGTACTTCAGTCCCGTGTCTCACAGATTATTGATCAGGAGTCGGTGAGGATCATTCCAACTAATATTGGTTAGAGCAACAAAACATAAAGGGGACAGTTTAATCAGCTTTGCCTGACAGTCGCCTAAGAGCCAACTCATTGGAAAAGACTCTGGGAAAGATTGTGTGCAAGAGGAAAAGGCGACAGAGGATGAGAGGGTTGGGTGACATCACTGACTTAATGGACATGAGTTTGAGCAATCTTTGTGTGATGGTGAAGGACAGGGAAGCCTGGTGGGCTGCAGTCCATAGGGTCACAGGGAGTCAGACAGGACTTAGTAACTAAACAACAACAAACTCAGTTGAGAAGTTAGGAAGGATACATAGTTGATTTAAACTAGAACATAATAGCAGAAAGGGGGGAAAGGACAAAATGTCAGTGTTTTTTGTTAGAACAAAACCTATCCATTAAAGCCATTTATTGCCTAAAGCCAATCAAAATAAATACACAATTACAGAGACACAAGATGCTCACATGCAAATGACTTATTAACGAAAGTTTGATACTCCTTCCCCCTTCCAATGAGTCCCTCTCCCTAAGCCCCTTTATATCCATCAGGCATTTGGGCAGGAAATAGATCCTACTCGACATATATAAATAGAAAGAGATTGATTACACGGATTAAGTGCTTATAAAATTGTTGGAAGGGCTGAAGGAGAAAGAGCCAGGGGTGACTGGAACTATTGGATTCAAGAAAACACCAGCATCAGAATCAAGAAGACCCTACCATCAACCCAGTTGGGGCAACAGCCATAGCTGTCTTATGACTCTCACAAGGCAAGCAAGGTTTCAGCTGCTCTATCAGCATTCACAACTCTGAGCCCAGGTTCTCAGCCAGAGTGTCAGAAAGAAGACCTCTGCCTCTCTTCTGCTTTCCAGGACTCATGCACTTAATTTAGTGGAACTTATTTTACACTGAGAACATTAGCTGCAAGGGAATCCAGAAAAACTAGACTTTTGCTTTCTAGCCTTTCACAACACAAAACAGCACATAAAAAGAGGTTGGGATGGATGTTTAGAGCCAACCAACCATATCAAACACCTCACCTATATAGGAATTTTAGAACTACCTCTGCCCTTACACATCTATGTGAATATTTAAAACACTTTCTTGTAATCATGTTGTGATTATTCCTCTCCTTATGAGACTCTAAGGTCCTTGAAGATGGAGACTGTAAAACAGATAGCTTGTCTATCTCACAGTGTCTCGAGAATAGTCAGCAAGCAATATATAAAACAATGAATTAAAAATGCACACAGAGAACCAGATAATCTTGCTCATATATTTCTTCTCACCCCACTACCTACCCCTTGTCCAACTATCCCACTTCCTTTTAGGATACACACACAGAGCAAGGCAAGAAGTCAACCTATCTTAAGAGCATGGATTTTGGAGTTATAGAGGTCAGCATTCAAGTCCAGGTGTTATGTGATCTTGGGAAATGTATCTGCTCTGAGCTTCAACTTTCTTCCTTTCTTTCTTTGGAGGGGCTTCTTAGAAACATTAAATGAGGCAGTCTGAATAAGGCAACTTCCTGCTCAACAGATGCTGAGCCAAGACTGGTTTCCCCCACCCAATGAATTTCAATCTTTCTGTGTCTCTCATCTCCTGTATCTACAACAAGGGGGTTAAGAACCAAGAATAATGTAATATGAAGGACACTACATGGAACATTGATTTAAACATTTTTCTGCTATAACTAATCATCTTAATTACTTTGTCACTTTGGAGTCTCCTATCTGAATATTTCAAAAGACTTTACAAGCAAGAATTATGATACATAATTGATAACTGGAGTAACTGAGGCTTACGGGTTGAGTAATTTGTCAGTTTTCTTGTGATCCTCAAAAGAAAACTGGAGTATAATCCTCATATCAAAAAAAAAAAAAGACTTTAAAATAAAGTAGATTACAAGAGATAAGGAAGGGCACTACATAATGATTAAGGGATCAATCCAAGAGGAAGGCATAACAATTATATCTATGCACCCAACATAGGAGCAGTACAATGCATAAGAAAAACACTTATAACAGACATAAAACACTATAATAGACATAAAAGGAGAAATTGACAGTAACACAATAGTAATAGGAGACTTTAACACCCCACTCACACCAATGTACAGATCATCAAAACAGAAAATTAATAAGGAAACACAAGTCTTAAATGATACATAGATCAGAGGAGTCTCACTGATATCTTCAAGAGATTCCATCCAAATGCAGAAGAATATCCCTGCTTCTCAAGTGCACGTGGAACATTCTCCAGGATAGACCACATCTTGGGTCACAAATCAAACCTCAGAAAATTTAACAACATTGAAATCGTATCAAGCATCTTCTCTAATCACAATGCTATGAGGCTAGATATCAATTACAGGAAAAAAATATATAAGAAACACAAACACATGGAGATTAAACAAAACATCTCTTAATAACCAACAGGCTAATGAAGAAATCAAAATGGAAATCAAAAAATTTCTAGAAACAAACGACAATGAAAACATGACAACTCAAAGCCTATGGGATGTAGCAAAAGCAGTTCTAAGAGGGAAGTTTATAGCAATACAATCTTACCTCAAGAAACAAGAAAAATATGGAATAGACAACCTAACTTTACACCTAAAACAACTGGGAAAAAAACAAACAAAAAATTAGTAGAAGGGGAGAAATCATAAAGATCCAAGCAAAATAGTTGAAAAAGAAATGAAAGAATAGTTAGTTCAGTCGTGTCCGACTCTTTGTGACCCCAATAGCAGCATGCCAGACCTCCCTGAGGATTATAGGAGACTATTAGGAACAACTATATGGCAATAAAATGGATAACTTGGAAGAAATGAACAGATTCTTAGAAAAGTTCAATCTTCCAAGACTGAACCAGGAAGAAATAGAAATTATGAACAAGCCAATTACAAGCACTGAAATTGAAGCTGTGACCAAAAATCTCCCCCAAAAAAAGCCCAGGACCAAATGGCTTCACAGGAGAATTCTACCAAACATTTAGAGAAGAGGTAATACCTATTCTTCTAAAACACTTTCCAAAAGTTGCAGAGGAAGAAACAGTTCCAAACTCATTATGAGGGCACCATCACCCTGTTACCAAAACCAGACAAAGACAGCACACAAAAAATAAAACTACAGGCCAGTATCAATGATGAACATAGATGCAATATTCCTCAACAAAATTTTAGCAAACAGAATTCAAGAACACATCAAAAAGCTGATGCACCATGATCAAGTTGGGTTTATTCCAGGAATGCAAGTGTTCTTCAATATACAAAAATCAATGTGATACACTATATTAACAAATTGAAAGATAAAAATCATATGATCATCTCAACAGATGTAGAAAAAGCCTTTGACAAAATTCACCACCCATTTATGATGAAAACTCTTCAAAAATGGGCATAGAGGGAACCTACCTCAACATAGTAAAGGCCATAAATGATAAGCCTACAGCAAACATTATTCTCAGTGGTGGAAAACTGAATGCATTCCCCGTAAGATCAGGAACAAGACAAGGGTGTCCACTTTCACCACTGTTATTCAACATATTTCTGGAAGTCCTAGCTAAAGCAATCAGAGAAGAAAAAGAAATAAAGGGAATCCAGATCGGAAAAGAAGAAGTAAAGCTCTCACTGTTTGTAAATGACATGATACTGTATATAGAAAACCCTAAAGATAGTATCAGAAAATTACTAGAGCTAATTGGTGGATTTAGCAAAGTTGCAGGATACAAAATCAATACACAGAAATCACTTGCATCTCTATGTATTAACAATGAAAAATAAGAAAGAGAAATTAAGGAATCAATCCCATTCACCACTGCAACAAAATTAAATTCTTTGCAAAGAATTAAATATCTAGGAATAAACTTACCTGGGAGACAAAAGAACTGTACACAGATAATTAAAAGATACTGATGAAAGAAATCAAAGATGAAATAAACAGATATTTCATGTTCCTGGGTAGGAAGAATCAATATTATAAAAATGACTATATTACCAAATGCAATATACAAATTCAATGAGATCCCTATCAAATTACCAATGGCATTTTTCACAGAACTAGGACAAAAAATTTCACAATTCCTATGGAAATACAGAAGACCCCAAATAGGCAAAGCAGTCCTGAGAAAGAAGAATGGAGCTGGAGGAATCAACCTTCCTGACTTCAGATTATACTACAAAGCTACAGTTATCAAGACAGTATGGTACTGGCACAAAAACAGAAATATAGACCAATGGAACAAGATAGAAAGCCCATAAATAAACCCATGCACCTATGGGTACCTTTATTTTTGACAAAGGAAGCAAAAATATACAATGGGCCAATGACAGACTCTTCAATAAATGGTGCTGGGAAAACTGGACAGCTATATGTAAAAGAATGAAATTAGAACACTTCCTAACATCACACACAAAGATAAGCTCAAAATGGATTAAAAACCTAAATGTAAGACCAGAAACTATAAAACTCTTAGAGGAAAACACAGGCAGGACACTCAATGACATAAATCAAAGTAAGATCCTCTATGCTCCACCTTCTAGAGTAATGGAAATAAAAATAAAAATGTACAAGTGAGATCTGATAAAACTTAAAAGCTTTTCTACAGCTAGGGTAACTATAAGCAAGGTGAAAGGACAACCCTCAGATTGGAAGAAAATAACAGCAAATGAAACAAGTGACAAAGGATTAACTTCCAAAACACACAAGCAGCTCATATGATTCAATTCCAGAAAAACAAACAACTCAGTCAAAAAGTGGGGAAAAGACCTAAACAGACATTTCTCCAAAGAAGACATATAGATAGCCAACAAACACATGAAAATATGCTCAACATCGCTCATTACTAGAGAAATGCAAATCAAAACCACAATGAGATATCATCTCACATCCGTCTGAATGGTCATCATCAAAAAGTCTACAAACAATAAGTACTGGTAAAGAAAAGCACCAATACAGTATACTGACACATATATATGGAATTTAGAAACATGGTGATGATAACCCTGTATGTGAGACAGCAAAAGAGACACAGATGTATAGAATGGACTTTTGGACTTTGAGGGAGAGGGAGAGGGTGGGATAATTTGGGAAAATGGCACTGAAACATGTATACTATCATGTAAGAAATGAATCGCCAGTCTATGTTCAATACAGGATATAGGATGCTTGGGACTGGTGCATGGGGATGATCCAGAGAGTTGATATGGCGTGGGAGGTGGGGGGCAGGGTTCAAGATAGGGAACTCATGTACACCTGAGATGGAAAAATAAAATAATAAAGTGGACTTATAAAAAATAAATAAATAAATACTGGAGAGGGTATAGAGAAAAGGGAACACTCTTGCACCATTCGTAGGATTGTAAATTGATACAGCCACTATGGAAGATGGTATGGAGATTCCTTTAAAAACTAGGAATAAAACCACCATATGACCCAGTAATCTCACTCCTAGACATATACCCTAAGGTTGAAAAAGACACATGTATCCCATTGTTCATTGAAGCACTATAACTAGAACATGGAAGCAACCTAGATGCCCACTGACAGATGAATGGATAAAGAAGTTGTGGTACACATACACAATGGAATATTATTCAGCCATAAAACAGAATGCATTTGGGTCAGTTCTAACAAGGTGAATGAACCTAGAACCTATTATTTGAAGTAAATCAGAAAGAGAAAGATGAATATCATATTCCAACTCATATATATGGAATCTTGAAAAATAGTACTAAAGAATTTATTTACAGGACAGCAATGGAGAAAAAGACATAGAGAATAGACTTATGGACATGGGGAGAGGGGAAGAGAGGGTGAGATGTATGGAAAGAGTAACATGGAAACTTACATTACATATGTAAAGCAGATAGTCAATGGGAATTCGCTGTATGGCTCAGGAAACTCAAAGAGGGGCTCTTTATCAACCTAGATGGGTGGAATGGGGAGGGAGATGGGAGGGAGGTTCAAAAGGTGGGGGGGGCGGGATATATGTATACCTTTGGCTTAAAGCTCAACATTCAGAAAATGAAGATCATGGCATCTGGTCCCATCACTTCATGGGAAATAGATGGGGAAACAGTGGAATTAGTGTCAGACTTTATTTTTGGGGTTCCAAAATCACTGCAGATGGTGACTGCAGCCATGAAATTAAAAGACGCTTACTCCTTGGAAGAAAAGTTATGACCAACCTAGATAGCATATTCAAAAGCAGAGACATTACTTTGCCGACTAAGGTCCGTCTAGTCAAGGCTGTGGTTTTTCCTGTGGTCATTTATGGATGTGAGAGTTGGACTGTGAAGAAAGCTGCTGCTCCTGCTGCTGCTGCTGCTAAGTCACTTCAGTCGTGTCCGACTTTGTGCGATCCCACAGACGGCAGCCCACCAGGCTCCCCCATCCCTGGGATTCTCCAGGCAAGAAAGCTGGAGTGGGTTGCCATTTCCTTCTCCAATGCATGAAGGTGAAAAGAAAAAGTGAAGTCGTTCAGTCGTGTCTGACTCTTAGCGACCCATGGACTGTAGCCTACCAGGCTCCTTTGTCCATGGGATTTTTCAGGCAAGAATACTGGAGTGGGGTGACATTGCCTTCTCCGGAAGAAGGCTGAGCGCCGAAGAATCAATGCTTTTGAACTGTGGTGTTGGAGAAGACTCTTGAGAGTCCCTTGGACTGCAAGGAGATCCAACCAGTCCATTCTGAAGGAGATCAGTCCTGGGATTTCTTTGGAAGGAATGATGCTAAAGCTGAAACTCCAGTGCTTTGGCCACCTCCTGCGAAGAGTTGGCTCATTGGAAAAGACTCTGATGCTGGGAGGGATTGGGGGCAGTAGGAGAAGGGNGGAGATCCAACCAGTCCATTCTGAAGGAGATCAGTCCTGGGATTTCTTTGGAAGGAATGATGCTAAAGCTGAAACTCCAGTGCTTTGGCCACCTCCTGCGAAGAGTTGGCTCATTGGAAAAGACTCTGATGCTGGGAGGGATTGGGGGCAGGAGGAGAAGGGGACGACAGAGGATGAGATGTTTGGATGACATCACTGACTCGATGGATGTGAGTCTGAGTGAACTCCGGGAGTTGGTGATGGACAAGGAGGCCTGGCATGCTGTGGTTCACGGGGTCACAAAGAGTCAGACACAACTGAATGACTGAACTGAACTGAACCTCTTTTCTAGCTCATTTTTTCTGTAAGTTTTTATGTGCAATTCCTAGGACTCTGAACCACAAGAGACCAGCTGCTCTTTCCATCAGGGGCCCATGAGAAGCCCCAAATATTCTCTTTACCTTCCTTTCTGAGTAGAAACACCAGGGACAGTCAAGAAGAGCAAGTCTCTCTTTGTCTTTGCCAGGGCAAGGGCTTGCCTGGTACCTCAGCTGGTAAAGAATCTGCCTGTAATGCAGGAGATCCCGGTTTGATTCCTGAGTCAGGAAGATCCCCTGGAGAAGAGATAGGCTGCCCATTTCAGTATTCATGGGCTTCTCTGGTGGCTCAGATGGTAAGAAAAAATAAAAGCTCACCTGCAATGTGGGAGATCTGGGTTTGATCACTGCATTGGAAAAATCCCCTGGAGGAGGGCATGGCAACCATTCCAGTATTCTTACTTGGAGAATCCCCATGGACAGAAGAACCTAGAGGGCTACAGTCCATGGGGTTGCAAAGAGTTGTACATGACTGAGCAATTAAGCACAGCACAGCACGGGATCAGGGCAAAGAAGCCATAGGGTTAGGAGTTGAGAGTGAGTTTGAAGCAGAGTTGGAGAGCAATCTAAGAAGGCAACATACTGAGATGCTCAGGAAAGCCTACATACTCCCAACCCGAATGGCACCAAACATGGTTGTTTTGTTGATGATTCTGTTTAGTGATGGGCTTCCCTGATGTGTCGGTGGGTAAAGAATGCCCCTTCAACTCAGGAGACACAGGAGACACTGATTCACAAAGATCCCCTGGAGAAGGAAATGGCAACCCACTCGAGTGTTCTTACCTGAAAAATATCCCATGGCCAGCAGAGCCTGGCAGGCTACAGTTTAAAGAGTCACAAAGGGAGACACACTGAGTAACTGAGCCCACTTCCCTATTTAGTGATGCAATCTACAGTTATTTACTTTAATAAAATCCCAAATAATTGAATTGGTATTTTTATACAGAAACTTGGTCCCTTCTATGGTTACATCTAACTACACAGGCACACAAAGAACTAAAGTAAAAATGTTGAAACAAAGATCAAAGAAAAAAATAAGACTAAAAAGGGACTTTGAAAATGGCTAAACTAACTCTTATCTACCCTTATGCTCCTTCATTTTTATGGATGATAAAAAAAAATGAGATTGAGAAAAGTAATTAGTGACTTGTTATCCAGTCTATCAGTATTGGAGTTAACTTAAACCATCCAATTCCTAAAGTGAATCCCACTGAGGTATGAATCATATATATGCCTTTGTGAACCATACTGGGCTACCTCTGGACTCAAACAGGATCAGAAAACCAGTGCCATTCCAAAGTATATACTCAGACTGGAGCAATCCATTCATGGTCCATTTGGTCTGAATTTACCCCAGGAGGCTCTGGCTGGAAGTGCTGGAGGCCCCAGGGACTCGTGGGTGAAATCCTTAGTCCCATTATCTTCCTTGGTCTTTTGTCCTCAACAGCCTTCCACAAGTACCTCTCCCATTTTAAACCTGGCCCAGTCCAGCTAGAGATTCAGACATTCTCTTAGTCAGATTTTGCAACAATAATAATAATAACAATAAACCTGAAAATCCTAGTGGCTTACTTTTAAAAAATCACACATTTCTCACTTATTGGTCTGCAGGTCATCTGGAACTCTGCTTATCTCTGCTCCATGCGTCTTCTCATTCTGGACGCTGGCTGAAAGTGTGACGCTCTCCCACCCCCCGCCACCTAGAAATCTCATTCTCATGGTAGACAGCAAGACCAAAAGGCTGAACTAAATCACACAACATGTATAAGTTACTGCTGGAAAGGACACATGTCCACTCATATTCTCTCAGTCAAGGAAAGTCACCCAGCCCATCCTGTCTATGGAATAGAAAAATACCATCTAGTTGGCATCATGGCAAGGGTGGGGTGTGTTATACGCTTAAGAGGAGTCAAAGTGAAAGTGTTAGTCACTCATTCGAGTCCAAATCTTTGCAACCCCACCAGCTTCCTCTGTCCATGGAGTTCTCCTGGCAAGACTATTGGCATAAGTAGCCATGTCCTTCTCCAGGGGAATTTCTTGACTCAGGGATCAAACCCAGGTCTCCCACACTGTAGGCAAATTCTTTACTGTCTGAGCCACAAGGGAAACCCACTCTTAAGAAGAAGGAGCAGACAACTGGAAACAATAATGCAACATACCACAAATGTCAAAATATTAGTATGTGAATGAAGTGTCCTTGAAGCATAAAAAAACAACCAGTTTGGCCTGCAGCAGATCAATTAAAGAGGCTGAGAAAAAAAAAAAAAAAAACACATTCCAAGGGCTTTTGTGAATGACTAGGGATTTTCCAGTTACAAAAGGATGCTAAAGCATTTTAGGTAGAAATAATACTGTGGGCATTAGCTTGAAAGCATTAAAGAGCATTTACATTCTTGTGAATAATCTTCCAAGAATGAATCACATTTGTTTTACAAACATCTTCCTTTCACTTTAGCTAGATCACAAGATTCTGCAGAGTATAAAACACAAACACACACATATGCACACACAAATGCACACAAGATCCAAGGGTGCAGCACAGAGAAATATTAAGATTTAGGAGAGGATGTCTACCTAGATTTCCTAGACCTTTCTCGACTCTCTGGGATATGATATAATGGCTAAAGGTTCAAAATACCAGAGTATATTGGGCTGTGGGTATGGGCATAGGTCAGCTAAAAGTGTTAGTCACTCAATCATGTTCGACTCTTTGAGACCCTATGGACTGTAGACCACCAGGCTCATCTGTCCATGGAATTCTCCAGGCAAGAGTACTGGAGTGGGTAGCCATTCATTTCCCCAGGGGATCTTCCTAACCCAGTGATGGAACCCAGGTCTCCTACATTGCAGGTGGATTCTTTACCATCTGAGCCACCAGGAAAGCTCAAATTTTGCTCTAAAATTTCTGAATGGCAGTGAGAGATAAACTGTAAGTTACACGAGCTCCTATGTTCAGAATATAAAAGCGAACCAAACAAGGTTCTTGTCCCAGGTAATATGGACTAAGCACTCATCACTCCATTTTTGCCATAAGAATGCAGTCATAAAATCATGAAATTTGGACTGAATACAAGGAAGAGCTCTTTGAAGACACTGAAATGTAGCAGGTATATTAGGAAAGCAGATCAAAATTCAAAGTATTGGTGAAGTGTTGGTAAGTTTTTCTCCAGTAGCTCCAGCCAGGGCTTAGAAGAAACAGAGGCAAGGGCATTAATGGTGACTGGAGTAGACCCAGAAGAAGCCGATAACTGGAGTAGACCCAGAAGAAGCCCATGACTGGGGATCAAGGAAAGAGAAAGAAATCTGCTAGCCCCAACAGCAGCAGCACCCGGAACAGCAGACCCCTAAAACCCTCTAGAAGGGGAAACTTCTTTCCTGACTGTAGGAGCTTTGATCTCAAGAGAACAGGTGAGCCCTTCATGCATTTGCTTTCTTTTGGTCCTATCTCCTCTTGGCCCCAGAGTGGGCAGAGTCATCGGAATACATGGCAATGTGGAGTGAGTAAAATCTTTAAGTTTCTGGACCCAATATTGGTAAGAGTTGTCTCCAAAGAATTGGAAAGTAAAAGGGAGACCACTGAGAGGGAAGTACTCAGGAAACTGATCCCATAAATTAGTATATGACCACGGGGACTCACTTTGACCACACATGTGTGGAAATAAAGCTAAACAGCATAATAAGGACTTTGAAAACTGAACCAAGGTATAGAACACCACCCAGGACAGACCAGCGCCCTAGTCCCAGCACTGGCCACTGGGTGACACACACATATGAAACAGATCTGAATAACACTGAGAAGGCTTTGAAGGTGAAGGAACACTGAAACCACAGCCAACCAAGGATTGGGGGAAATGCACAGGCTGAACCTAACTTAACTGATTGCCTGCAGAAAGAGAAATATCAACACTCTCCTTTGGATTTAAACAATACGCAGAGTTTCACAATGTTTATGACCAGAATACAATCCAAATTAACTCAGTATATGAAAAATCAGGAAAATCTTAACTCACATGGAAAAAGAAAATATTGGTTGAGCAAAATTTTCGTTTGAGCTTTTCCATAAGACCTGACCAAAAAACGTTATTGTAAAACTTAAAATTGAGTGGTGAGATTACCCCCACTTTATTCTTGTTTTGAGAATTGACTTATTTCAATGCCTTTGCCTTTCATATAAATTTCAGAATTAGTTTTCTGTATTTACTGAAAATCCTGTAGACTTTGCAAAAAGCTAAGATCATGGCATCCAGTCCCATTACTTCATGGCAAATAGATGGGGAAACAATGGAAACAGTGACAGACTTTATTTTCTTGGGCTCCAAAATCACTGCAGATGGTGACTGCAGACATGAACTTAAAAGATGCTTGCTTCTTGGAAGAAAAGCTATGACCAACCTAGACAGCATATTAAAAAGCAGAGACATTAATTTACCAACAAGATCCGTCTAGTCAAAGCTATGGTTTTTCCAGTATTCATGTATAGATGTGAGATTTGGACTATAAAGAAAGCTGAGCTCTGAAGAATTGATGCTTTTGAACTGTGGTGTTGGAGAAGACTCTTGAGAGTCCCTTGGACTGAAAGGAGACCAAACCAGTCAATCTTAAAGGAAGTCAGTCCTGAATATTCATTGGAAGGACTGATTCTGAAGCTGAAATTCCAATAGTTTAGCCACCTGATGCAAAGAACTGACTCATTGCAAAAGACTCTGATGTTGGGATAGATTGAAGGCAGGAGGAGAAGGGGATGACAGAGGATAAGATGGTTGGATGGCATCATCGACTAGATGGACATGCGTTTGAGCAAGCTCCATGAGTTGGTGATGGACAGGTAAGCCTGGCATGCTGCAGTCCATGGGGTCACAAAGAGTCAGACATGACTGAGTGACTGAACTGAACTTGAGTTAAATCTATAGATCAGGAAGAATTGGCATCTTAGTAATACTGTATCTTTAAATCCTCAAAAGCTAGGTGACTCCATTTATCAAGGTCTTCTTTCATCAACATTTTGTAGTTTTCAGCATACTAGTTCTGCATGTGTTTGTTTAGATACATACTTAATATTTTATCTTCTGGAACTAATATAAATGGTATTTTAAAAATTTTTCAGTTTTTAATTGTTCATTGGTGATATAAATATAATTGATTTTGGTGTGTTGACTTTGCATCCTGCATTCTTGCCAAACTAAGTTATTTGTCTTAGGAGATTTATTGTGGATTACATGGGATTTTCTAAGCAGACAATCATCCCATCTATCAAAAAAGAGACTTTTATTTCTCTCTTTCCCATGTGTATGCATTTTGTTGTTGTTCTTGCCTTATTGTCCCAACTAAGAATTCCACTACAATTTTCAATTGGAGAGGTGAGATGGACTTTCTGTGTTGTTCCTTATCTTAGGAGAAAATATTCAGTCTTTCACTCTTCAGTGTGATGTTAACTGTGAGTTGTAGATACCCTGTATCAAGCTGAGAAAGTTCTGTTCCTAGGTTACTGAGTATCCTGAGTAGATTCTGAATCTTGTCAAAGGTTGTCTCCGCATCAGTTGATATAATCATGTGACTTTTCTTCTTTAGAGCGTTAAAATAATGGCAGATACATTGATAGATTTTTATATATTAAATCAGATTTGTGTTTGTTGTGATAGGTCACACTTTTTATGTATTGCTGGGTTTGACTTGCTGATACTTTGTTAAAGGTTTTTGCATTTGTGGTTCGTTCTGTGGTTGTCTTCCTTGTCCAGTCTTTGGTTATGGTATGAGAGTGATGCTGACTGTATAAAATGACTTGGAGGTATTTCTTTTCCTTATGTTACCTGGAAAAGATTGTGCAGAATTGATCCTATTTCTTTTTAAGATGTTTCATAGAATTTACCAGTGCAGCCGTTTAAACCTGAAGATTCATTTTCTGGAATTAAATTTTTAAATTTGTTGACTTTTTTAATGGTCTAGGATATGTTCTATCTTGGTATATCTGTGGATATTTGAAAATAATGTGTATTCTGCTATTGTTGGGTGGAGTATTCTATAAATGCTGTTCTGCTTTCTTCTGATCTCTATGGTTTCTAGTGAGAAATACATAGTGATTAAAATCATTGTTTTTGTATGGCATATCATTTTTATCTGGATGTTTTCAAGATATTTTGTGTTTAGTTTCCAGTAGTTTGATTATAATACATCTATTACATCTTGATACATAGCTACTTCATATTTACTGCATTTGAGATTCACGGCACTTTGTGTATTCCATCAAATTTAGGAAGTTTTCATCCATTTTTTTCAAACATTTTGTCTGTATTATGCTCTTTTCTTTTATTCTTGGCTTCCAATGATATAAACTAGATCTTCTGGTATTATTTCATAGGTCCCTGAAGCTCTGTTCATTAGAAAAGAACAATTTTCCTCTGTATTCTTCAGATTGGATAAATTATATTAATCTATTTTCAAGTTCAGTGACTCTTTCCTCTGTCATTTCCGTTTTGTTATTTAACCCAGATAGCAAGTTTTAAAAAAGAAGTATTGTATCAAGACAGTGTAATATTGGAAAAAGTATAGACACATAGATTAATAGAGCAGAACAACAGTGCAGAAAGAGATTCAAACAAACGTAGTAAATACTATCAGTTCGTATTCAAAGCTACTTAATAAAGGAATAGCCTTTTCAACTGGTACAGAGCAGTTGGTCTTCCATAAGCAAATAAAAAGAAAGAAAGAAAAAGATCTTAAACCTTGTGCAAAAATTAACTGAAAATGAATCTCAGACCTAAAAAGTGATGCAAAATTATAAAACCTTCAGAGACCAACAGGAGAAAATATATGACAAACATTTCGTGTGGTGAAGGCAAAAAATAGGCAAAATTCATGGATATAATACAAAATAATAAACTAATTTTAAATATTAACAAATGAGACTTAATCAGATCTTAAATTAGACCTGAGTTTATTCTGTGAAAGACACTGATAAGAGAAAGAATGACTGAGAGAGAGTACTTGCAAACCACATGTTCAACAAGGAACTTTTAGCTAAAATACACAAAGAAATCTCAAAACTCAACAGTAAGAAAATAACTGAGTCTTTAAAAAGTGAGCAAGAGTTTTGAACACTTCACAAGAGTATATACAGAAGGCAATTAAGCATCTGAAAAGATATGCAATACCATCGGCCATTAGGGAAATGCAAATTAAAGCTCTGATGAGATACTATAGCATATCTATTAGAATGTCCAAAACAATTATGGACAATAGTGTTGGCAAGCATGCAGAGCAACCAGAACTCTCATACATGGCTGGTGAGAATGTAAAACAGTACAACTGCTCTAGAAAGCAGTTTGGCAGTTTATTGCATAGTTATGTGTGTGTGCTCAGTCACTTCCGACTCTTTACAACCCCATGGACTATAGCCTGCCAGGCTCCTTGGTCCATGGAATTTTCCAGGCAAGAATACTGGAGTGGGTTGCCATTTCCTATTCCAGGAGATCTTTCAGACCCAAGAAAGAAACCCATGTCTCTTGTGTCTCCTGCATTGGTGGGTGGATTCTTTACCACTGTGCCACTGGGGAAGTCATTAGAAAGTTGAACATACACTTACCATATGATCCCATATTCTTTCTTTTAGTTATTTCCCTTGAGTAACAAAAACTTACACACACACACACACAAAATAGTACATGGATGATCATAACAACTTTATTTATAATAACTAAAATCTGAAATAACCCAAACATTTTTCAGTGGGTGAGAAGATAATGTTACATTCATATGATAGAATATTACCCAGTAATAAAAAGAAATAATGATACAACATCTTGGATGATCTCAAAGGCATACTGCTAGATGAAAGAAGCCAGCCTTATAAGGTTACATATTGTATGATTCTATTTTTATGATATTGTCAAAAAGACAAAACTGTAGTGATTGGCAATAAATCAGTGACTAGGGATTAGGGGGAGGGGGAAGTCTGACTACAAAATGAAATAAAAGTGTTAGTTGCTCAGTAGTGTCCGATTCTTTGTGATGGCTCTTTGTGATTCTTCGTGACTGTAGCCCCTCAGACTTCTCTGTCCATGGGGTTTTCTGTGGCTACTGGAGTGGGTTGTCATTCCCTCCTCCAAGGGATCTTCCCAACCCAGGGATCAAACCCAGGTCTTCTACATGGAAGGCAGATTGTTTACCATCTGAGCCACTAGGGAAGCCTGACAAAGATGAAAGCACAGGGGAATTTTTTATGGATGATTAAACTGTTCTGTATCCTATTGTGGTGATGGTTACCTGAAAGTAGATATATGCTAAAATTCTACTGTATTCCTACTGACTGTACATTCCACTATGTTCCCCAAAAGGTCAATTTTACTATATGCTAATTTAAAAATAAAAGCTCTTAAAATACTTGTAAAATACCTCTAGTCTTGGTACTAAATTCCATGAGAAATTTCTCCCAATCTAAGGAATGTTGTGTAATGAGTATAGCGTGCATGTGTGCTAAGTCACTTTAGTTGTGTCCAGTTCTGTGTGACCCTATGGACTGTAGCCTGCCAGGCTGCTCTGTCCATGGGATTCTCCAGGCAAGAAAACTGGAGTGGGTTGCCATGTCCTCCTCCAGGGATCTTCCCAACCCAGGGATTGAACCGGTGGTAATGAATAGTAATGAATACCAAATACCCATGTAATCATTTATATATTTGTTTCTTCATTCATTCACTGAACATTTAACTATTTTTCTAGACACTCTGCTATTCACCAGATTTAGCAGTAAGTATCAAAATCAAAAGATCTTAGTTTGAGACATCTAATGGAGGCTAATGGCACAATCACTAAATCCAGTTTGTAAAAGCAATCCTACGGGAGCCAAAATAATACAGCACAGCTACTCAACTATCCTCAGCTCTGACTTAAATTTAGCATGGATTTTACAAAGCACAGAGGAATAAATGGATCACAATATGTAAGGATTAGTTCTTTAAACTGAGCTTTTAATAAGCAGTAAAAGTGGCAGAGAGTTTGAGATAATACCCCATGAGTACCTAGATTTCAATATTCTATCTTTTCAGTTAAATCCAGAGCCACTTTTTTTCTGACTCAGCCCATCTGTGGGTGGAACTGCCACCCTCTAACTAAAGCTGAGAAGTCTGATAAGTGCTTCAGTCCTAATAGAAATCCACTCTTCCTCAATCCAGAGGATGGAGGAGGTACAGATGGAAAAGGTCATGAAAAATTTCCATCAAGGACTCATAGAAAGCATAACTTTGAACCATATAAATTTCTGATATATCCTACAGAATTTACTATGGCAAATGATTAACCCTAAATCAATATTGAGGGAATTGACCACCAGAAATTATTATTTAGGTTTTAATATAGTTATTTTGCAGCTCTTTCATGAATTAAAAGACAAGACCATTAACAATGGACTGAATTATGTACCCCCCAAATTCATAGGCTGGTGACCTAACCCCCATTGTGATGGTATTCGGAGATGGACCTTTGGAAGATAAATAGGTTTAGGTGAAGTTTATAGGGCAGGCCCTCCATGAGAGGATTAGTGCCCTTGTAAGAAGAGACCAGAGAGCTTGTGCTCATTCTCATTCCCCACCCCTCCCTCCCCACCTCTCTCAATCCCTCTCTGTCCCCCTCTCTGCCTCGCCAGCCCCCAGTGTGAGGACTCAGCAAGAAGGAAGCCAGGAAGAGGATTCTCACCAGAACTCAATTGTGTTGGCATGTTAATCTTAGACTTTCAGTCTCCAGACTGAAATAAATTTCAGTCTCCAGAAATAAATTTCTGTCGTTTAAGCCACCCAGTCTGTGGTATTGTTTTATGTCAACCCAAGCAAACTAACATACCACTCTTAAGTCACGACAGTGAAAATTATTATAATTGCTAAAATAAATTGAGTGATTAATACATGACTAATTATTTCACTCAGTCCTCACAACATCCCTGTGAATTTGACACTATGATTATCTCCATCTCACAAATAGTTAAACAAATACCTTTTCCAAAGTCACCCAGCTAGTTGTTGTTCAGTCGCTCAGTCATGTCTCTCTGCAACCCCATGGACTATAGCATGCCAATTTTTCCTGTCCTCCACTATCTCCTGGAATAATAGTAAGTGGACTACTAAAAATAGCTTCAAGGTGTATCTCTGGTTTACCCACTGCACATGGACATAAGAACTATCCAAAATCTTTAATACTGATCTTGCATTAAGGTGCAAATTCTAAATAACTGTCAATAACTGGGCGGGAATGGTGTCTATGGAGATCATATTGATAATCCAAAAACTATAAGAACAACCACAAATAACCTTCTATTACGCCCAGGAGATTTCTCTGAGGTAATAAAATGTGTTACTAAAGAGATTAATGGAATACACTTTACTTAAATCTTTCTTCTTACTGAATAACTAAACTTTGTCAATGGCCTCCAGCTAAAAACTATCAGGAGGAACACCTCTGTATTTAAACAAGCTGAATTTATTGCTTGTTGTAATAAGGGAGATGTACACCACGAGAACCATGGGGTGTCTCAATAAGAGGATATTAGAAAGAACTTACTGAAGGTATCAGACTTGGGTTAGGTGACTTTGGGGAAGTTTCAGGAAGCAAAGCAATTGTTTTAGGAAAAAGGAGAAATTCTAGAACCTACCTTCTAGGGAAGAAAGGGAGTGCAGAGTGAGGCTGAGGTCAGGAAAGCAGCAGTAGTCGCTAATATTATGCAAGATTGGGGATTGTGTGGGTTTTTGTGGTTGGTACATAATCCTGGTTTGTTTGTGTGTAGACAACATTACAGAGAGGTATCCTGTGCCTCCTATTTATTGGTCACCGAGAGGCCTTGTGCAATGCTGGTACTTTGTGAAATAGACAAGGTCTTACTGTGAATTTCCTAAGGTTGGCTTTTAAAAACACCAACATCTAGCTGATAGTATCAAGCTATGTCCTAGGTATCAAAGGCTACTTTTCCCTTTTTAAATCTAAACCTTTCCTTCTCTCCTCATAAAAGATAGACCTAGGAAAATGAAGTCTGCAGTGTGTCAATTAGGTAATTGGCATTGAGCTGCTTTTCAGAAGGAGCAGCTAAGAAACTAACTAGCCTATAAGTTTAAGGAAATAGTGTTGTCCTGTAACAAAAATGAGGTATATCACTCTTTGAGTCAACAAGCTATATATTACGTAGCACTGGATGTCATTTCAAAAATTAAAAAAAAAAACTCCATTTAGCCTTCTTCCTTGTCATTGAGATTATAAAATCACTTTTTATGTTATTCAGATGCATTAAAATGTTTTCTTAGTGTCCATGGATTCTTTCCAAGGTCACAGAGGCTAAGGAAACATTTAGATTTTAGTAGAGGGGCTTTCCCAGTGGTAAATACAAGTAATTGGGTCCAATAGAAAGAGTGCAGGTATTGAAGTTAGACTGTAGTTGTCTAAATATCAGCTCACATGACCCTGAGCTTATTGCTTAAACTTTCTGTAAATAGAAATAATGTTTATATCTGCTATCATAGGTTCAAAATAATTGAGCTAAAAAAAATAAGAAAGCACCCTGTAAACTTTCAAAGTACTCAATACTAGTTAATATTATTATCACGTTATGAATTAAAAGTTCATCAATAATGTCTTAGAAATAAAGTTACTGATATAAAAAATAAGCTGATCGTATTAGACAATCCTTGCAAATTAGGCATAGAATGTTTTGATTTCTAGAAATTCTCTAAAAATTAAAGCAAGCTTATATAAGATGTTTACCTCCAGAAAGTTAAATAGATTCTCCAAGAGTCACCTCATCTACTATCTAGCTGGCTCAAAGCCATTAATGTAAAATAAATGATCCACAGTATCATATTGATTTATTACTTCACCCTATAAAAGATATTCCAATCCTCAGGACTTTGAGGGCAGGTAATTTTAAAGAAAAATAAATAGTGAGACTAACTTGAAATTAAAGGCACAGAAATTGGTGAGATTCTGAGAAGAGGGTTAGACAGATAGCTCAATCAATATGCATGTATCAACAGAGAGCTGAAAGTAGGAGCCTGTTCCTGGCTTTTAAGGTACAAAACTCTTAAGGAAGGAAAGACACAACTCAAGAAATAAACATTAGATTTGAAGGAACATGTAATCAGCAAACTATAAATGGAATTCATTTGTCTGTGTTGAGGAGGCAGAAAGAGATTGTGTGGGAATTGGTGGAGCTTGGAACAAGAGATTCCACCGTGAAGAGACCACAGACCAAAGCCAAGTCAGGATGCAGAGATGGCCCAGCCTCCAATCAGAAGTCCAGGCTATTGCTAACACAGAGACACACCACAGGTTCAGAAACAGAGCCCGTAAACCACCTAATCTCCACTCTTGTGAGTGGTTCTTACACCAAAGAGCTAGTATCCTCTTTGATGGAGTTCAGGGAGGATGACACCTTGACAGCAGCTAGAATTGCTCAGTCGCTATTGACTAGCCAGCATGAATAATATCCATCAGAGCTCCAAGGCTCTGCTCAGTCTGTATCGACTTCCTGTCTGCGTAAAATCCTCTTATCCCAAGAAACTCATAAGGCCAGATATGTATGGGTCTGAGAAGTGCAACACCTGGTAAAGTGGTCAAGGTGCAACAGAAAGCACACATATTAGCTGAAAGAGAACATATACAGCTAAAGAACTCCCAATCCAGGTACAAACGTATGTAAAACTAAGGAGAGAAAAAATAGAATCCCTATTCTTCTCCTGCTGCTGCTGCTAAGTCACTTCAGTTGTGTCCGACTCTGTGCGACCCCATAGACGGCAGCCGACCAGGCTCCCCCGTCCCTGGGATTCTCCAGGCAAGAACACTGGAGTGGTTTGCCATTTCCTTCTCCAGACAGCATGTTAAAAAGCAGAGACATTACTTTACAAACAAAGGTCCATATAAGCAAAACTATGGTTTTTCCAGTAGTCATGTATGGATGTGAGAGTTGGACCATAAGGAGAGGTGAGGGCCAAAGAATTGATGTTTTTGAACTGTGGNAATGGTTTGCCGTTTCCTTCTCCAGACAGCATATTAAAAAGCAGAGACATTACTTTACAAACAAAGGTCCATATAGGCAAAACTATGGTTTTTCCAGTAGTCATGTATGGATGTGAGAGTTGGACCATAAAGAGAGGTGAGGGCCAAAGAATTGATGTTTTTGAACTGTGGTGTTGGACAAGAGTCTTGAGAGTCCCTTGGACTGCAACAAGATGCAACCAGTCCATCCTAAAGGAAATCTGTCCTGAATATTCATTGGAAGGACTGATACTGAAGCTGAAATTCCCATACTTTGGCCACCTGATGCAAAGAACTGACTCATTGGAAAAGACCTTGATCCTGGGAAAGACTGAAGGCAGGAGGAAAAGGGGACAATAGAGGATGAGATGGTTGGATGCCATCACCAACTCGATAGAGATGAGTCTGAGCAAGCTCCGTGAGTTAGTGATGGACAGGGAAGCTTGGCATGCTGCAGTCCACGCAGTTGCAAAGAGTCAGACATGATTGAGTGACTTAATTGAACTGATTCTTCTCCAACTATCCTTGAACATCCCAGAGTTACAAGAGAGACATTAGACCAAAGAGATTTCCAGAATGTCTCAGCCATTTATAATGGTTACTGAATTCCTCAATAAAGAGTAATAAAGTAAGAAGCCAAGAATTTTATCATTCAAAAAGATAAAGCATAATGGAGTGACCTCTTGATCATCCTTTGTTGATAATTAATTCTTATAGGCAGATACACACATGACTGACTGCCCCATGTTAATTCTACCACTACTCATTGGGAATCATCAGTGTAATGCAGAGAACTGATCCTACTCCAGAGTAGACACTAAGTCTATATCAATCATGGGCATTTATTCATTCACACAAGCATCAAGAAGCCATGCCTAGGCCAATGAATCATAATATTTTTCAGGAAACAGACATCAGTTCAGGAATAGGCATCTGACTCGAATCAGGTCAATGAGACATCAGAGGCCAATTTCCAGGAAGAAACTCTTTCTCTCTTTTGTGCCAAAATGACGGGAAAAGAAGCTACTAGAAGTTCATTAGCTACTAGAAGTTCCCCTATGGTTATCAAGGATCCAGCTTTAGCAGGAAGTCTAAATGGTGAGCAGCAGATGAAATAGAAAGAATCTGGATCCTTTGTGGCACCCTGAAATGCTGGCTTAACTAAACCTCATGCCTGCCCTGCCTCTGTTAAATAGCCCTACACATTTCCTCAAAATTTAAGCCAGATAAGTCAAGTTTCTGTCATTCTTGACCAAAAGGAAACCAAGTGATATATATGACTTGATGCGGGTTTAAGGCAATATCATGGCTTGAGGCTCTAGAGACCAAGCCACTTCCTATACATAGAGCCAATTTTCACCTAAAAATATGTGTCCTTTTCTGTCCTTTATTCTTTTAGGACAAAGTTTTGTCCCTCGGGTTAAAAACCAGGAATAATTGGATAGCTTCACGAATGAATCAGAGTTAAAATACCCTTTCTTGACTTTGTAGCAAAAAGACCAGGTGAATAAAGGCTTTTTTTTTTTTTTTTTCTGAAAGAAAGACATGAAATACAACCAGGAAGCTAGAAAATGAAGAATTCAGCTAAAAGTGTTCTTTTAGGAATAAAGCTAAAGTTAGCCATAGCAGGAAAATCCTAATATATATACTAGCTGTAATTTTCTGCCTATAGCTGCTGTATTTTACACCTTTGTTTACTCTTGGTATTTTTAATTTTTTTTTTAAAGTCTGGTCTATCTCTGCTGTTCATTGAGAAAATCAAAGTCCTTTTAATGGATTGAGTGTATCCCTAATGGTACAAGGAATTAGAGGGAGAAGACTCTTAGATAAATGAGAAGAATTAGGGCACTGGATGCTAACTCCTCTTTGGAGATTTTCTTCCAGGGCTCAACCCAAGAGGTCCTAGGTTTCACTTTGCTGATGAGCAACATGTCCCCTACATCGTGGGGACCAGTGGCTGTGTTGGATTATAAACGGACCAAACTCAGCATCTCGATGGCCTGAGCAATCACACTGGTGACAGATACATAGTCCCTCCGTAGTGTCCCCTCACCTTAGAAATGCCCAAGTTGAGAGTCGCTGTCCAGGTTACTCATAAAAACCTTTGGGCACCATCAACACCAGTGTGTAGTAGTAACCCACTTCCTTCCAAGTGGCACATGCAATCTGAAAACTGAAGTTTCCCCGAATCTGTACCAGCACACCATTTTATAGACATCGAGACCCTGCCCATGCATTTTAGAGCACCTTGCAGATTCTCATTTCAACAGAAAATCAATATATGGAAAGTAATTCGTGTATCAGCACCGTCAGCAGCGCACAAAAGCATAGACCAGTAAAGTAAGCATTTTGTTTTTAACCATTTGGAGTAAAAAGAATAAGTTATGGCAATTTTTTCTCCCAATCACTCAGCAAAAGAAGATACAGTTTTAATGTGTCCACCTTTCCTGGATGATTATAGATTTATCTGACTTTAACTGCTTTTCTCAGGGTAATTTTCATTTGTTATATGAATGCAACCAGACTTACTTACTAAAAAAAGCTTTTGAATCATTTCACTGGGAAAACAACAAAGTTTCTGAAAGAAAACAGACCTAAGAAACAAAAAATCATACAAATTCTGAACAATATTAATTAATGTTTTTTAACTTGGTTGCATTTTTCTGCATATCTCTAAGCAATTGAACACATTATCAGTTGCTTCTTGTGCAATTCTAATTTGGAGTGATGAAAATGTTTTGAATTCTAAATAGACTTACAAAATCATTAGCTTACGGTCTTGCTTTTCACTTTATTTGAATCCCACACAAGTGCTTTATTTTTAAAAAACTGTGCCATGGTATAAAACGTCATTGGTTTTTACCCCTAAGTTTTAATCCATGCTTATATGTTTTATTGGGCTTCTCTGGTGGCTCATATGGTAAAGAAGCTGATCGCTGCAAGAGACCTGGGTTCGATCCCTTGGTCAGAAAGATCCCTTGGAGAAGGAAATGGCTACCCACTCCAGTATTTTTGCCTGGAGAATTCCACAAACAGAAGAGCCTGGCAGGCTACAGTGCATGGTGTCACAAAGAGTTGGATACGACTTAGGGACTTTCACTTTCACTTTTTTTTATATGTTTTATTGTTTTGAAGTTAGAAATCAATCAAGAGACATATAATAGCACTTTTCTTCGAATGTCCTAGCTATGCACTGTAGTTGAACATTGCTAATATTATATAATGTTTTTGAGTTCTTTAAAAATTTCGAAAGTCCAAAAAATCCAAAGTGACTGTCTTAGACATGCATCATATGCAACCTCTTTGCTTAAAAGTGGAAAGCTGATCCTTGGAGCAGGAATTTGTAGTGACACTGGATCTGTGTTTCCGATTACTGTTATTTTCAGTATTGCTCAGTTTGGTTCACAGGGCAGTAAAATATAGGACACCATGAGACACATTTTCAGCACAGCAAGCTATTACAAGATTTCCCCATGCAGCTTGCAATAGATTTACTGGGTAGTGAGAAATACATTTCAACCCACCATGCTGAAATGGACGCTAGGAGGGCTGTACTCAGAATACAGTGCAAGTGAAAACAGTAGAATACACTGTTTGTGGTTGAGTGGATAAAGCACGAAGAAAGTAGAGGGTACGAAAGATCAGTGAATTTGGCCGAGAGGGACTGCCTAAGTGAGCTTATTTACATTTTAAGATGGATCTAGGAGCTCTTCCCCTTATTGGTCAAATTAATCATGTGATTGTCAGATATTGTGATTGTAGGCAGTTTGGTTTGTGTAAGGTGCAAGTGAATGGGATTCAGATACCTGGTTTTTCTGATTTACTAATGCTACTAAGATGGTCTGTGAATAGTGGATGCAGTAGTTTACTTTCCAGGTACTTCTCGAGCCATTCATTATATGAAAACTAACAAAGCTAACCAATAGTCATTGGTTACATCTCATTCCTTGAAAAGTGTACAGATTTTATAAATGCATTCACACATCATCTATTCATTCTTCCTACAAACAAGTAGTGGGACCCTCTGAGGGCATCTTGAGAAGAGGCAGGTGGTCTTGTGATGTCTACAAGAGAAGGAAGAACATAAACTAGGTGACTGTCCATTTCAGTTTTATAGGAACTAAAGTGTTACCTTCAGAATGAGATCAACGCGTGGAGCACAAAATGAGCTCAAACAGCAACCAGTCCCCACTGGTGTGCCTTTGCCAAGTCGATTTCTTTAAATCTTGGTCCTCTTCTCTGTATATTGTTGCTGTTTAGTTGCTGTCATGTCCAGTGCTTTTGCGACCCCATGGACTATAACCTGCCAGGCTGCTCTGTCCATGGGACTTCACAGGCAAGAAAGCTGGAGTGGGTTGCCATCTCCTTCTCCAGGGTATCTTCCCAACCCAGGGATCAAATCCACATCTCCTGCATTGGCCAGCAAATTCTTTACCACTGAGCCACCAAGGAATCCCTTATATGTAAATAGGTAATAGTAATACTTACCTAGAAGAGACTTTTTAGGATTCAGATAATCTTGTAAAATGCCAAGGAAAGTGCTCAAATGATTATTTTTAATCCAATGACAACGACAACAATAATGAGGATGTGATAGTGACAAGTTGCAAATGAGCAAGGAACTTGATTATTAGAATTTTAAGCAACTAGAGTTGACCACTGGCTTATATCTATGATTTGAAAGATGCCATCAATATTCTAGCAGTAAACACCAATGGAAATACACCTCATCTTAAAGCCTAGCCCTTAGGAATTCACACTTTGAATTAAGATCTTCTGCCCTATTTAAACGGAGAAGGCAATGGCATCCCACTCCAGTACACTTACCTGGAAAATCCCATGGATGGAGGAGCCTGGTGGGCTACAGCCCATGGGATCACTAAGAGTCGGACACGACTGAGCGATTTCACTTTCACTTTTCACTTTCATGCATTAGAGAAGGAAATGGCAACCCACTCCAGTGTTCTTGCCTGGAGAATTCCAGGGACAGTGGAGCCTGGTGGGCTGCCGTCTATGGGGTCGCACAGAGTTGGACACGACTGAAGTGACTTAGCAGCAGCAGCAGCCCTATTTAAATACACAGGCAGGGAAGAAAGAACGTGCATAGATATTTTCAGTCATTAACATTTTAAGAGTAATTATTTTGTTGTATATTAAGTGGAGAACCTATTGCACAAGGTTTTCAGCTATAGGCAGGAGGAATGGTGGGTCCAGAGAACAACGCTTTACTGTCACATATCTGTGTGACCTGCTCAGGCAGCAGTATCATTGCCCAGCATATGTAGTCAAAGAGAGAAAGGAAAAATGGCAACAAGTGGAAAGGTGGGAAATTTTTTAATAATGGGTAACACATGATAAGGACTATTCTAAAAACCTTGCATGTACAGCTCATGGGGTGTTGGGAAGGAAGGAATTTTCCTTTACTTTCCCATGTTCTTCTGGCTGGTTTAAGAATTAAATTGACATGAGACAGATTAAATCAAACAAAAGTTTAATAACATATATGCATGGATGAGACCCAAGAGAATTGAGTCATTTGTCAAAATGGCCAAAACCCTCACCTTAAGTATTAATAACATCTTCAACTAAAGACAAAGCAAGATGCTGGCGGTAGCAGTTTGCGATCTCGAAAGGGGGGAAGACAATTCACATGAGGATGAGAAAGCATATGTTTGGTAAATAAATGTTTGCTGGGCCCTGCAGAGAAAACCGGACACAGTGGACTCTGGTTTCCAGAGTTTTCCCCACTGCACCTAGCCCATATTTGGCAGATATCTCTGCAAAGCTCTACCCCAGGAACAGGACTTCTATACAAATTATTTTAGATAGTTATGGCAAAAGGCAAGGTTTCTTCCTGGGCCTTGATTATTTCCATCTCTAAATAATCTGCATGCCCAAGAGACATTTTAGGGGTGCAGGTTTTGCAAGTAAGCACCCATAGGTGCTTACAAATAATTTTATTAGGTAAGCATTAATCATGCTCCCAGCTTAAAGCTGAGAAGTTTGAAACAAAGAGCTGTTAAATAACTTCCCTCATACACACAGGTAATGTGAGCAGCAAAGCCAAGATTCACACTCCAGCAGCCTGACTCCAGAACCCTGTCTTAACTACTGTCCTACACAGGCTCATTCGGGTCTTTAATCACATGACTAGCTTGAACTTGCATTATGACATTAACAAACAAATGTGTTAGTTACAGTTCTCCTGAGATGCAGAACTAATGGGATATATTGAATATATATATTCAATATCAATAAAGATACTTATTATGAGTGCTTGACTTACACAATTATAAAAGCCGGAGAAGTCCCTGGCATCTGCAAGTTGAAGGCTCAGGGAAGCCAGTGATATAGTTTTCAGTTCAAACTTGAAGGCCTGAGAACCGGGGGAGTCAGTGGTGTAAGTCTCAGTCTGAGTCTGAAGATCTAAGAACCAGAAGCACCAATGCCTAAGGGCAGAAGAGGATGGAGGTCCCAGCTATAGCAGGGACCAAAGTCACCCTTCCTCTGCCTTGTTTGTTGTTCTACTCAGACACTCAGTGAATTGGATAAATCCCACCTGCATCTTCTTTACTCAGTCTATGGTTCATATGCTAATCTTTTCCTGAAATGCACTCATAGTCACATCCAGAAATAATGTTTTACCACCTACCTGGGTTTATTCCTTAGCCAAGTCAATCTGACACATAAAATTAACCATTACAGTCACACAAAGTTCTTTGTATGTATAAGTTCCACCTCCAAGTCAAAGAGAAGACCCATTTTTACACTGAGAATTTCTCAAGGGTGCAACACAAAATGGTAAAACAGACACAAGACCAAGGCGATCTGTGTCCTAATATTTTTATGAAGAACGTTGGAAGACAGTACAATAGACGACAACATGGAAGTGAGGCATTTTGGAAGCTGCTTATGAAAGTGGCAGCTGCTTACCTTCGAGCACAGCTGTCAGAGCACGGTAAAGAGCACTTCTCTCAGATAACCCCAGACATGATACTTAACAAAACAAGGCTCCCAAGTCTATCTACGCATGCACAGGCATGCGCAGTGGCTTCAGTTGTGTCCCACTCTCCGCAACCGTACAGACTGTAGCCCCCCAGGCTCCTGTTATGGGATTCTCCAGACAAGAATACTGGGGTGGGTTGCCATGCCCTCCTCCGGGGGATCTTCCCAACCTGGGGCTCAAACCCATGTATCCTATGTCTCCTGCGTCGCAGGCAGATTCTTTACTATTGAGCCACCAGGGAAGTCCCCCAAGTCTAACTGTGTGTGCTTAGTCGCTCAGTCATGTCCAACTTTTTGTGACTCCATAGACTATAGCCTGCCAGGTTCCCTCTGTCCGTGGAATTCTCCAGGCAAGAATACTGGAGTAGGTAGCTATTTCCTTCTCCATGGGAGACAAGTCTAACTACTTGGTAATAAATGAAGTAGGATTACCAATTCACTTACTGGTAGTAAGTGCATCTTGGGGTTGTATTTGACATTAGAGGCATAAACCTAGAAAGAATTTCTAGGGTACAGGAATTTGTGAACATGGGCAGAGGGTGAAGGGACAGGGAGCATGTGAAATATCTTGGTTAAAAACAGGAACATCTTATGGTGTGGGAATTGAATCTTTTCTCCAAATTATAATAGTTCTCAAGGGCTTGTCTGAGTTAAAAGTAAAATGAATTTCTCACCCTGGAGACCAATATGTCCTTTATAATTTCTCATTTTTGCTTGGGATGACTTATATCTTATTACTAATGTCCCTTCTTTGCCTTATAATAAGATCAGGAGGCAGAAATAAGATGCTAGCTCCCCTATTGAGAAGGATTGGGGAATGAAGAACAGGGATCAAAGGGTGGGAGAGGCTTTTTCCTTCCCTGTGGACCAATGTTGTCTTTTAATTCCTATCAGTGTTATGACTTTGCAGGAGGGTATAGAATCAAGAAAAAAAGAACGGGGAAGCTGGTGCTTGCAAAATGACTTCCAGACCTATTAAAACATCAAAGCCAAACCATTCCCCCCAGGAATGAACTTCAGATGAACAGTTTAACTGAACAGATACCAAGGACTATTTTATTTCATATTCACAAAACCTAAGCTTCCCATCTCCATAGTATTCTATATTCCCTGTTTTTTAACAGCTTGTAATGTCTTCCCAAAAATGAGTAAAAATATAAGCATGTGGCTAAACGACATATGTATACACAATTCTTAATCACTCAGTATCACTCTAGACTTATCCAATATGAACAGGATAAAAGCTCAAGTTGTCATGCAAGTTAAAGTAGAGAAATAAGTTCTTTTACCAGATTGCTCTTTATGGAGAACTTTCTTATTGGCACAAAAAAATGTTTTCAACCAGTGGAACACAAAAGGTACACAGATACATGAA
The DNA here is from genome assembly GCA_006410615.1 of Neotragus moschatus. Taxonomy (NCBI): domain Eukaryota; kingdom Metazoa; phylum Chordata; class Mammalia; order Artiodactyla; family Bovidae; genus Neotragus; species Neotragus moschatus. The sequence goes on along the minus strand of SJYA01001818.1, from coordinate 1,089,975 downwards.
AGCATGAAAGGCGCGGTGAACCTATAGTTAAGAGGAAATCTGTTTGTAGAAAAGCACACACGTTCTTTTAAGTGTGTAGCTCGGCATGAATCTTTTTCATATAGAAAAAGCACAGTGATGCAGTTAAGAATCAAGTTTGATTTTAATCAACTTTTTAATGCCTTGTAAAGTTAAGAGGATATGGTCTTGAGTGCCTGGTAACCTTATGGATGCTGAGTTTTTACATTAGAAAAGCCAGTTCTAGGAAATATTTCAACTTTGGTATGAGATTTTGCTACTTGATGCCTGCTGATGCTTCTGTGGGAATGGGGGAATAAATATCCGTCCTCTGTCAATATCGCCTTGAGAAGAAGAGCCAAAGGTTTGAATGGAGCCTCTCCAAGGATCCACTTGTGCTCTCTGCAGCTGGCAGCGGGATGTGCCCACCTAGGTCCCTTATTCTCAGGCTTGCAGAAATCATAAAAGCCAAGTTGTCAGGAATACTTGTGGTGTAATATTTTTTTGGACAGAAACTAAGAGAAACTAAAGAGTCTCTTGATGAGGATGAAGGAGGAGAGTGAAAAAAGCTGGCTTAAAAGTCAACATTCAAAAAACTAAAATCATGGCATCGAGTCCCATGCCTTCATGGCAAATGGATGGGGAAAAACTGGAAACAGTGACAGATTTTATTTTCTTGGGCTCCAAAATCACTGTGGATGGTGGCTGCAGCCATGAAATTAAAAGACACTTGCTCCTTGGAAGAAAAGCCATGACAAACCTAGACAGCATATTAAAAACAGAGATATCACTGTAACAAATATCCATATAGTCAAAAGACTTCCCTGCTAGCTCAGCTGGTAAAGAATCTGCCTGAAATGCAGGAGACCTGGGTTTGATCACTGGATTGGGAAGATCCCATGGAGAAGGGAAAGGCTGCCCACTCCAGTAGCCTGGAGAAATCCCTGGACTGTATAGTCCATATACAGTCCACAAAGAGTCAGACATGACTGAGTGACTTTCACTTTCATATAGTTAAAGCTATGGTTTTTCCATTGGTCATGTATGGATGTGGGAGTTGGACCATTAAGAAGGCTGAGCATTAAACAATTGATGTTTTCAAACTGTGGTGCTGGAAAAAGACTCTTGAGTCCCTTGGATTACAAGATCAAACCAGTCAATCTTAAAGGAAGTCAAGTCTGAATATTCATTAGAAGGACTGATGCTGAAGCTGAAGCTCCATGACTTTAGCCACCTGATGTGAACAGCAGACTCATTGGAAAAGACCCTGATGCTGGGAAAGATCGAGGGCAGAAGGAGAAGGGGGCAACAGAGGATAAGATGGTTGGATGGCATCACCAACTCAATAGACATGAGTTTGAGCAAACTCAGGGAGATAGTGAAGGACAGAGGAGCCTGGTATGTTGCAGTTCACGGGGTCACAAAGAGTCAGACATGACTTAGCCACTGAACAGCAATATATATGGTGATCTTGTCTCTAAATAGATACACATTTGTCAGACCGTATATAATGATGTTTCATGTGGGGAATATAGGTGACCATATGTTCGGATTTCTATGTGTCACTAGTTCTATTTCCTCTCCCTACTATTTTTTTTTTTTTAGCAGTTTATAGTTTCTTTTCATTGACAAATTGCCAACTCTTAATTTCTAACACAGACAAGTGTAAAGTAAATGTAGTGAGGAAATCAAAACAAAGAAAACCAAAGAAGGAAATAATTATATGAAAATATCTCCCATCCCAGAGGTATGATCTGTTTTGGAATTTTGTGATGTGAACCCCTGGAACCTCAAGGAGACCAAGAATGGCTCAGAGGTGACTGGACTACTACAATGTTCTATCTTCTGTATCTGTTTGGTGAGGGTAAAGGGAGACTTGTCCAATTTACAAAGAAGCCACTCTCCTGAAAGAAGTGCAAAAGGAACTGATAGGTTACTAAGCATTTTTAGAGAACAATTTTCTTACTCTGGCTTCATCAAAATGAAAAGAAAATGTCATAAATTAGAAAACCCCAGGAAACTCCCAGTTCTGCCCTAGTGCCTAAACAGAGTCTCACAAAGCTAGTAAGCAAGAGTCTTTGAAGTTCTCTCCCCCTCCTTCAACTCCTCAGACATGGCTCTCCCCTAGATTCCCCTCTGTTCAGTGTACATCAGCCTGAGGCCCCCACAGAGGCCAGGTCACTGCCCTAATTGAGGATTATGGATTCACCTATTCTGACTCACTAAAACATCATTTATCTGCCTAAATCCCACCCCCTTAAAATGAGAAAAGACTTAATCTCATAGTACAAGGGATGGAGTGATTTCCATATCTTAAGGAATTGTCCCCTTGCCTTTAGTTATTTCAACCTACCTAAGAGTGTGTGCTTGAAAGATGATGGATGGAGTAAGGATATGGAATAGAATTCATAGCAGTAAGGCTCCTCTACCCATGGAATTTTCCAGGCAAAAATACTGCTCAGTTCAGTTCAGTCACTCAGTCGTGTCTGACTCTTTGCAACCCCATGAACTGCGCCAGCCCTCCCTGTCCATCACCAACTCCCAGAGTATACCCAAACTCATGTCCATTGAGTTGGTGATGCCATCTAACCATCTCATCCTCTGCCATCCCCTTCTCATCCTGCCTTCAATCTTTCCCAACATCAGGGTCTTTCCAAATGAGTCAGCTCTTCACATCAGGTGGCCAAAATATTGGAGTTTCAGCTTCAACATCAGACCTTCCAATGAACACCCAGGGCTGATCTCCTTTAGGATGGACGGATTGGATCTCCTTGCAGTCCAAGGGGCTCTCAAGAGTCTTTTCCAACACCACAGTTCAAAAGCATCAAATCTTTGGCACTCAGCTTTCTTTATAGTCCAACTCTCACATCCATACCGGACTACTGGAAATACCATAGCCTTGACTAGACGAACCTTTGTTGACAAAGTAATGTCTCTGCTTTTTAACATGCTGTCTAGGTTGGTCATAACTTTCCTTCCAAGGAATAAGCATCTTTTAATTTCATGGCTGCAATCACCATCTGCAGTGATTTTGGAGCCCCAAAAAATAAAGTCAGCCACTGTTTCCACTGTTTCCCCATCTATTTGCCATGAAGTTATGGGTTGCCATTTTCTTCTCAGGGATCTTCCTGACCCAGGCATCAAACCCATGTCTCTTGTGTCTCCTACATTGGCAGGTGGATTCTTTACCACTGCTGCTGCTGCTGCTGTTAAGTCGCTTCAGTCATGTCCAACCCTGTGTGACCCCATAGACTGCAGCCCACCAGGCTCCCCCATCCCTGGGATTCTCCAGGCAAGAACACTGGAGTGGGTTGCCATTTCCTTCTCCAANAAACTAAGTCAAATACTAGGAAATTCCACCAAAGTAGTTATGGGCACTCCTACTCTGACTTTATTTTAAAACATGGAGTCAGCACTTACCTGTCTGATTTAAGGTCTGTTTTCTATTTCCACCAGCTTAGCAACTGTATAACTTGATAAATGAAGTATCTATCAAGTTGAACATTAACACTTGGCCTCATTGTCTCTTAAGTGATTTCAAGAAGTAAATGTTGCCTTAAAATAGATTTATTAATAAATTAACCCACTCTTTTCAAAGAAACATCACAGAAGGACTAAATAACACTGTCATTCATTTAAGTAAGAACAAACAATGCTTCCCCAGATAATTTTGCCTTAACTCCGGCCATCAATCATGTCATGATTAGTAAAGAAAATGGGTCTTCTAACTATGTAAGTCCTTATATGCATTGAGTAAAAAGTGGGAAATAAAGTAAGAATTTATTATGAGGAATGTAAAGTACTTTTTNCCACTCTTTTCAAAGAAACATCACAGAAGGACTAAATAACACTGTCATTCATTTAAGTAAGAACAAACAATGCTTCCCCAGATAATTTTGCCTTAACTCCGGCCATCAATCATGTCATGATTAGTAAAGAAAATGGGTCTTCTAACTATGTAAGTCCTTATATGCATTGAGTAAAAAGTGGGAAATAAAGTAAGAATTTATTATGAGGAATGTAAAGTACTTTTTTAAATTAAAAAAATGACCATTTTTTTCGTTTTCCTAGCATTTGGCAGCATTCAGCTGATACAGTGTTCCACTGTATTCTTATTGCTTAGCCTTACAAAGCTTCCATTCACATCAAAAGTGTGTTGAAGACCCTGGATTTGACCATGAAAGTTCTCTTTGTCATCATGATTACAGCTGCTGGACTTAACTAGCCACCTGTCACCAATTATTTTATTTAGCATCATAGAATATTTTGGCCTGCTCAATAGAGGCTTTCAAGTAAGGTTTGGTTGGAATTTTCTGTTTTATATTTTGTTCTTTTTTCTTTTGAAGCAAGAGAAAATAAGGTAACAGGTAGCAGTTTTTAATTTTTAAGATTTGACAAGTCACATTTGGAAAACAACCAGGATTTTTTGCAAGCAAGTTACCAAGTGACCTTATCGTTACCAGCATAGGTCCAACAGGTATGCTATAAGTCATGATTTGCCAAGCTATCTACTTCATGCTCCACCAATCATTCCATTAAAGAGCCTCAGTCACACAGTGGGCTCCCTGTGTCAAGAGTGAGGAGCAGCACTTAATGTTCCCCGGACGGGACAAGTATTAAAAATGAGGAGGAGGGCTTCCCGTCACAGCAAAACTACACCCAACAAAAACCTCAGCAGGCAATTCTACCCAAGCAGAGCAAAGCCAGGAGCCTGAGAGAATCCCCAGCAAATAGCTCAAGCATATGACTTCCTTTTAGATGGATCGCTTTCAAGCCATACATTTCTCTCTTTATCTAGAAGAGCAGAATTTATTTATAACTTGATCTTTTGCATCATGTTGTAACTATTACATTTGTAAATTGCAACAGATTTTTCATATGGGCAACCTAATTACTGGGCTAAAAAAAGAAAAACTTTAAAAAATGTATCCTCCTTAGAAAGAAATTCTTGTTCTTCTATGGTTTATTATGTATGGTTACCGACTAGTTTCCAAAAATGTTTACACTTCAGGTTTTATTTCCACAGATTTATGCTGCATAGGACATCAAGGTGTGTGTGACTTAAGGAGAAGCTGCCCCACAGTCACCCTGGTGAGGGATAACCACAGCTGCTGCCTGAATATCCTGGCTAGGGGATATGCAGACCCCTATGTGGGGCATGTACTGGCTATGCATACTGGCCAGAGACCTGAAAGGGCCATCTAGTTTCTAAGAGATTATTGCACCTCACTGGAGGCTGTTTAACTCAATGGATTAGTTGACTTGAAAATGACATAACTAATTAAGTCGATTCCAGGAAATTAAAAAATAGCAGTGGATCTAGATTAGGCTGAGAATCAGTAGAAAAAAATCCTTCTGCCCAGTATTACTGCCAAACTTGCCAGTTGATGTGGTTTTGTTGTGGGGGTGAGGGGTACGGGGGGCAGGGCAGTCATCCTGACCGCCGCACACCCGTGGTCTGAATCGTTGGCATGGTTGTGTAGAGTTTCCTCCTTGCTCTTCAAGACTGTGACTCCTAACTCTACAATTAGACACACCAAGGACTTTGAAGGACACTTCATAAACTATGCCCTGTTCTCCATCAAGTACCAGGGTTGGTCCAAGCTGCTACTTGTGGGTTACCATTTACTGCAATTTTTTATTCAGTCTTTCATTCCATGTCCCAGCTGATGAGTGGTAAAAATCTCACAAATAAACACTTTAACATTTGAATGTCTGTGGCCAAATTCAGTGAAGAATATTAACAATTGTTCAATGTTTCCTACAGTAAGCTGTCGCATAGTCATTTCTAAAAGGTGAGAGGGAAAAGGGACTGCTGAGTGAAATTCTGTCCCTTGATGCAGAACAGACGCTAATAACTTACCAGAAAACTGTTCAATTCACGCACAAGTAACTCAAATTCCTTTAAATAAATGTGCATGTCAAATTTGTTTTTTTTAATCTTAACAACGGCATCCTGGAAATAACCTTTCTAATCAAGGAACACAGGCAGTTTGAATGAAGTATGCCAATAAAATCTAGATTTCTGAATAAGTTTATTAGGCCTTACTAGCAGACTACAAAAAATAGCAATATATATATTTTATATTAATGAATACTAAGAAAATATTTTACATAAACAATATTATGGTGTACTGTATTCAACAATAAATATGGCATTAATGCCTCACAATCAATATATATCAAGACAAAAAAAATCCCATCGTGAAACCTCTAGTACTTATGTTAACCTTTCTAGTTCAAATATGCCTGTGTTCTCAATGAAAGCAAAACTGATAAAATTGGTTAATATATAATATTTTAAGTGTTTCTCTTATCTTTTAAAGAAATGTATTTTGGCTAATTTTTTTTTCTTCTATCAAGCTCATTACCTATATAGAATCTTACTACAGGATTGGTTCCTATTTGACTCACAGAGAAGCTAAAATTTGGACCATATCTTCATGAAGTCCATAAAGGAAACAACTATGTAACTGATGTCAATCCTCATGGTATAAATAAAGGCAGGCATAATCATAACCTTTGGAGCTTCACTGGTGGCTCAAGGCCAAGGAATCAGCCCACCAATGCAAGAGACATGGGTTCGATCCCTGATCCAGGAAGATCCCACATTGCCCTGAGCAACAAAGCTCATGTACCACAACTATTAAGACTGCTCTAGAGCCTGGGAGGCACCAACTACTGTGCCCACTTGCTGTAACTACTGCAGCCTTCATGCCCTAGAGCTCACGTTCTACAAGAGAAGCCACTGCAATGAGAAGCCCAAGCACAAGACCTAGAAAATAACCCTTACTCGCCACAAAGACCTAGCACAGCTTAAAGTTAACAAATAAATAAAAATAAAATTATAATTTAAAAAAAATGAACTTTAAATAGCCATGGGAGATGACTAAGATACCTATCAGTAAGCTTTCTCATTCATGACCTCAAAATATTTTATCTACTATAAATATAGAGAAAACAAAGATTGGTCTTTAATGATTAAGGGTCTGATACTCTGGTGAGAATACAAAATAAAATACTTGATTGTACAGCAAAAATAACAAGACAAAGAATGTAATTTCTTATAATTCCAGTCTTGGTTCTTTCTCGATATGATTTTAGCCTAATATTTAATCTCTTCAAGGCGAGTTTCAGATTCTGAAAATGAGCATATTAGAATAAATGCTTGCTTAGAGCTCTCTTACCTCTGAATTATCAATGAGTTCAGATTAAGCAAAACCATGAATACTTTACAAAGGAGCTCAGGCTAAGTGTTGAATAACTAAGGTTATCAAGGATACTAAGAAAATTCAAAGTAGGAATCAGTCTCTGAAGAACTGAAGAGAGCCTGGATTTGGATGACTGTAGCTGATTGGGGCCACTCAGGACCAGGACTGATGTGCTAAGGTGAGGTGATGCACAGTCTAGAAGCAGATTCTGGAGACCAAAGGTAAGGCCAGCTGAGCAGAAACAGTGACTTGAGGTTGAGTCATCAGCCCTTAAGCCTAACTTAGCCATGGTCAGGCTATGTCCATGTGCTAGGACAAGGCTAATGGTGCTGAGGGGACCAATGACACCAGTGAAGGGAAAGAAGAATTACAGAAACTGAAACCAAGCAGTTCTTGAGAAATTGTCTCCTTCACATTAGGTTGACTTCATAAGTTACTGGTGCATAATTTTAAACTGGATGTAAACAAAAAGCCAAATTCTGTTTCATGAAAGAGCATGAAGTGTGTCTATTGAAACAGTTACATTGGATCCTGTTCTTAAGTGAAGGATAGAAATGCATCATCCAAGGAAAATAGTGATTTTAAAATAAGAGGATCTAAGGAAATAGGCATGTATGTATTCCTTTTCCAAACCCAAATAATACCCTAAGAAGCTGAGAAAACGAATATCAGTTTCAATTCAAGGATTCTGCATTCATGGGAGATTTCATCAGGATTTCTGGGCCACTAACCATATCTGATCAGCTCCCACATGCCTAAACTCCTGCCTCAGGATGAGGATTGAAGATGCCCATGCTGCTTGCTCAAGCCAACCCTTTAGTTAATCAGCAAACTCCACCACGTATAGAAACATTACCCCCACCCCTAATATGGTCGCCTTGTGGATGTTGTCCAGTTTGTCCCAAGTGTGCCTTTGAAGATATGTGTAACTCAAGCCACCAGTTTTGGGGTGAGCCTAGCATGTGTGCCCTGTTCAAGTGATAGGACTTTTCTGGTTCCTAGTTATTCCTCAAGTTCCCCCACTGACTCTTTTTTTATTTTTAATTGAAGGATAATTGTTCTGCAATATTGTGATGGCTTCTGTCATACATCAAGATGA
>SJYA01001818.1:1069964-1081493 GCA_006410615.1 Neotragus moschatus | reverse complement strand
TTAAGCTGCCCTTCCACCTCCCTCCTCATCCCCTCCCTCTAGGCCATCACAGAGCACCAGCTTTGAGATCCCTGCATCATACAGCAAAATTCCTACCAGCCATCCACTTTACGTATAGTAATGTCTGTTTCAATGCTACTTTTTCAGGTCATCCCAACCCTCTCCCTCCCATACTGTGGCCATAAGTCTGTTCTTTATATCTGCATCTCCTTTGTTGCCCTGCAAATAGGATCATCATTGTTTCTAGATTCCATATAGATGCATTAATATAGGGTATTTGTCTTTCTCTTTCTAACTTACTTCACTCTGTAAGATAGGCTCTAGGTTCATCCACCTCATTAGAACTGGTTCAAATGCATTCTTTTTAATAGCTGAGTGATATTTCATTCTGTATATGTAGCACAGTTTATTTATCCATGCATGTGTCAATGGACATCTAGGTTGCTTCCTTCTCCCAGCAACTGTAAATAGTGCTGAAAAGAACATTGTGGTACATGTGTCTTTTTCAACTATGGTTTCCTGAGAGTGTAGACCCAGTACCCTACTAACTCTTAAATTTAATTCCAGCCTGCTTTTCTGGGGCTATGCTTAACTAATCAGTGGTACTTTCACATTTCTAATATAAAAGACTAGAAGTAACTACTTACACAAAGGACTATAAGTTTCCAATTAAAATGGTCTCCACCACTTCCAGGGATGGTTGCTGTCGATATATTTATGCTGGCACTGCCAGCAGCCTTTAGCAGGGTTCATTGGTTTCCACAGCTGCCCTTTAACAGCACAGCAAATTTCTGAATTGTCCCTTCGCTCCCAACAACTTCCAAACACTGCTTCCAATGTTAGGCATAGTCTTTTCCCCAGATCCAGTTGCATCAGCAGCTCTTGTAGGGAAGGGGAAACTGTCATTTAAGAACGTTTGCCAGCGGGGAGGGATAGTCAGGGAGTTTGGAGTCGACATGTATACACTGCTATATTTTAAATTGATAATCAAAAAGACCTACTGTATAGCCCAGGAAACCCTGCTTGATGTTATGTGGCAGCCTGGATGGGAGGGGAATCTGGGGAAGAAGGGATACATGTATATGTATGGCTGAGTCCCTTTGCTGTCCATTGTCCATCACAGTATGGTTAATCAGCTATCTGTTATGTTCAGTTCAGTTCAGTCACTCAGTCGTGTCCGACTCTTTGCGATCAGCTATACTTCTATATAAAATAAAAATTCTTCTATAAAAAATAATATTGATTCTGGATCCCAGTGTGGCTCCCTTAGCATAAAATCTGGAGACCAGTTCGTAGCACTCTGTACCTTATTGTGTCAGTTTTTTACTGCTATATAAAATTACCATAAACTTAGTACTTAAAACAATATCCATTTATTTCATTGTTCTGTAGATGATAAGTTCAAGTGCACTCAGCTAAATTCTCATGGGGCCAAAATCAGGTTGTCGACTAACTAATCTAAAGGCACAGGAGAGAAATCCACTTTCATGTTATTGGTAGAACTCTCATCTCCTTCCAGCTCTATGCCTGAAGTCCCTTTCCTTGGTGACTACCAACCAGAATCCACCCACAGATCCCAGAAGGTGCTCATATTCCTTGATTCTTGGCCCTCTCCATCTTCAAACCAGCAAAGACACATCAAATTCCACTTCTGCTTCAAATCTCTCTCACTTCTTCTGCTACCCAGCAGAGAAAATTCTCTGCTTTTAAAGGCTTATGCCATTATATTAGGTCCACCTAGGTAATCTTCCATGTTCTAAGGTCAACTATATCTTATATTATGGCTTCGTGTCTTCCCAAAAAGGTATGTTCAAGTCTTTTCCCATAGTACCCCACAATGTGACCTCATTTGGAAACAGGGTCTTTAAGGATGTAATCAAGTAGAAATGAGGTCATTAAGTTAGACTCTCATCCAATATATGTGTGTGCTCAGTCACTCAATCATGTCTGATTCTTTGTGACTCCATGGACTGTAGCTCCCCAGGCTCTGCTGTCCATGGTATTTCTTTCAGATAAGAACACTAGTGTGGGTTGCCATTTCCTTCTCCAAGGGATCTTCTCAACCCAGTGATCAAACCTGCATATCCTGCATTGGCAAGCAGGTTGAAAAGAAGAGAAGCAAAAAGCAAAGGAGAAAAGGAAAGATATAAGCATCTGAAAGCCAAGTTCCAAAGAATAGCAAGAAGAGATAAGAAAGCCTTCTTCAGTGATCAATGCAAAGAAATAGAGAAAANGAGAAAACTCTTAAGAGTCCCTTGGACTGCAAGGAGATCCAACCAGTCCATCCTAAGGGAGATCAGTCCTGTGTGTTCACTGGAAAGACTGATGTTGAAGCTGAAACTCCAATACTTTGGCCATCTGATGTGAAAGGCTGACTTATTGGAAAAGACACTGATGCTGGGAGAGATTGAGGGCAGGAGGAGAAGGGGATGACAGAGGATGAGATGGTTGGATGGCATCATTGACTCAATGGATGTGAGTTTGAGTAAACTCCAGGAGTTGGTGATGGATGGGGGGCCTGGTGTGCTGCAGTTCATGGGGTCACAAAGAGTCAGACACAACTGAGTGACTGAACTGAACTGATGGAAACAAAGTTGCTTCAGGCGGCAAGTAGATAAATGGCTAACTCTCTCCTAGCTCTCTTTCATCCTAGTGGATACATGGCACACTGTGCTAATTATTTACACAAGTGCTTGCAAGACAGCTTTCTTTTAGTTCCATAGAAGTGTGTATATGCCAGAACATCTGCTCAAAGGCAAGAATGACAACCTGAATAAATCAAGGAACAGAATCCAAGAGTCTTCAATGAAAGGTTATGTGTGTCTTCTACCCCTGGAGTTCATTTTTAATTCCTTACAAAATGCATGTTTACATCATCCAGTTATTTCTTCACAGGGGATAATCTGTTTTTTTTTATTAGTATTTTTATCTACGAATAGCATTTATTTTTATTTTTGTGTAGAAACTCCCAAATGAAGCACTATGCAGCCCACTAAACATGGTAAAGTGAAACAGATTCCACCTTAAACAAAGATGCCTTTATTGTATAAGCAACTTTATTTTTACCAAAATATGAAGTAGCCAAGCATAGGAGCATTTTTATAAATCAAAAAAACAGGTCATCAAGGGATGATGTGGGGAAAAATCATTTAAAAACCATTTTATACACTGTTATATACAGAATATCCAAGAAGCTGAAAGACATAAGGACAAAATTAATTGGATTATATCATTATGTAGACCTAACTCTTCGTATGAGGTGGCCAAAGTACTGGAGTTTCAGCTTTAGCATCATTCCTTTCAAAGAAATTCCAGGGCTGATCTCTTTCAGAACGGACTGGTTGGATCTCCGTGCAGTCCAAGGGACTCTCAAGAGGCTTCTCCAACACCATAGTTCAAAAGCATCAGTTCTTTGGTGCTCAGCCTTCTTCACAGTCCAAATTTCACAACTATACATGACTACTGGAAAAGCCATAGCCTTGACTAGATGGACCTTAGTCGGCAAAGTAATGTCTATGCTTTTGAATATACTATCTAGGTTGGTCATAACTTTTCTTCCAAGGAGTAAGCGTCTTTTGATTTCATGGCTGCAATCACCATCTGCAGTGATTTTGGAGCCCAGAAAAATAAAGTCTGACACTCTTTCCAGTGTTTCCCCGTCTATTTCCCATGAAGTGATGGGACTGGATGCCATGATCTTCGTTTTCTGAATGTTGAGCTTTAAGTCAACTTTTTCACTCTCCTCTTTCACTTTCATCAAGAGGCTTTTTAGTTCGTCTTCACTTTCTGCCATAAGGGTGGTGTCATCTGCATATCTGAGGTTATTCGTATTTCTTCTGGAAATCTTGATTCCAGCTTGTGTTTCTTCCAGTTCAGCATTTCTCATGATGCACCCCAGCCCATTCTGAAGGAGATCAGCCCTGGGATTTCTTTGGAAGGAATGATGCTAAAGCTGAAACTCCAGTACTTTGGCCACCTCATGTGAAGAGTTGACTAATCAGAAAAGACTCTGATGCTGGGAGGGATTGGGGGCAGAAGGAGAAGGGGGCAACAGAGGATGAGATGGCTGGATGACATCACTAACTCGATGGGCATGAGTCTGAGTGAACTCCGGGAGTTGGTGATGAACAGGGAGGCCTGGCTTGCTGCAATTAATGGGGTTGCAAAGAGTCAACATGACTGAGTGACTGAACTGAACTGAACTTCACCATAGAAAGAAAGAAAGTGAAGTTGCTTAGTCGTGTCCCATTCTTTGTGACCTCACAGACTGTAACCTACCAAGTTCCTCCATCCATGGGATTTTCCAGGCAAGAATACTGGAGTGGGTTGCCATTTCCTTCTCTAGGAGATCTTCTCAACCCAGGGATTGAACCTAGGTCCCCCACATTGTAGGCCAATGCTTTACTGTCTGAACCACCAGGGTTCAGACCTAACTATGGGGCTTCCCATTAGTTCAGTCCATAAAGAAACTGCCTGCAGTGCAAGAGACCCATATTTGATCCCTGGGTCATGAAGATCCCCTAGAGAAGGAAACCACAAACCACTCCAGTATCTTTGCCTGGAAAATCCCATGGATAGAGGAGCCTGGTGGGCTGCAGTCCATGGGGTCACAAAGAGTCAGGCACAATTGAGCGACTAACATACACAGACCTAACCATAGTAATGGGCTTCCCTTGTGACTCAGCTGATAAAGACTCCCCCTGCAATGCAGGAGACTTGGGTTCTATCCTTGGGTTGGGAAGATCCCCTGGAGAAGGAAAGGCTACCCACTCCAGTATTCTGGCCTGGAGAATTCAAGGACTTTATAGTCCATGGGGTCACAATGTTTCATGGGGTCACAATGAGTCAGACACGACTGTCTTTCACTTTCACTTCAACCATGTAATAGGAGTGCTCTTCTTTCAATATTTTATGCAGCTAAAAAACTTTCCCATGAGCATAAATACATTGAGCAATATTCAACCTTTTAGGGGATTCATTTCCTCTTGTTAAATGAAGGGTTAAATGGCAACCCACTCCAGTACTCTTGCCTGGAAAATCCCATGGACAGAGGAGTCTGGTAGGCTATAGTCCATGGGGTCGCAAAGAATTGGACACGACTGAGCAACTTCACTTTCACTTTCCCATAATCTTGAAATTTTTTCTTATTTTATGATTCTGTAACTATAATCAAGAGGCTAAAATTTCTAATAACAGAAGCCATTTCTGGAAATAAGGATAAGTTTATTTAAAACCCTCGTACTGTCTCTGTGCCATTATCGTGAATGGCTATAGCCTTATTTGCAGGAACTGGGCCAAATCGAAGGAATTAAAACTATAATGCAAATAACTAGAACAATATGATATCAGTGGGGGAAAACAGATCCAAATGATTAGAAAAGGGGGATTTGATGGACGAAGTGATGGTCTCACTGCTTAATCTATAACCAATCTAATAGAATAAGCAGTATGAACAACTTCCACCTTCAGAGTGAACATACAAACAAGCTGCTTTGTACACCTGAGACCCAGTGAAAGAACAAAGCGTTATAGTCAGAGAGCTGAGATCAATCCTCTAGTTTCTCCTCCTACTGTGTGGTCTTGGGCAAACAATTTAACCTTGCTGATTTTTTTAGCACCCATGTTGTTCAAAGGACAATATTTTCATTGTTATAAGTTTAACGGTGTTGGATATTGTGCAGTGCATAGTATAGTAACTGGAACTTAGTAGAGTTGAATAGTTGTTGTCAGACAGTAATAAAGAATACAGTGGATCCAATCTACTATAGTGCTCCAAATTCCAATAATACAGAATATAGAGAGGGGGTCATATAGAAAGGGAGTCAGGCAATCACATGAACAGGCTGAAAATAAATGCCAGTCAACCAAAGAAGGTGAAGCTTCAACTGTCCTCAGTTGTGGCATCCTATACCCAGCAATCCCAACTCCCCAGAGAGCTGAGGAAACATTTAACTAGAAAGTTTCTGATATAAGAGGCAAGAAGCTGGGAAGCTATAAACAATTTTTTCTCCATTACAGATCATTCTATTTGCTCAACTAGCAGCACCAGTGACAACTCAGGAAACTCAGCCTGTATAAAACTTGCTCCAAAGGAGTCCAAAATACCAGCTTAGGGTTTCTAGCAGATGTGAAACTTATTGGCTCTAAGGGAATGATTTCTTAAACTAATGGGAGATGATTGAAAGATTTGTCAAAAACCAGAAGAATAATTTTCTGTTGTGTAGCTTCAGAGAGCACACAGCAAAACATTCCCACTTAGGAATCAGTAACGTGACAAAATAGCTTTTGTTTTACTGTAGGTAGACAGTAAACACAATGGCAGTGATTTAATATAACTGTATGAATGTCTTTCTCCTTTACTGATATGACACATGGATAATTTGTCATCTATCATGCTAGCTGAGTTTATAAGCATACAGATTTTGTACTCTTTAAAATAACTCATTTGACATCATTCATAGGATATGCCCACGCAGTGCAAATTTGACATAGAAATCAAATAGCTAGATATAATTTTCTGTTGCAAAAATCCATTTGGAGACTGAAATTTCCAATGAAGAACTTTAATAATTTTTTTATCCTGAGATATTAGAACTACAAAGGATCTCAGGTACCATCTAGACCCATCTCCTAATCTAACAAATGAGGAACCTGAATCCCAGAAAGAATAAGTGCTTTTATACAGGGTCACACAACCATTTAGAAGCAGGATATTCATGGGCATATCCCACGAATGATGTCAAATGGGTTGAAGAGTACAAAATCAGAATGCTTACAAACTCAGCTAGTGTGATACATGACAAAGGCCCAGACTTCCTGACTCCACAGATAGTGCTTAAAACACTGGGCTGGCAATCAATTTATAGCAGACAGATCATTCCAAGAAATAATAGATCCATTTAAAATTTTTTCATGTAAAGTATAAGGCAGCTCTGTAAGTAAATACCCAGGATTTAATGAAATTAGGATGAGATTAGTGAAAACAATAACTAGCCTAATGAAGACAGAAATTATTAAACAAGTAGATAATATATGTTAACCCTTTTCCCTCACTGACTTGCTTTGGCTTACTGGGAAATTTAACATTGTATGAGATTCTGGGAAATTTAACATTGTATGAGATTATGTCTTACAACTTTCACCCTAGGTCTCAGAACATCTTTCCCTCTAGGACTTAGAGCATCTGGAAGGGCCATAAACGCCAAGAAGTAGAAGGAGAAACAAAAACAAATACACATACACAAGCACATTAATTTGAGAAAAGTTAGGCAAGAGCCCATGCATCAAAAGCAATTTTGAGAACCAGGTGTTCTAACAACAGAAAGAATTTAGACATCAAAATCCAATTTTAATATCCACTTTGTGTAAACCAAAGGAAGCTGTATACAAGGCAGTCTGCAACAAGGTTGTCTGTCATTACTAAGAACACTTTTACATTCATAGAAGGTTCCTAGGCAAAAACATGCCAAGAATCGCCCTCTTTCAGGATGGTATTGTTAAGGGATACAGCTGTAAAATCAATGCATTTACCACACTGAAAATTCTATATGTTTAAATATTGAGAAACATTCTTTAGCTATGCATTCTGGTTCCTAAATTTAAAAATCCAGTGGAATAATAGTTGCAATAAAAGATATTGGCCTATAACTATCTATATTGAGGCACCAAATGCCACCAGCAGAGCCAGACATTCTACAAGTTTCAGTCTGTTAATGACCAGTAGCAATAGCCATGGCTGAATTGATTGTGGAGTGAACTACATATATCCTTGAAAGAGCCAACAAGGCCACTTCAGCATTGCTATACACATACATTTTAATCTCACAGTTACAACCCGCAAAATAAGATATATGCTAATATCTGGGCTTCCCAGGTAGTGCTAATAGTAAAGAAAGTGCTGCCAATGCAGGAGACCATGGGTTAGATAACTGGGTCAGGAAAATCCCCTGGAGAAGGAAATGGCAATCCATTCCAGTATTCTTGCCTGGAGAATTCCATAGACAGAAGAGCCTGGAGGGCTATAGTCCATAGGGTCACAAAGAGTCAGACACGACTGAAGAGACAGCAAACACACACGAGATTTTAAAGTTGTATATGTGTGTGTGTGTATGTGTGCATGTCTTGGTTGCTCAGTCATGTCCGACTCTTTGCTCCTCTTTGTCCATGGGATTCTCTAGGCAAGAATATTGGAGTGGGTTGCCATTTCCTTCTCCAGATATCTCTCTCTCTGTATATATATATATTCACATATATATACTTCATCTCAAGAAAGAGAATGCTAATATTGTATCTGATTCATTAGAATCTTGAACATTAACATTACTAGCTATAAACATTAGTTCTCATATCCAGAGATCAGCATTTTCCTTGTTTTTTTTGAATTATAGAAAATTGAAATATATATGTATGAATTAAGAGATGATAAAAATGAATTACAAGTGACACAGTGACAACAAGGCAAGGATGTCTCCTGTCTCCATTTCCATATAATATTTGAGGTCCTAGGCAGTTTTGTTATAAGTCAAAAAAAGAAAAGCCATTCCAATTGGAAAGAGAGAAGTAAAACTTTCATTTTTTTACAGATGACATAATTTTTTATGTAGTAAATTCTAAGGCATCTACAGAATAAGCCATCAGAACTTACAAATGAATATAGCACAGTCACAGAAATCTAGAGAAATTTTAAAAATTAATCATATTTGTATATCAACCACAATGTTTATGCTCCAATAAACAATTAGAAAATGAAAACAACTTAAATGCCATTTAGAGTAATATTTAAAAGTAGAATACTGAGGATAAACTTAAAACACATGTACAAGAAAGACTCCAAACTGAAAACTACAAACCTTGCTGAAAAACAAATGAAGACCTAAATAAGTGGAGAAATATACTATGTCCATGGAATGATTGATGCAAGGTTAACATATCAGTTCTCCCCAAATTTATCTAAGATTCAATGCAATTTCCAAAAAAAAAAAGGCACGAGGTTTCTTTTTAAATTAACAAACGGATTCTCATAATCATGTAGAAATGGAGAAGATCTAAAATAGCTGAAACAATGTTGAATATGAACAAAGTTTGAAGATGTAAATCACCTGATTTTAACATTTACTATATAAAGCTACAGTTGTCAAGTGTGATAGTAGTATACAAATAGATACATTTAAANTCTTTTTAAATTAACAAACGGATTCTCATAATCATGTAGAAATGGAGAAGATCTAAAATAGCTGAAACAATGTTGAATATGAACAAAGTTTGAAGATGTAAATCACCTGATTTTAACATTTACTATATAAAGCTACAGTTGTCAAGTGTGATAGTAGTATACAAATAGATACATTTAAAAAACGGAGCAAAATAGAATCCAAATATAGATCCACATGTATTTGCTCCATTTGGGATGAGGTTTTTCAAGGAGTGGAAGTTTTCAGGGAGTTGTTTTTCATTTGTTTGTTTTTTTTAACAAACACCAAGGTAATTTGGGGAGAGGGAAAAAAATGCATTTTCAGTGAATTGTACTAAGTAACTGGACGTCAGTGTGGAAAAAAAGATGAACTTTGACCCTTACTTTACATGGCAAACAAAAATCAATGCCAGATGGATTATAAATCTAAACATTAAAATTATAAAAAAATCTAGAAAAAAAGAGCAAAGCCCGTTGAAACCTTGAGAGAGACAGAGATTTTGTAAACAGAACACATTTTGAAGACAGTGATTAATTAGATTTTTTTCGTTAATTTAAAACTTGCTCCTCAAAATCACAACACTATTAAAATGGAAAAGCCAAGTCAAAGGCTGGGAAACTTTTATAATACATACAACTGGCAAAGGACTTATGTCCAGTAGAGAGAATGTTTACATCTCAATAAGAAGATAAACACCATTTAGAAACAACGTGAGGACTTCCCTGGTGGTCTAGTAGCCAAGATTGTGCTATCAATACAGGAGACCCAGGCTCAATCTCTGGTCAGGGAACTGGATCCCACATATCGCAGCTAAAAGATTTCTCATGTTGCAATGAAGATCTAAGATCTCGAGTGTCTCAGTTAAGACATGGTGCAGCCACATAAATAAATAAATAAATATTTTTTAAAAAACAAACAAAAACCAAAGTCAGCAAAAAATTTGAACAGACACTTCACACACTAAAAATCACATCTATGACTAATAAGTACATGGAAGGGTGCTCAACAACTTTAGTCATCAGGGAAAATCTAATTGAAATGAGGTACTATTATGTCATTCATAATTGCTAACACTAGGAAGATTGAAAGTACCAATTGTTCATGTGAACGTGAAGCAACTGGAATTGCTATACATTATTCATGATGGTGTAAAATGGTAAAACCCATTGGAGGTTTCACTAGAGAAAGTTTTGACCCAGCAATTGCACTGTCAGATATTTATCAAAGAGAAATGAAAATGTGTTTACAAAAGCCTTGAAATAAATATTCATAAGTTAAATTAATAATAGCCAAAAAAATAGAACAACTCAAATTTCCATCAAAAGTTGACAGGAATGAGTGCCTAACACTTTCACTTTCCTATGCTATACAGCAGGACCTTGTCTACCAATAATCGTTCTTAATAGAATTCATTTCATCCCAATATTTGAGAAGAGGTGTCAATGGTATATCCACACACTGGGGTACCACTCAGTAAAAAATAAGCAATGAATTACAAGAGATGCAATCACATAGTTAAATCTCTAAATCATTAGGCTAAGCAAAATATACCAGAATCAAAACAATACATACTGAAGGAGACTATTTATATAAAATGTTAGAATATGCAGAGCTAACACGGGAAACATCTTAGCGATTGCTGGGTGAGTTTGACTGCAAAGGAGCGTACAAACCTTGAGGGGAGGGTGATGAAAGTGTTCTGTATCTTCACTACAGTGGTGGTTAACATAGACTGATAACATTTGTCAAAACTTAAAGGAATAATAGAATTTCCAACTTGACATGCAGATAAATAGGAAAATTCTAGTAAGCCAGCAAAAGTAGAGAAACGGAGAGAAAGAAATGGTAAATATCATCAATTTGAAAGGTATAAAATAAAGTATATCAAACTATTGGATATATTATTAAAGGATATTCTGCTTTCTGATTTGACAAGATACTAAAAGGTAGAAGCAAGATTTCTTATGTATATTTCTTCTACATAGAGGCCTTCTCTAGCTACCTTGTCTAAAGATCAGTTCAGTTGAGTCACTCAGTTGTGTCTGACTCATTGCGACCCCATGACTGCAACATGCCAGGCTTCCCTGTCCATCACCAACTCCTGGAGTTTACTCAAACTCATGGCCATTGACTTTGTGATGCCATCCAATCATCTCATCCTCTGTCGTCCCCTTCTCCTCCTGCCTTCAGTCTTTCCCAGCATCAGGGTCTTATCCAATGAGCCAGTTCTTTGCATCAGGTGGCCAAAGAATTGGAGTTTCAGCTTCAACATCAGTCCTTCCAATGAACACCCAGGACTGATTTCCATTAGAATGGACTGGTTGGATCTCCTTGCAGT
>SJYA01001818.1:1044147-1069868 GCA_006410615.1 Neotragus moschatus | reverse complement strand
TTTTTTTTTTACCAGCTAGGCAACATATTTATTTCTCTATGTTTTTCAGAAAAAGAATTTTAACTTTAGTACAATTTTAGTCCAATAGGCAGTCTTCTATAATTCATGCAGTTTATCTAAAACCTAATGTTGCTGGAAAAAAGGAGAGAATGAATGAATGGCAACATACAACCACTGTTAGCAGTGTCAGGAAAACCAGCCTCCTCTTTACTCATCTGGCAAAGCCATTTTTCTTTCTCCAAGATTTTGCTTCAAAGGCTTAGCCCCAGGTAGCTGGCTACTTCTTGGTATTTCCAAATGTATTTTCACAGATTTCCCTCTAGGGATCAAAATTTTTGATACATTAAAGGACTATCTGACTCATTATAATTTTCATTTTCCATGTCTGTGCNAAAGCCATTTTTCTTTCTCCAAGATTTTGCTTCAAAGGCTTAGCCCCAGGTAGCTGGCTACTTCTTGGTATTTCCAAATGTATTTTCACAGATTTCCCTCTAGGGATCAAAATTTTTGATACATTAAAGGACTATCTGACTCATTATAATTTTCATTTTCCATGTCTGTGCTCACATTACTATGAATTTGTAGAAGGATTTGGTATTAAAAATAAGTGAATGAATGAGTTAAGAGACCATAAATACGTGGGGAAAATGGCTATGGAAAGGAATTAGCAGAAATAACTTATGTCAAGAATAAGTAAGGAAAATATTCTAAAATAAAAAACATAGATAAGAGACAGAAAGACATCAAAAGGAAACTAGGAGAGATGCTCTTTATCAGTGGTGCTTCCCAGGTGGTGCTAGTGGTAAAGAACCCATCTGCCAATGCAGGAAATGTAAGAGAGGTGGCTTCAATCCTTGGGTCAGGAAGATCCAGGTGCAGGCATATATTCTTACCTGGAGAATTCCATGGACAGAGGAGCCTGATAGGCTGCAGTATATTTTGGATGTTGATAGCAATTGCTGGATCTCTTAAATGTTCAGTTCAGTGCAGTTCAATCAGTCATGTTTGACTCTTTGTGACCCCATGGATTGCAGCACACCAGGCCTCCCTGTCCATCACCAACTCCTGGAGTTTACTCAAACTCGTGGCCATTGAGTCTGTGATGCCATCCAATCATCTCATCCTGTCGTCCCCTTCTCCTCCTGTCTTCAATCTTTCCCAGTGTCAGGGTCTTTTTCAATGAGCCAGTTCTTCGAATCAGGTGGCCAAAGTATTGGAGTTTCAGCTTCAACATCAGTCCTCCTAATAATAATTCAGGGATGATTTCCATTAGGATTGACTGGTTGGATCTCCTTGCAGTCCAAGGGACTCTCATGGGTCTTCTCCAGTACCACAGTTGAAAAGCATCAATTCTTTGGTGCTCAGCTTTCTTTACAGTCCAACTCTCACATCCACACAGGACTACNTTGAATGGTTCTATGAAGACTTATAAGACCTTTTAGAACTAACACCCAAAAATACACAGAAGCACTATAAAAAAAAAAAAAAAAAAAAAAAGGTTTTCAGGACCCAGATAACCACTTTGGTGTGATCACTTACCTAGAGACAGACATCCTGGAATGTGAAATCAAGTGGGCCTTAGGAAGCATTATGACAAACAAAGCTAGTGGTGGTGATGGAATTCCAGTGGAGCTATTTCAAATCCTAAACAATGATTCTATTAAAGTGTTGCACTCACTATGCTGGCAAATTCGGAAAACTCAGTGTCCACAGGACTTTAAAAGGTGTACAGTCCACAGGACTGTAAAAAGAAAAGCAGTGTCCACAGGACTGTAAAAGGTCAGTTTTCATTCCGATCTCAAAGCAAGGCAATGGTAAGGAATGTTCAAACTACTGCACAATTGCATTCATCTCACATGCTAGCAAAGTAATGCCCAAAACTCTCCAAGCCAGGGTTCAACAGTACATGCTTTGTGAACATCCAGATGTCCAAGCTGGATTTAGAAAAGATAGAGGAACCAAAGGTCAAATTGCCAACATCTTTTNGGAATGTTCAAACTACTGCACAATTGCATTCATCTCACATGCTAGCAAAGTAATGCCCAAAACTCTCCAAGCCAGGGTTCAACAGTACATGCTTTGTGAACATCCAGATGTCCAAGCTGGATTTAGAAAAGATAGAGGAACCAAAGGTCAAATTGCCAACATCTTTTGATCATCAAAAAAAGCAAGAGAGTTCCAGAAAAACATCTATTTCTGTTTTATTGACTATGCCAAAGCCTTTGAGTATATGGGTCACAACAAATTGTGGAAAATTCTTCAAGAGATGAGAACACCAGATCACCTTCCCTGCCTCCTTAGAAGTCTGTATCTAAGTCAAGAAGCAACAGTTAGAACTGGACATGGAAGAACAGACTGGTTCCAAATCGGGAAAGGAGTACGTCAAGGTTGTGTATTGTCACCCTGCTTATTTAATCTATATGCAGAGTACATCCTGTGAAATTCTGGGCTAGACGAAGGGCAAGCTGGAGTCAAGATTGCCAGAAGAAATATCAATAACCTCAGATATGCAGATGACACCACCCTTATAGGAGAAAGTGGTGAAGAACTAAAGAGCCTCTTACTGAAAGTGAAAGAAGAGAGTGAAAAAGTTGGGTTAAAACTCAACATTCAGAAAAGTAAGACCATGGCATCCGGTCCCATCACTTTATGGAAAATAGATGGGGAAACAATGAAAATAGTGACAGACTTTATTTTGGGGGCTCTAAAATCACTGCAGATGGTGACTTCAGCCATGAAATTAAAAGACTCTTCCTCCTTGGAAGAAAAGCTATGACCAACCCAGACAGCATATTAAAAAGCCAAGACATTACTTTGCCAAAAATTGTCCTTCTAGTCAAAGATATAGTTTTTCCAGTAGTCAATTATGGATGTCAGAGTTGAATTATAAAGAAAGTTGAGCACCGAAGAATTGATGCTTTTGAATTGTAGTGGTGCTGGAGAAGACTTCTGAGAGTTTCTTGACCTCCTCTGCAAGGAGGTCAAACCAGTCAATCCAAAAGGAAATCAGTCCTGAATATTCATTGGAAGGACTGACGCTGAAGCTAACTCCAATACTTCGGCCACCTGATGCAAAGAACTGACTTATTGGAAAAGACTCTCATGCTGGGAAAGACTGAAGACAGGAGGAGAAGGAGACGACAGAGAATGATATGGTTGGATGGCATCACCGACTCTATGAACATGAGGTTGAGCAAGCTCCAGAAGTTGGTGATGAATAGGGATGCCTGATGTGCTGTAGTCCATGGGATCGCAAAGAGTCAGACGCGACTGTGAGACTGAACTGAACTGATATATATTTTAAAAGCAAAGAAAAAAGTGAAAAAGGAATGAAAGAAAACAAAAAAAGCCCAGAACAACGGAAAACCCATTAAAAGCAGAAGTATATGAAAAATAGGACCTGTGACTAAAAATATTCCAAAAGATTAAATAATAATAATAACAAAACAACAACCATAACAACAGAGAATAAAGAAATAAGAAATCCACAAAAGAAAACAGAACCAAAAGCATAATGAATCAAAGCATAAGAAGAATAATAAATGTTTTCCCAGGGTCTCAGCTCTCAGTGTCCTTTTTCCCATCATGAGCCACAGTCTACCTATGCCTGCTTGGAGGCCCTTCAGTGCTGAGAGGGGGCTGGGTTCTGGACCTGCTGTAAGCTCTGTGAGGGCATCTGGTGCTGCTTCCTCATTTGCTTATGCTCAATGTCCATAGGTATCAGAAGTAGAGAGTTTTCTTTTGTGGGGACACTCATTGTATTTTTTTGTGTGTTTTAGAACTTTGGGGAGGTTTTCTTTTCTGTCAATGTATCTAGGTTACAAAGCACTGACAACAGGTAAAGTCAGTACAGAATCATAGCCAGGCTGCAACTAGTTAAAGTGTGTATTTGTGTATCTAACAATGTGTGCACATTAAAATTATAAAAAGCCAGTTACTTACATTTACAGTTATTATCTGTTTCACATGAAAACCAGTTCACCTCTGCATGTGGGCTACTCACAAGAGTCTGCTTCTGAGGGGGACTTGGGTCTGCTCCAGTGGGGACAGGGTGTGGAGATGGCATAACTGCTTAAATCTGGGGAACACCTGTGGGGCCAGGTGAGCAGGGAAGTCAGTGGCCATGGGTACAAGAGATATTGCCCTACTGGGAGCCTTTTCTTGTTTCCAGTGACAGGCACTCAATGTGCAGTGCTGACCAGTCCTTCCGATGGCAGCTGATGGCATGTCAGGAGAGAGAGGCTACAGGGTGGTTCCATGCCCTGCATGTGACTCAACAGTAGTGCCCTGGTTCCATGGCAGTCTAGTTTTCCTCCAAAGGCATTCCATCTTGCATATTTCCTCCCTCCTCTTCCCTCAGGCTGTCTTCCCACAGCTGGTAGCAGTGCTCATTTTGGGATTGCTTTCCAATTCATAGGCTCCATCACCCAGGCCCATGCACAACAATGAGCATGGATCCCGGGCGTGTACATGCATTGTGTGGTTCTCACTTTATCCAGACTCACAGATCAGCTGCTTCATTCTCTTTTGACAGCCTCAAGTGCTTCCCTTCCTCACCCCAGGGTGCAAATCAGGTGCCGCTTTCTCTACTCCCTCCTACTCAGTTACATGTGGATCTATATGGTCCTTTCTGGTGACCAGGTCTCCTGGTAGTGTTCAGCAGTGCTCTGTGAGTATTGTTGCAAGTAGAGATATATTTCTGATGCAGCCATGGAGCCACATTCACCTACTCCTCAACCTGCTTGGAACTCCCCTCTTTTGTATTTGTAATTTAAATTCCTGAAGATGGTATGGTGGGGGTGATGGTGTAGTTACTAAATTGTGTCCGACTCTTGTGACCCCATGGCCAGGCTTATCTGTCCTTGGGATTCTCCAGGCAAGAATACTGGAGTGGGTTGCCATTACCTGCCAGGAGCCAGCATGGGAATCCCACCCGTGAAACGGTCACGTGGCAGAAATCTGATGGGCAAGGCGATTCGGATTTTGGAGATTCCTCCTGAGTTTCCCTGAGCATCTACACCCCAGAAATAAGGAAACCCGAATATGCCTGCTGCCAGGAGCCAGCGTGAGGATTCCACCCGTGACACTGTCATGTGGCAGACTCGATGGACAAGGACGATTCGAGTCTCGGAGTTTCTCCCTGGCATTTCCTGAGCATGTACCTAGAAAATAAGAATCTGCCTGACATTGTACCTTTTCTAATTCTTCTGACATTCTCTGGAAAAAGTTAATTCTGGGCTTTAGTCTTCTGCATTTGAAAGGAGTGTTTCAGCTCAACCCCCTCTGATAATGCTCTCATTTGCCTAACAGGTTCCCCAGAACTTTTGCAGCTGGTCAATTGCTTACAGCCCCCAACTGCGAGGGGCACAAAGCTTGAAGTATCTTAAAGTTACAGGGTTAAAAATCCCATTGATGACAGGATTTCACTGTTGACTCAATGATAGCTGCCAGACCTCCTTATTCTTTGTCTTTTGGGCACCCAGGAAGATGTTAATCAATGTAAACGGGATATGGGAAAAGATATATAGTAGTTTTGATGTTAGCAATGCTAGACTTTTGAGTTAATTACCTTTCCTTTGTTATAAATCACTGTACTCCTCTTGTTACAAATTGCTATGTAAGAACGTAACTTTATTTAGTGCTTTCTGAGAATGGCACCAGACTTTGGGAAGAACAACACAAATAAGTCTTCTGGTTAACAAACTCTTATCAGNATCACTGTACTCCTCTTGTTACAAATTGCTGTGTAAGAACATAACTTTATTTAGTGCTTTCTGAGAATGGCACCAGACTTTGGGAAGAACAACACAAATAAGTCTTCTGGTTAACAAACCCTTATCAGAAAAGAGCCATAAAATGTTAATTGGCCCTTTTGGCCTGAAGATGATGTAAATCACCTAAGACTTGTGTATACAGCTAAGTATGCAGAGAGAAAAGCCTGGTTTTTGATAAGAGTTTGGGCTGCTAACACTGCATAAATTTGTATTACCCCTTGATCTCTATGTACAATCAGAAAAGGTATAAAAGGCCTTGAAGGACAATAGGGGCCGGAGCCAGTCATTGGGAGGACTGGTTTCCCCGTGTCTCTTTCTCTCTCCCCCTTTACTCTAATTTCTGACTGAATTCCCATCTGGGGCATGGAGGCTCACCATGTCTACTTACTTGTCCTGGCTTCTAAGATCCACTCGAAGGGAGCCCAAAGTGGGGCACCCTTAAAGATTCAAGTGGACGCCGGTGGCCCAACGCAGATGGTGCAAACTTCTTGTCTCAAGATTTTATTGGCTTTCCACATAAACCAAGTTATTCAGCCTCTTTTCTCCACTTAATTTTCCTACTACACTATTTCTTCCTAATCTAATCTTCTATTAATAAATAAAAGGTTTTTTCCATGCCGACGCCGTTCACGCTTCGAATTCCCTGGACCCACCGGGGCTGTACCCCGGCACAGTATATTAAGTCCTACTTAATTTCCTATCAATACATTTGAATATCCAGCCTTTGAAAGTCTGATAGGGCCTATAACTAAGTCACACATATTAAAGTTACAATCTTACTGATTATCGCAGACCTAGATCAGTCCTCTATGAACCAGGGGACTCTC
Source organism: Neotragus moschatus (assembly GCA_006410615.1). Classification (NCBI taxonomy): domain Eukaryota; kingdom Metazoa; phylum Chordata; class Mammalia; order Artiodactyla; family Bovidae; genus Neotragus; species Neotragus moschatus. The sequence continues at coordinate 1,063,267 of SJYA01001818.1, read as the reverse complement.
CTTGGTGATAGATATAAAGACGAGGAAGACAGCATTTCTGCTCTCAGTGGAGCTCACAGAAGAGTGGGCAAAGCAAATACCTAAACAGGTAACGCCCTTTGGTCTTATAGCCTCTGACCCATAACACGTTTGGAGTCAGAACCAGCTGCTCAAGACAGTTTTGCTGAGTATCAACCCTACAACTTTAGCACATTGTGAAATCTAACTTATACCACTGTCATGCAGTTTCACCACTTCATGACAATGATGGAAGTTAGGTTTCACAGGAGAACACGCAAAAACCACAGCCTGCAGTGCCTTATGTGAAACAAGACCATTTAAAAATGTTTCTCTCTTTCCTTCCCCACTCCCCCCCCCAATATTTCACATCATATGTGAAATTTTAAAACACTTTTTAAAAAGATGAAATTCCAGTTTTCTGAACCACAGGGAAAAAAAAAAAAAGAAAGCAAGGAACATAATTGCTAGTCCATTGGGCAGCCTACAGAGTAATCATATCTTCCTGGTACCTTGCTTCTTCCACTGTGAACAGCTTTTCTGATCCAAACAGTGGTGGGAACATGGATCATCTAGACAAGATAGACCTTTCAGCATCTCTTAATGCAGACCACAACTTGCCATAGAGTGGGATCCTACATACAACTAGAGGTTTCATTGCTCTCGTTGTTGGTTTCAAAACCAACATATTTCCAAGCTGATCCAATATCATTACTTAGAAATAACCTTCTAAAATTTGAAGAAAAGAAAGAAAAAGAAGAAATAACTTATTATTTTCCTTTCTTTTCTTATTTTGTAAGAGTCCCTTCATCCAGAGTGACCTGACAAAGCATAGTTAACAGGAACTTTCAGCAAATTTTAAAAATTCCATTCAGAAGGCTCAATTGAGGGAGGGGAAAGCCAAGAGCCCAAGAACATTTGAGAAAATGCCAGGGACTTATTCAGAACTTACTTATTAAAACTCAGAGCCAGTTAGCAACAAGTTCTTCTTTTTTGGGTGAATAACGAATGATCTCTAAGGTGCCTTCTGGCTTGAAATTTCTGTGATTTAAAGTGAGCAGGGTTTCCTTAAGAGAACACGTTTTTTTTTAATGATATGAGCAGTGCATCTGAACCCTTAAGCTCTTCTTCAGAAATTCATTTCAAGGGACTGATTCTGCTTTCAGTATTCATCAAAGTCCAAGCCTGTACTTACTCCACAGAGGCAAGCTTCTTGAGAGGAGTGTGCCTTTGTGCATTGTGCATTGCCAAAGGAGCGTGCATTTTTAACCTGGGTCCACAGCATTGGAGTAAGTCCACAGGAAATGTTTCAAGCTGATCAAGTGTTTTCTAACCCCTTTGACCCAGTCTGTGGTGAGAAATGAAATACAATATTCTCTGAATTTGTTATCTATTTAATTAAAATTCATGTTTCTCCTCAGTCTAAATTCTTAATGTAGGCTCATCCTTAAGTCTTTCCAATGCACATCTCTGAGTGATTTGAGACAATTCAATACATAAAAATTATCATTCAAGTCTTCTCCAAGCCAGTTTTCTCCAAGAGGCCCCATGAAGGGGAAGAAACTGAGAAAAAAGAGACTAATAAGAGCTAACATGCCTGACATTCATCTAAGGCCTCATATAAACTCCTTTAATCTTTGCAATTACCCTAAAAGGTAGGGACATTTAATATCACCATGTTAGAGTTGGGAAAATGGATGCTTAGTAAGTTTCCTAAAGTTACACAGATACTAAGGGATAGAAACAGGTTACAGACTCAGGATGCCAAGCACTGCCTTACAAGGGCTCTGTGTGAGACAGATTTCCTTGACTTGATCCTCAGAGATTCTGATTCATTTACAGGAGGGAGGAATGGGATTAGGGAAGGGATGGGATGATGGAGCCTGGTGCTGGTTCATGCTGACTTGAGAACTAACTACTGCCCCCCATCCCCACCCCCACAGAGCCAGCTGTTAATCTTGGCAGCACACTACTGGATGGATACCGTGTATCAGTATATTTTCTAAACTCCTCTGATAATTCCCATAGGCAAGGGTAGTTGAAAACTACTCCTGGTAGAATGTTGACTTTAGTTTCTTCAAGAGGCAAAATCAGATGAAAGGAAAGGTGGACTATTCACTACTTTTTGCTATATGATGTGTTTGATATAATCAAACATTTCATAAAAATAATTTGCTGAATTTATAGAAATCAATAAATGAGTATCTTTTTCCAGTTTCCACTGTCTTTTACTTACAGATTCAGAAATAGCAGTTGATGCCATGTTTTGGTCACAGCAATGGGGCAGAGATAGCAGGTACTGAGGAAAGGTCCTTATCAGACTTTATAAGGAAAAAGCAAGAGCTGCAAAGAGTCAGTGCTGCGAACAGCCAAGAGCAGATTCTCAGCAGATGGAGCATAGTTTTAAGGAGGGGACTTCAGAGGGCTCTGGCACCAGATAGCAGACAAAGATAGAGGAAATTAGGCAGAGAGTTCTTGAACCTAGTCCTGATGCCTGGGCTTCAGAGACAAGAGAAGGGTTCAGACCTGAGAAGATTGGAAGGAACAAGAGAAACTTTGGTCTTGGAAGAACTAGGACCCTAGGCAGGATGCCCAGAAGCAAAAAGAATGTGGAGAAGAAACACCGAGGCTCAGTTACTGAAAGACCAGTTAACTAGGCCAAGGTTCTGAAAGGACCAGCAACAAAGCTGACCTATGAGCCTCTGCCTGAACTCATTAAACATCTGGGTTCTTGGCCGTATCCCCACCATATCCACAGGAACAAAGACAACCAGACTCTTGGCACTTGCAGGGGCGTCTGCATGTGTGCTCAGTCATGTCTGATTCTTTGTGACCTCATAGACTATAGCCCACCAGGCTCCTCTGTCCTTGGGATTTTCCTGGCAAGAATACTGGAGTGGGTTGCCATTTCCTTCTCCAGGGGATCTTCCTGACCCAAAAATTGAACCTGTGTCTCTTGCATCTCGTGCATGAACAGGCAGGTTCTTTATCACTACTCCACCTGAGAAGAAGCCCCACTTACAGGGACAGTGGACCAAAAACTCTGAACATTCATAGTGTCACTTCAGCAACCGTGACACTGTACTTTATAGCTTCTCTTGCTAGGCAACTTCAGTTACGTAGACCAAATAAAATAAACTCAGATGCTATTGCAATTAATGAACCTATGAGGCCAAAACATCCTCATTACAAAGTTTGTTACATAACACAAACTCTTTGTATTGATCTAGATACAAGATCTTTGATGAAAATCAACTTGTGTAGCAAAAGTGAATTAATAGGTCAGAAGAGTAGATGTCGACAGAGCAGCATGGATGTGGAACATAAGGATGTGTGGCATATCAACGCCAAAATTTAGGGCAGAGGATATGGCCCCATTATGTTCAAATAACGCTTAAGTTATCCTTAAAATCAGCATAAGAGAGGAAATTTTGAGAATGAGAAATGGCTCCTGGTGCTGACCACCAAGAAATGTGTGGATTAGCAGAAAACCTACTATGTTGGCAAAATTGTTTCAGCAGCCTAATTCAAATCCTTTGAAAACAGTCTCATCCTTTCCATCTGACCCATTTACTTAGAAACGATAATGACAGAGCAAATAAAGTTACTGTTCATAAAACTTCAAACTCAAGGAGAAACTTCAGTCGTGCCTAACACATAGTAGATATTCAATGAGTGTTTATTGAATTGAAAAGATGACGTGTGATGATCTCAATATTGTGTATTACTTGGGCAGATCTAATGAATTTTGATGAAGACATTTTAGTCAGTTACTGGAGTAAAATAAGGGTCTTTGGTGGGTTACACTTACCCGAATGATATATGCTACAGACATTTGCACTCTTTTAAACATTAGAATTACTTCATACCGCATACAGGAAGGGAATATGTGGACTAATTTCCTTATGAGTCTCTAGTGGCCTATTAACCTAAAATCAATTTTTATCAAAATTTAATTTGTTTATCAAATTAAACAGTTTTACTGTATCAGTAAAACTCTCCCTGATATTTGAGGGTTTTTTTCTATCCCTTTAGTTTTCTATTTTAACAAACAAAATATTTCAAAAATGTCCTTAGTCAACTTAGAGATATTTCTGTTTTAATTTCTTATTTCTAAAAAGAGTTCAGTAACAACAGCATTTCATATATGCTCGCATGTTCTCAGCCTCTTTGACAATTTTATCATCCTTTCAAATGTATCCTTTTTTATTTTGTTTACACTCAGGAATTTTGTTTGCCCAATTTATCTAAGACAACTTTCATTTTATTTACATTTTTGCTGAGAATTTAGTTCTCTGGCTGTGCCAACAGGCTCAAGCTTAGAGACTTCATAGCTGCATAGCAGCAAACGCATGAATCACTCCTGTTTGCCTGCTGCTGCTGCTGCTGCTAAGTCGCTTCAGTCGTGTCCGACTCTGTGTGACCCCAGAGAAGGCAGCCCACCAGGCTCCCCTGTCCCTGGGATTCTCCAGGCAAGAATACTGGAGTGGGTTGCCATTTCCTTCTCCAATGCATGAAAGTGAAAAGGGAAAGTGAAGTCGCTCAGTCGTGCGACCCATGGACTGCAGCCTACCAGGCTCCTCTGTTCATGGGATTTTCCAGGCAAGAGTACTGGAATGGGTTGCCATTGCCTTCTCCGCCTATTTGCCTAATAGTCTCTAATTAGTTGGCAGGTGATTCCACTTGAAATAAATGCTCTGGCAAGGAGCTCAAGCTGTTAGACAGTAAAGGAAAGACAGAGAAGAGATATCTACAGCATTCTGCCTCAGGTCTTCCATTCACCAGGGATTCAACCCCGGAGAGAGTTTCCATTCAGGTGTGGGGATGCTCAGTCACTTCAGCCACCTCTGATTCTTTGCGACCCTATGGTCTGTAGCCGGCCAGGCTCCTCTGTCCATGGGATTCTCCAGGCATGAATACTGGAGTGGGTTACCTTGCCCTCCTCCAGGGGATCTTCCCCACCCAGGGATCAAATCTGCAACTGCTGCACTGCAAATGTATTCTTAACTAACTGACTGAGCCACCAGGGAAGCCCATGGGGCTCTTCAATTCTGAAGGAAACCAAAGCCAACTAAGACCGCTTTTAAAATTTTCACCATGTGAGCTAGTCTCCTATGACTGCTGTCACAAAGTATCACAAGGTTAGTGACCTAACCTATATTTATTTATCCTCACAATTCTGGAAACCAGAAGTCCAAAGTGGTTTCACTGGAAAGAAATGAACGTGTTAGTTTCTAGAGAAAATCCCATTCCCTTGCTTTCCCATTTTCTCAAGATGCATTCCTTGCACTGTGGCTCTTGGCCCCATCTTTCATTTTCAAAATCAGAAGCAAAATTCTTGCTTTAGTGGTCATATTGCTTTCACTTGCAATTATCTTTAGAGGCCACCCAGATAATCTAAGATAATTTACCTCTCAAAATCCTTAACTTAATCCATCTCTTTTATCATGTAAAGTAATATTCACAAATTATAGGGATTAGGATCTGCTGTAGATACCTTGTGGCTTGGATAGTAAAGAATCTGCCTGCAATGCAGGAGACCTGAGTTTGATCCCTGGGTCAGGAAGATCCCCTGGAGGGCACAGCAACCTACATGAGTATTCTTACCTGGAAAATCCCATGGACAGAAGAACCTGGCAGAATCCTCATGGGGTCACAAAGAGTTGGACATGAGCACAAGTACACGAGCGTTCACTCTATCACCCTGGATTATCTTTTCATTTATCTCTCTTTTTAACTAAATATTTATTTCTATGTCTTTGTACTTCAGTAATATAAATTTGTTATCCTTGTTTATTCTATTTTTCATTTCTTCAGTTTTCCCACTTGGAGTTGAAATCCTTGTGTCAAATAAAACAATAAAAAGAAGACTTATATATGACTCAGATGTTGAAGTGATTAAACAAAAAAATTAAGGTAACTATGACTAATGCATAAACGGCTCTAATATAAAAAGTAGACCACATGTCTACATGCTTTATATTAAAGCATTAATCAAACAGATGGAAACTATAAGAATCAAAAGGAAATACTAGAAGTCAAAACACTTGAAGAAATAAAGAATACCTTTGATGGGTACATTCATAGACTAGACAGCTAAGGAAAAAAATCAATGAGCTTGAATATAGGACGATAGAAACTTCCCAAAATACAATTAAAGAAATCAAGGACAAAAAAAGAGAGAAAAATAGAGGACATCCAATAACTACGAGACAATATGAAAAGATATAGGTACACATAACTAGAATACCAGAAGGAAAGAGAGACAGAATAGAGAAGAAGAAATATTTTGAGTAATAATGATCAAGAACTTTCCAAACTTAATAATAGACACCAAATCACATATTCAGAAACTCAGTGAATACCAAGCAGGATTAAAAAGCAAACAAGCAAAAGCTTAAACCTAGGCATATATATCATGTTCATACTGTGGAAAGTCAAAGACAGGAAAGAATTTTGAAAGAATCCAAGAAGCCAGAGGGAGAAAAAACATAGTAACTCTAGAAGAACAAGAATGATAATAAAATGTGTAAAGTATTGAACAAAATACAAATGTAAGAAGTAGAAAACAGTTACAAATATTCTAGATGCTTTTTAAATTATATCATAGGGTGCTATATGCATGAAGCATGGAAGAGATTTAGGATGACGAATCTACTCTTTATGACATTGTAATGGTGGATACATGACACTATATGTGTATCAACAACCATAGTGTTTTTCAGAGTAAACATCTTGCAGATTTTTTTAAATTTACAAGATCAGGAAATCCCTGGATGGAATGTGGTATCTGACAGGAGAATCTAAGCGTATTACAAATATGTGAAACAACGTCCTCGGAGGGAATGGAAGGAGAAGGGCTGATCTAAGCAACTTTGAAAATGAGCGGAGACTGTAAGACTGAAAGCAAAAGAAATTGTACGTAAGCATTACATTCTAGCTGACAAGTTTTTCCCTATTCTGAAACCACTATACAAGTATATTGAGAGTTAACAAGTGGATGGTGGATGGTTGGAACCATCTCTCACTGTGGGAGTGGGAGCTTACAAAGAAGCAAGAGAAGAAGGCTAGAATGATCTGCATGGGAATGGATTAGAGTTGGAGATATCAGTATAAACTGATGTTTAGCTTAATATAGATACAAACGGATATATTATGGAAATATTTACAGATATATGTATATGCACAGATTAGTGTATACATATATATTTCCTTGCTCTGTCAACTGAAAGATCCAAGAAGCAATAACATCCCAGTAGCAATTACACCTAGCACCCAAGTGTGGTTTATAATACCCATTCTCCAACAAAAGAAATTAGGATTCCTTGGGGAAAAAACTAATTCTACAATGACAGCACAAAATACACAAAATGAGCCTGGAGCATATTTTAGTTTCAGAAAGTGAGAAAGTGCCTTTTTTTAAAAAGTAAAAACACAATGATGTGTATATGTAGAAGGACAATGAAGCCAACTAAAGGAGCTTGGATGGCATCACCAACTCAATGGACATGAGTTTGAGTAGACTCTGGGAGTTGGTGATGGACAGAGAAGACTGGCGTTTTGCAGTCCATGGAGTCGCAGAGTTAGACACAATTGAGTGACTGAACTGAACTGAAAGGAGCTTGGAATAGTCAAAGATGCAATAATTTGAGCAACAAAATAAAGTAGTATTGGACTATAATCCAGAGTATAAAGTAAACACCTGAACCCATACTAGTATAAATACATAATTGAATACGAAATAAACGTGGGAGAAAATACAAATCCACGCCGAAGAGTTCCACATTTATGTAGCTCACTTCTCTCAAGGAGGTGGAATATAACTCCTTTTAAAATAATTGTCATGTATTTATTTATTTTTGGCTGTGCTGGGTCTTTGTTGCTGTGTAGGCTTTTCTTTAGTTGCATCAAGCGAGGGCTACTCTCCAGTTGTGATGTGTGGGCGTCTCATTGTGGTGGCTTCTCTTGTTGTGGAGCATGGGCTCTAGACACACGGCGGTGGGTAGCTACAGTGCACAGGCTTAATGCATGTGAGATCTTAGCTCCCCAGTCAGGGATCAAACCCACATCCCTGTATTGGCAGGCAGATTCTTAACCACTGGACCACAAGGGAAGCCCCTGGAGTAGAACTCCTTAAATGCAGGATACACATAGCAACTTCCTTCCAGAGAACAGAGTGTGGAAACTCTAGGGAAAGGGTTAACTTTACCTTGGAGAAACCTGACAGCCTCTACATCATCCAGGTGATCAAGACTAATATTAGTAGGGATAAGTCGTGTTGATAGGATATATCTTTGATATGATATGATGAGAATGCTTGTTTGTTTCTGTGGTCTTCCTCCCCTTCCTTCCTCTGATCATGAGAAGAAAGATCAGACCTAATTGAGAGATATTCTGCAAAATACTTAAACTGTACTCCTCAAAACTTTCAAGGAGATCAAAAACAAGAAAAGTGTGAGAATCTGTCATAGCCAAGATGAAAGTAAGGAGACATGACAACTAAAGGTAATGTGGTGACCTGGATGGGATCCTGGCATACAAAAGGACATCTAGTAAAAAGCAAGGAAGTCAAAGAGAACAAGAGGGCAGAGGAGTAGACGGAGGTGGCATACGTCTTTCTTCATGGATGCATCAGGAATACACCTTCAGACACAGAAGTGCATGCAGAACACCAGTTTAGAGCGAAGAGGAGTACCTGACCAGTGGAAAAGAATATATAGAACCAAGCAAAACTCAGTGGGATGAAGGAGCTAGGAGGAAAAACAGGCGTGTTAGTAGGACTGGACTTGCCCTTGGTGGGTGGGGAATTGGAACAGGGGTCTGATCTTCACATCAGGGCACTTGTCTGAGTCAGAGGAGAAACATTTAAGGCTGCAGGTGAAACAGATGATCTGTGGTAGCCTAAATGGAAGGAGTATCAGATAATCCTTGCCGCAGCCATACATACCTCAGACAAAGATGCAGGTCCCCTGGAAGGCGCAGTAGCTGGGAGCTGGAGTTTAAGGATTGTGGAGCAATCCCGAGGTGGGGGTTGCTGTTGAGTGCAGAGAGACAGATCGAAGGGAGGTGAGGGAGGAGATTGTGGCGGGAAATGCCTGTGGAGGAAAGCCAGGCAGCCATGGAAGCAAGGCGATACTGCTGAGTCACCCTTAGAGAGTGGATCATAGCCTCTCTCTCCATCCACATGCATCCACACGCATCGGCAGCTGAACAACAGAGAGGCTGGCCCATCAAATGCCTGGCACTGAACTACACAGCAGGACCCAACTCAGGGTGCTCTTTTAAATGACTAAGTGCCTGAATGGGTGGAGCTATGGAGAAAGATGGGCAAAGGGCCCTTCTGATTCCCAGCTACAAGAGGCTCAAAAAAAAAAAAAAAAGACTCTGATAGGGCCATAACTCCTGCAGCAGAGGCAGTCCTTGTCCCTGCACACTTGGCGCCACCAGGTTCCCCACAAGCCAAGTAGCTGGGCCACCTTCACACGCAACTCTCACTGGGGCAGAGCTGCCACAGGCAAAAAAAAAGTCTTGCACGTATGCACACAGGGTCTCTTTGGTAGTGTCTGACTCTTTGTGACCCTGTAGACTGTGGCCTGCCAGGCTGCTCTATCAGGGAGGGGTGTTCTCCAGGCTAGAATACTAGAGCGCATTGGCCAATACTGGTTGCCATACCCTTCTAGAGTACTATTTTTCCTGCTGCCCTAGCCACCAACTCCCCTGAGTACCTGATGCTCCTTCTGGTGCTGCCAGAACCCCTGCAACCCAAGCAACTGCACCACCTCCACACTTGCCCCTAACAGGGGCAAACCCAAATCCTCCAGGGCGGCCTCAGGAGCAAACCTCAGTGGACAACCCCCATGCAGAGGTGGAAATAAAACCACAATTGAAACCCAGGGGCAGTGCGGCTAAGGAAAAAGATCCAAAACCTTCCTACTAGCTGTACAAGCTGCAGATTAAATCCGCAGGATCAGCTAAGCAGACTCTGTGTCTATGGAATAGATAAATGGTCATTGAGAGCTCCCACAAAAGAAAACACACTAGTTCTGATAGCTATGAACATTGGAAGCAAGAACACATAGGAGCAGGACCAGAAGAGAATCTGAGCTGCCACCACAGCAGGCCCAGAGATCAGCACAGCGCTGGGGGGAATGCTACGGAGGTGAGGTGGACTGTGACTCTCAGCAAGGGAAAGGACTCTGACAGCAGTGACTCAAGAAAAATGTTTATTATTATTATGTTTTGACGTGCTCTGTAGATTCCTTTGGATTTGTTTTTCCTTTTCTCCCCCCTCTGTTGTAGTTGTCGATTTTATTGGCGTTATGAAATCTAATTAGGCTTTTGAGCTTTTTTTCCTCAGTCACATTTTTTATTGTTGTCATAAACCTCTACTTTTTGCAATTCTGTGTTTTCCCCTTTTCTCTCTCTTTTTCATTTTGATTTTTTAAAAACCTATTATTTTTTTTTACATTTATTCCTTTGTTTTTCCTGCTGTTCTTTTCCCTTTGCAGTTAAACTTTAATGTATATAAACTTCTTCATTTACCTCTATTTAACTTTGCATGTCTATTTTTCTTTCTTTTCTTCCTTTCCTTTCCTGTCAACATTTTGTTGGTTTTATTTTCATTGCTTTATTCCCCAATTGGCACCTTACTTTAGTTTTGTTTTCCAGTTTGTGCTTTAGTTAGTTTTGTTCTGATAGACATAATTTTTGGTTTCTTTTGTTTGCGGAGTCAATCTGTTATACTTTATTTTTGATGGATTGTTTTGATTTTGAGTTTGGGTATATATGTATATGTGTATATTCAGCCACACTTTTCATGTTGCTACAAACCTCTGCCTCTACGTTGGCTTTTGTAGTTCTGTGGAGTTTTCCTCCCCCCCCCACCCTTGTTTCTTTCTTCTTCCATTATTTTCTTTTCTCTTTTTTATAATTTTAATTTTCTTAAACTTGTTATATTTTTTCTATATTTATTCTTTTGTTTGCCTTTCGTACTGTTCTTTCCCCCTTGCAGTTAATCTTAAATGTATATGAATCTTCTTCATCTACCTCTATTTAACTTAGTATATCTATTCTTTCTTTCTTTTCTTTCTTTCCTTTCCTCTCAACATTTTGTTAGTTTTCTTTTCACTGCTTTATTCCCCACTTGAAACCTTGCTTTAGTTTTGTTTTCCAGTTTGTGCTTTAGTTAGCTTTGTTCTTAGCTGGTAAATATAATTTTTGATTTCCTTTGTTCACAGGTCTATCTGTTGTACATTTTTGTTGAACTGTTTTCACTTTGCTTATGGGTATATATCTATATGTATATATTCCATTATTTTAATTATTATTTGCCTGATTTTGTAACTGCCATTTGTCTGGGATTCATCTTTGGATTCTTGTTTTTGGATATTTGTTTTTATCTCACTTAATGCCATAACAAGCCACATGTGGAATCTTCTTTCCTGGCCAGAGATGAAGCCCTGAGCCTTTGGAGTGGGAACACTAACTCCAAGACCATAGACTACCAGAGAACTAACACTAGGGAGTATCAAATAGTGAGACCTCCCAGAAGAGAAACCACTTGAATACAAGACCCACCATCACCCAACCTCCAGTACCACCCTGTGCAGGATGCCTCTTCCAAACAGCAAACAAAACAAAAATACACACCCAGTTATCAGCAGACAGGATTACCACTTCACTCAGCTTTGCCTATCAGAGGAAAAACAAACGAACAAAAACTCAGGACAAATCTCACCATATACAAGGCTAACACAAACCATTGGACAAACTTTAGGAGGGCAGAAACCAAAAGGAAGAAAGAATCAACATTGAAGCCTGGGAAAAGGAGACCCCAAGTACAATAAGTTAAAAGGCAGAAAAATACTACACACATGAAGAAACAAACTAGAAACACAGAAGTCCAAATAAATGAAGAGGAAATAAGCAAACTACCTGAAAAAAAAAAAAAAGAATTTAGAATAATGAGAGTAATCAGATGATCAAAAACCTTGAAAACAAAATGGAGAAAATGCAAGAATCAATTAACAGACATAGAAGAACTAAAGAATAAACATACAGAGACAAGCAACACAATTGCTGAAATTAATACTCTAGAAGGAATCAAAAGCAGAATATCTGAAGCAGAAGAATGACTCAGTGAGCTGGAAGATAAAATGGTAGAAATAACTTCTAAAGAACAGAATACAGTGTTATCTGTGTTATTATGGAAGGCAAGCACTCTGTCCTCTCTTTCAGAGTGGATGTTATCACTATCTTCCAAGGATGTTTGCTACACAAACCTTGAAAAGATAGTCCAGGACAAAAGCTACCAGTGTCTTCCCCTGTAAAATTGGCAGAAGTGTAATGGAGAATTGTCTCTCAAAANAAATGCTCTTGAAGACTGACCCACACAAAGATTAATTGCTTTGTCCAGAGGTATATTGCCATCAAGGAAAGACTCAAACTCAAGATTTTTAATCTTTCTCTGTTTCAGTAGAATATTTATAATCAATGAACATTTTCTGAACCCTAAAATACTAGACATTAGAATACATAGAAGATACATCTGTCCACAAAAAATTAATAGTCAAAGAAAGATATGGAGAATTTTATTTGAGCTAACCTGAGGATTATAATCTGGCAGTTAGTCTCTCGGAAAGCTCTGAGGACTATTGCAAAGAGATAAGGGGGCAGTCCAGAATCTACATTCTGCCAAAGCAGGTATACGCAGTCAAGCACACAGCCTGGCAGAAGTTCACTGCTAGTCACAAGCAGCAGATATGTTAGTTTATGATTTTGGTGCTTTTCTAAGTATGGGAAGATGTCAGAATCTAGGTTCATAAAAATTTTTCTCCTGAAAATTTCTAACTCTCTGAGGGCCTGTTCTGCCAGTTTTCTCAGAGCACAAAGTACCTCGTCCTGATCTTTGTCCTGAATTCCTTTCAGGGTGTATTAGAGGTCAGGGACAGCAGTGGCTGAAGACTTGATTCTTAGAGAACTAAGTGATGGGAAGCATTCTTTATTTTACAATCCTCACCCTTTCATTATTAATTTCAATGAAGGTTTGAGGGGGTATCTCATGATCAATTTGTCCCAAGGTGCTAGGAATGGACATCCCCAGATCAGACAAGGATTTTGCTGGTGGGCCACTCAATGTGCTCTTCTTAACAGTAACCAAAACTGGACCGCTTGTCTTACTTGCCTGCCGTAGTCCAAGAAATGGTTCCCTCTCACTGCTTTTCTCCCATATCTACAATTATTGATCTATTACACACTATCACAATCACTGATCTTACAGAATTGAATATTTGGTCACTATTTCAAATCACCTAATTATTCTTTTTAATCAGAGGTTCAGCCACAAACCTGGTAATGCAAGAAACAATAGTCTTGTAAAATAGGCAGAATGCAAGTAATCAAGCTAGTGACGTTCATGGGGTCAGAAGAGGAGACAGAGACGTAGAGGACAGACTTGTAGACACAGCAGGGGAAGGAGAGGGTGAGGATAAACAGAGAAAGTAGCCTTGACATATATACACTGCCATGTGTAAAATAAATAGCTAGAGGGAAGCTGCTGAATAACACAGGGAGCCCAGCCTGGCACTCTGTGATGACTCTGAAGGACAGGCTGGGATGAGAGGGGGAAAAGGAGGCTCATATATACATATCTATATATAAAGACACACATATATGACTGATTCACAATGTTGTATGGCAGAAATCGACACAACATTATAAAGCAATTATCTTGCAAGTTAAAAAAAGTTAAATGTGAAAACTGAGGAAAAAACAGGGTCAAAAGTAAATATTTAAGCTAAGGCAATTACTTAGATAAATGACTTAAGGGAAATTATTGGCTTCATATATAAAGCTCACCAAAGATATGTGCATGTACGTGTGTGATGGGTCATTGTAACCCGTTGGAGGACTGAGAAAGGAATGCTATCTTCTAAAATCTAGCATCTTCTGGTGCCAGGAGAAGAAAACGACCTTGACAGCTGAGCAGGTATTTCTGCCCTGGGGTGGTCTGGCTAACACACAAGGCAGCTGCACAGTGCACACTAGCGGGGAGGGAGGAGGCCCAAATGGGCAGAAAAACTGCCTATGTTTAAATTATTTCTTGTCTTGCCTTAAAATATGAATTTTATTTCACTCTGCCTCTTACTTTAAAAAGTATATCCTCAAGTTAAAGAGATAGGACATCAAGGAAAATAGGAGACACATAGCACACAGCATAATGAAAAGGCTAAGGGTCTGTATCAGGAGGATGTTAGTACTGTCACTTTACCTCTCTACCTCTGGTTACATCTGTGAAATAAAGACATATATCAGCTCTGTGTTATTACATGAGTAGAGTAAGGATCAGATCAAAAGAATGCGGAATGTTCAGACAAATCATATTGGAATTATGTAATTGAAAACCTGATAATGAAGAAACAACATTTTAATAATTATCCTATTTTAAAGATGACAAATGTCAAAATCCCATATTGAACTTCTTGTGTCTGCAAAAATGGGGATTTTGGAAATCATCCTAAGGATTAGTCAGGAAGACCTAATTCTTGCTGCTTTTCCCTTTGTGATGTCAATATGTCACATTTCCCAAGAAGACAGAATACGCCTTAATACTTTTAACACCAATCTCTGAAGAAGTTCTTATGTTACAGAGGTTGTTCACACAATCTTGAAAAAGGCGTCTCTTCCCCAAAAGAAAACTGATGCCATCTTTAGATCCAGAAGTGAAGTCGCTCAGTCGTGTCCCACTCTTTGCGACCCATGGACTGTAGTCCACCAGGCTCCTCCGGCCATGGGATTCTCCAGGCAAGAATACTGGAGTGGGTTGCCATTTCCTTCTCCNATGCCATCTTTAGATCCAGAAGTGAAGTCGCTCAGTCGTGTCCCACTCTTTGCGACCCATGGACTGTAGTCCACCAGGCTCCTCCGGCCATGGGATTCTCCAGGCAAGAATACTGGAGTGGGTTGCCATTTCCTTCTCCAAGGGATCTTTCTGACCCAGGGATCAAACCCAGGTCTTCCGCATTGCAGGCAGCCGCTTTAGATCCAGAAGTTGTACTTAATTTGTCTAAGGGAACTCTCATTTCCTTTGTTAGTGACTGGTTCGGTAAGAGGCTTATGACTCAACTGAGAACGAAGAAAAGTCCTCTTGCTTAAAGACAGCTGCTAGATGGAATAGCTTCCCTTGTTCTACTGGATTTTTTTTTAAGGAAACTACTAAGACCATGCTACTGTCTGTGCCTGAAGCAACTCTTAAGAATCGCAGATCACATGTGGAAAGAACATGAATCACTATAGCATCACAGCGCTATGGACTCAGCCACCCTTAAAAGCAGTAATCAGTGTCCTCCCAGTGATCTTCCTGTTACATGAGAAAGTAAATTTCCTTAATATTTAAGCTAATTTGAGTTAAATCTCTATTACTTTTAATGAAAGGAGTCTGATCTAGCATATATATCATAATAACATTTACGTAGTTCTTATAACGAACGAGACCCATGATAAATACTCCAAACATTCTCTCACTTTATCACATCATCCTCCAGATCTTCTAAATGTTGTCATTTTCAGATGAGGAAACCAAGGACAAATTAAGTGACTTGTCCAAGATCCCATAGGCCATGTTTAAAGCTCAGGCAGTCTGCTTCTAGGCCTTTCCTTTTTTAACAAAGCATTCTTCTAGAGTATTTAATAATACCTGATTAAAACTATGGAAAAAGCCATTTTTCTTTTAAAATGCATTTGATAAACTAAACACACAATAGGTAGAATTATTACACTGTTTCCAATTTTCTATCCATTTCACAAGTATAACGAGCCCAAAGTTTGTTTAGTGACCCTATTTCTCTTAGACTCTCATGGATTTCCCCTAAAGATGAAAGAAATAATAGAATTAATTTTGTAGAGAAGCCAGAGGAATGTTTAATTTTTAATGAATACACTCTGCATGCATGTGTGTAAGTCTCTTCAGTTGTGTCTGACACTTTGTGGCCCCATGAACCACAGCCTACCAGGCTCCTCTGTCTGTGGGATTTTCGAGACAAGAATACTGGAGTGGGTTACCATTCCCTCCTCCAGGGGATCTTCCTGACCCAGGGACTGAACCCATGTCTCTTATGTTTCCTGCAATGGCAGGTGAGTTTTTTTACCACTAGTGCCACCTGGGAAGCCTGATAAGCTGTAGTTAATATTAATTCACAATTTTAAAATGGAAGTATAAACACCACTATAATAGCACAGAACATCTGGACCCCCTAACCAGAAAGCAGGGGTCTTATACCTGTTTTGTTGTAAAGAACCTAGAAACAGTCAACCAGTATATGATTTTTTTTCCTCTCAAACAGACTGCTGATCCGACTCAACCAGGTTTATGATTAAACCTGGTTTGATGATTTGGCTTTGCTCAGGATCAGATTCCCTAGGTTGGAATTGGAACTGTAAAGTTGTGAATACTCAGAGGCAAGTGGATACCTGATGATGAACCCCTGGGAAAAAATGAGGCTCAAAAGTCCAAGAGACAGAAGGCTAGTGCCAAAGCCAAGAGTAAAAGACAGCAATTGACACAAGGGACAAAAAGCCCTTGATCTTGAAGTCAGAATTCTAGCAGACCAGAACCAGTCCAACAGGACATGAGTTTTCAGAAGAACCGTCTCCACTACTTCTAGGTATTCATGCTCCCTNAAGGCTAGTGCCAAAGCCAAGAGTAAAAGACAGCAATTGACACAAGGGACAAAAAGCCCTTGATCTTGAAGTCAGAATTCTAGCAGACCAGAACCAGTCCAACAGGACATGAGTTTTCAGAAGAACCGTCTCCACTACTTCTAGGTATTCATGCTCCCTTGAAGAAATAAAGAACCTCTTGATGAAAGTGAAAGAGGAGAGTGAAAAAGTTGGCTTAAAACTCAACATTCAGAAAACTAAGATCATGGCATCTGGTCCCATCACTTCATGACAAATAGATGGGGAAACAGTGGAAAAAGTGAAGACTTTATTTTGGGGGGCTCCAAAATCACTGCAGATGGTGATTGCAGTCATGAAATTGAAAGACGCTTACTCCTTGGAAGAAAAGTTATGACCAACCTAGACAGCATATTGAAAAGCAGAGACATTACTTTGCCAACAAAGGTCCATCTAGTCAAAACTATGGTTTTTCCAGTGGTCAAATATGGATGTGAGAGTTGGACTGTGAAGAAAACTGAGCGCTCAAAAATTGATGCTTTTGAACTGTGGTGTTGGAGAAGACTCTTGAGAGTCCCTTGGACTGCAAGGAGATCCAGCGAATCAGTCCTGAATGACCATTAGAAGGACTGATGCTGAAGCTGAAACTCCAATACTTTGGCCACCTGATGTGAAGAAACTGACTCACTGGAAAAGACTCTGATGCTGAGAAAGATTGAAGACAGGAGGAGAAGGGGACAACAGAGGATGAGAAGGTGGTATGGCAACACCGACTCAATGGACATAAGTTTGAGTAAACTCTTGAAGTTGGTGATGGACAGGGAGGCCTGGCATGCTGCAGTCCATGGGGTCGCAAGGAGTCAGACATGAATGATTGACTATACTGAACTGAACTGAACTGAAGGAGCCAGAAGGTATATGGTGACTGAGAAGATAACTATGGCTTCAAAGACTGAGTCTGGACAGATCTCCAAGGATCTCAAAATAAAAGCTAAGATTTAAAAATTTAAATGTGAATGACCTTAGTGGCTCATAGCACAACGTTTCTTGCCGTGGTGAAAATCTGAAGGCAGAATCTTCCTCTTGGTGCAGCAAATTATCTCAAGTAAGACACAGCATGAGAAGGCACAGTTGTTATGACAATTATAAAGGTCAATAATTCTCGAGTACACTTAAGGATGTTAAAGTTTTAATAATATTCGAATAGTGCAAAAGTGCAAAGACCAAATGTCCTTTACATAATCCTTCCATCAAAAGGCATCAAGATTGACTGAAATTCAATCTGGACTGCAGGACAGCTATCTGGAAAATTATGTTGCAAAACTACAACATAGCAAAGAAGTCAGTCTACAAAGATGAAATGAACTGTAGCCCACTGGACACGTGTTATGTATCACAGGCCATACCAGACCATGCATGCCAGTGACTGTCAATATTCAAACCTGACATAATTTCAGTGACAAATATTAAATATTTACCAGCTGGTGCACCACTGGATCAGTGGGCTCATCCACCTTTCTGGAGTACATGCAAAAATAAATGAATAGATTTGGTCTTCCACCACCAGCAGGAATGGTTTTCCTGAAAATTGGAAATCAGTGATACAACTATGGTTACATCAATAGGTTAAGCAATTAATGGAGGCTGCCTTCATTTTTTTTTAACTACTATGATAACAAGAAAGACAAGGTGAAGAAAAAATAAGATTTTTTTATACGTTTGCTTTATGTACTTTGAATTTATAAGATGAATTCTTACAGAAGTCTGAGGCTACATGGACTTTTTCAAGGAACATATTATCCCAAACTAACAATGTCTCCTAATTCTAAATCCAGTTCTTGTCAATCTGTCCTTAAAAATATTTTAGGTTCAGCACAACAAAGGAAACTATAAGAAAGGTGAAAAGACAGCCTTCTGAATGGGAGAAAATACTAGCAGATGAAGCAACTGACAAACAATTAATCTCAAAAATATACAAGCAACTCCCGCACCTCAATTCCAGAAAAATAAATGACCCAATCAAAAAATGGGCCAAAGAACTAAATAGACATTTCTCCAAAGAAGACATACAGATGGCTAACAAACACATGAAAAGATCACTCATTATCAGAGAAATGCAAATCAAAATCACAATGAGGTACCATTTCACGCGAGTCAGAAGGGCTGCGATCCAAAAGTCTACCAGCAATAAATGCTGGAGAGGGTGTGGAGAAAAGAGAACCCTCTTACACTGTTGGTGGGAATGCAAACTAGTACAGCCACTATGGAGAACAGTGTAGAGATACCTTAAAAAACTGGAAATAGAACTACTATGTGACCCAGCAATCCCACTGCTGGGCATACACACTGAGGAAACCTGAATTGAAAGAGACAATGTGTACCCCAATGTTCATCGCAGCACTATTTATAATAGCCAGGACATGGAAGCAACCTAGATGTCCATCAGCAG